>OU612058.1:12945136-13344297 GCA_914767635.1 Melanostoma mellinum
GCAGACAGATGTAGTGTTTGCGAAATAAATAAAAATATCACGGAAGCAGGTATTTATGATGTAAGATACAAAATATGAGGAAAATACGAGTATACTACGAAATTCACATAAAATTTCAGGTCATTTCGCCGTTAAATACCCATAGGCATGGTTACGGAAAGAAAATTTATAGCTGCGGCTTAGCATTTCCCTGTCATCGCATTTCCAAATAACTCGTATTAAATACAAACGTTTTGCAATGGATTTTCCTATTCGACATAAATCATAAGAAACAACAGAAAAAAAAATAGATATTAAACCTACGCATAGTAGAAATATTTATAGATTCCAGCTACAGTCGGACAAGATCAGAGAGGAAACATGGAATACGATTTCCATCTTTAGCACACGCCAGAGTCGTATCTACTACACAGTCACAGTCGATTAGATAATATTGAAGTATCATAGCTGCCGGTGCAGCCATTACAACCACGTTAATCATATTGAAAGAGCAAATGCCAAATACCTGGTCATGTGAATAAATAATCACCTTTAATTAGTGTTGTTCCGAGGGATCACGTAAGTCATGCGACATGACACGCCTGCCTAGGAGTTATTTTATTTACATTCCTCACTATCTATGGGCTTAATCAGTATAGAACATGAACAATTTAATTCGGCCTTCGATGCGACGACCGACGCGACGTTGGGGTTATCGGACGAATGCGTACCACTGACACGAATTAGAAAAGAAAAAAAAGGTAGCGCTGGCATAATATGGCGAAAAATTCAGAAGAACAAAAAATTCCTTTGAATTCGGTTTGATTAAAAGTAATTCTTGGATACAAAGCCCAGTGGCGGTGGCGGTGTTATACTTAATTAAATGAATGGAATATGCTTTAACAACATAAAATAGACGTGCGAATATTCTTGGAATGTGTATTGTGTTCTACTGGAAACACAGTCGATGTAAAAGTGAAGGATAATCTGCTAGAGCGGGAGAAAAAACAGAGCTTGTACAATGCATGCTATTTGGCTTTATCCAAGTTACACATTGCTATTCTTTCAACTGGAAACAGTCAAAGGAATTAAGGCCAATTGACTTTGATGATGGCGGCAAATGTTTTAGTGAGTAAACGATGACGTCCGATAAATCGAAGTCCATTCAACGTGAGGTCGTAGCAAAGTGAATAACAACAGTGTAGTGAATTTCTCACAATCATTCCTGTGAAAAATGTAAGAAGGAGGACATCTTTAGAAACAAAATCGGTAAGTATAGCATGAACAAACAAACAACCTTCGGAAGACTCAGAGTAATCGATTTAGCTACGAGTAATGACTGACTGCCCGAGCCCCAGTGGTCTACCAGAGCTTTTTGGGAATGTTTCAGTGAATGAATTCGACGTACAGAATCAACGGTGAACTTCATCAATCAAAAAAGCAGGAACACTTCTTGTATGAGCTACACCAACATGTTTCGCTGAAAGGTCTTTCAGGGTCTTTCAATACTAAGAAAAGATATAGAAGTAGAGATAGTGCGGGATGAGCTCCTAGCGAGCCGACGGACGGCAGCTCTCATACCCCGGGCGCAAGGTACTACTTCTGGATTATCCGGCTTTATATTTCCAAGGGGATCCCAAAAGGATCTCACCCTCAAAGGAGGACATTCCATCATCAAGGAAACATAATCGCTAAGCATAGCTTCCCTGATGACAAAACGCCCGAAAACGGACTCAGTTTAATCGATTTTACTCCGGGGCTAAATCTTGTTGTAAACGTAGTAAACGCTTCCTTTATCTCAAAATGCATAAAGGTACATGGTGATCTCCAGGTCAATCAACCGTCAAGAAAATTGAGCATGTTGCGATCAACGCAGGGCACTCTAACTAAGACTTTTTGAGGGGCCTTGTTGTAGCCAAGGTACAAATGAAGATATCCTGTTCACGACTAGCCCAAACCAACGTCGTGATGAGACGATATGACGTCGGAAAGCTACAATCGAAACAGATTGCTAGTACCTTCAACAATCGAGTGTCTCTCCAACTTGAATCTTTTGCCAGCATTATAAGAATTGAATACCAGTGGCAGCAATGCCAAATCGAAACTCATGGCTCGATGAAGAGTGCAGGCAATCAAATGCAGTCAAATTAAAAACACCAAATCACCACAAATTTTGATGCAAAAGAAAACCAGAGCTCCCTGTGACCAGTATAAGGACCAGTATAAGGATATTCACAAGGAGAAAAGAAAAGAACAACATCGAATTCTTAAAAAAAGAACCAGCTTGAGAAGCACTCGTTTGGGGAAATTGAGAGATGCCATGATAGGAATAAAATGCACGTAAAAAGATCAGCAGGGAAACATGGGGATATACCCACACTATTTACTGAAAATCTGTTAAAAGACAAACATAAATTCCACTTTCAGGCAGAACACCCGATTCAACGTAGACGATGATCAAGAATGCCACATCCGTGACGCCAAGCATTTTAAGGCAGCTGAAGGTTAGTTAGAAAGGGGCATGCATCCGCTGATCTGCATGATACGGTCAGAATAAAACATGCCCGTTTAATGGAACGAATGCCCGATCCTAGAAAAGGGAAACTTTTGTAGAGGAATAAAAGACTCCTTAACATCGCATATAAGATTTTGTCTGTTGTTATATGTGAACGTCTGAAACCCCATTTCAACAGTTTTATAGGTCCTTATCAATGAGTTTTTAGACCAAAATAGTCCACCATAGACCACCTTCTTACATTGCAGCAGATCTTAGGTTAGGTTAGGCTAGGTTGTATGGGGAGTGCAGCCACAACTGGCAGCACCTCACTCGGATCTCAAGGATCCGGGAAAACAGAGGATGAGGAGGTGGGAGGATTGGAGAGGTTGAGGGTTGGGTTGGTGTTTGGCTTGGCAGATCTTGGGATACACCATCTTTTTGTCAAGTCCGCGTATGACAGTATTTACAGAGACGAGATGTATAGAGCCATGCCTAGTTTTGGCATCCCTGCAAAAGTCTTATGACTCTGCAGGAAGACTTTGGAAAATTCATTCACCTAGAGTCCGATATATGTAGAGACATAGAAAATTACATCAGTGCAGAGATTAAGCGGAGAATTTTTCTAACCAATCCCTAATACTAAGAAAAAGGTAAACCTTCGTAGGACCTTGATCATCTCAGTTTTGCAATACGGCACAGAGGAATGGGGGATGAATAAATCAATGTTTCGTTCAAAATAAAAATACTCCGAGTTATTTGGTCCCGAATGTGAAGACAATGTGCGGAGAAGAAGGTTCGACACCAAACTGTGCTGTACCGACAAATGAGCATAGCTAGAAGAGTACACCCCGGGAGACCACAATGGCTGAGACATGTAGAGCAAGATTACATCATCCCTTTGGATCGAAGTGTTTTCGAAAGCACATTGGAAGCTCACGACCTCATTAAGATGGCGCAACCAAGTGCAAAGCTTTAGACAACTCGCAGGAAATCGAAAGTTTTGGCGAAAGACGTTCGTTAACGTCCATGTTTACCATAAACTGCAATACCCACCTAAGTAAGTAAGTACGTTGTGTACCCTTCAATAACTCATAACACAATTAATCTCTTCATTTGATGTGTGTAAGATGAAATCTTCTTAACAAGGATACGGGATTTGATTTTTACGATGGCTATTGAAATTAAATACCAAGCATTCAGATCACGTTCATGTCTACCATAAAAGAAATGCTACATCCTGCAAAACACATTATTTTCGAAGCAACAACAGTGAGTATTATGAAGTTGTTTTATGGTAACATATTGGCTTTCTCTCAATTCGATGTTAGACTTTTCTGTATCTCAAGAAGTTAACATGAAAAATTTTAAATTTAATTAGAAAAAAATTATCATATTACAACTGACTGCTGATGTTTATCCATACCACGTTCCCCAAAATCAATTCAGTAAATCACATTCGTGTGTGACTCTTACCTGAAAAAAAAGAAAGAAAAAAAACCGTAAGTTAGTATTGAGACATAAAAATTGGTTTCAGATAAGAAAATGGTTAAACAAGATCTTTTATTTTAAGAAGAAGAAGAAAAAAAATGCATTCAAACGGATTTCCCGCATAGTGTGCCCCATACAGGATTTTACTCAACTCGAACATGCCACAACAAACAACACAACAAAAAAAAAAACTATCAACCTCTCCTGAGGTGCACCTCTTCTAAATGACTCTGCTCTCTTTAAGACAAACGAGTCATAAATTAATTTAAACAAGAAATATATAATCCCAGAATCAAGTTGGAACTAGGTTAAGACGCTATGCGCGTCCACTCTATGCAGTGTGTAATCAAGACTTGAAAAATGTACCGCAAGGAGAACCACATTACCATCAACGGAGATTCTTGAAAAGCGTACACTAAAACGTTTGCTAATTGGAAACCATAAAGCGGTATTGCACGTTTTATTTTTTTTTTTTATAGAGGACGACATCTCTGGACAAGACAGCTGAACATACCAGTCCAGTTTGCTTTGGATATGGACAAACATGAAAAACCCACTCCCAGTCTGACCATATAACCGACCACACTTTTGACTGCACAGCCATGGAAAAGCGCGTCATTGAAAGTGAAAATGAAAACTTTATACAGTTTGTTTTTTCTCTCCTTTTTTTCATAACCATTTGAAGAAAAATTACTAGTGTGTAACCTGACTGGTTGAGCAGTACGTTCACCTTTCTGCAGAAGCAGTTTTACAGTACACACACTATTAGTGAGGCAAGGATGAGCGGCAACATGATTCTTCTTTTTGGTTGATTTTATGATCTGTTCTTTATAGGGTGCACTAACTGTATCGTAGGGTTGAGGATAACTAAAGCGCTTTCAAATTAGATTCGTTTGCAAGGAAATTTGTATCGGGTGTTTTGTGAGAGCTTGAGAAATTGAAACAATAATACAAGACAGGAATATTGTTGGAATGGATTTTGAATCTGGTAGATAATCTCATGGCATTTATTATTTCTTAAATATAATCTCCATTATGTGTCCGCCGAGCTACGAGTCAATAGAGCCCATTCGATCAGTTCAATTTTTACTGCCATTTCTAACAAACCTTGGCGTATGGCATCAATGGTGGGTTGAATATTAGCTTCCAATGCTTCAAGGGTTGCAGATTTGTCGACATTAGCCAATAACTTAACCTAGTCCTATAAAAAGAAATCGAGAGGCATTAAGTCGTATCAGTGATTGGGTCAGTTAAGAGAACTGCTTCTGGAAACAAGTTGCTACCAAATTGATATCGCAATCACTTGCACCGTCTTGTTGCAATCAAATGTCGTCGATGTTTTGTTGGTTATTTTTGGAAACAAAAAGTCAGTCAGGAAGGCTCGATAGTGGTATTCACTACAACGGTAGGTCCTTCCTCATTTTAAAAGAAATAAAGACACGAACGCCATCGTGAAAATGTGCATCTTGTTGACGACTTTGAATCGAAAATGTAAAATTTTTGCGAAAACGATCAGTAACTGCCTAAATTGCTGGCTCATTAGGTCGATTACTTTGACCGTAAAATGGAGGAAGTTCTCTATGAACTTCGCGAACTGTGCAGCCAGCCTTAAATAGTACTTCAGGACTGCGTAGTCCGTGGGCTCCCATTCAACGTAATAGGTTTCCTATCTTGAGCCAGCCTGCCTGGTGCGCTCCTACCTAGATTTCCAGTTTTGAGACGTTGACCTTTTATAATAAACTGTCAAACCATTCTGAACAGAAGTGTCAGCATAGTTTGAAATTCTCAACTGTCAAACCAGCCAAGTAAAATCAAATCTTGACCCATTATGAGAGATTTAAACTGGCATCATTGTTAAAATGTCTGTCTGTTAGTTGCTGACAAAATAAAGTCTTGAATTTCAGTTCAAAGACACATCTATCCTCAAAAGCTAACACTTTTATGATCCATTTTCTCAAACCTAAATACACCTCTTGTAAATTAATTTACAAAATTTTGATCCCAGAAGTATGTACTCCCAAAAAATTATTCATGTTTTTGATATTATTAAGAAATTTCTTCTCCTAACTTTTACAATAATAGGTCCTCCGAAACGCATCTTCAAAGACTATATGAAAATCCAATGTGTGAAAAAGTCGAATTCATTCACAAACAGTCACTCTAAACAGTGAGAATCAACAAGAACGAATATTTCTCATTTTCAGTGCCGTAGATGGAAGCGATTTATCGTTCGACATCTTTTGTCTGTGTGGTTGCTCTATTCATACTTGGTGAATAGGGTACTAGACCACATAGAAGCAACACACTTTAATTGCCTATGCACGTTCTTCAAAGCAAAGCAACTTAAAAAAAAATGCACCTCACCGAGACATTCATGTCTCTATTATGCCTGGGAAATTGTTTTCCCTTCGTTTAACATTTTTGTGATATTCATTACCAATCGCGCTGTCGCCGCCACCGCCGTCGTCGTCGTCGTCGTCTATCATATTGGAGCAAATTAATTTTCCATTTCAATGGCATGGCTTTTTCATGGAAAAACCAACTGAAACAATGGCATTGAGGAGCACGACCATCATCCACATCAGCAATTCAATTGAAATCATCTCACGAAATGAGGAGTCGTCCGCAGTTGTACTATTCACTTCATTTTTATTATATTGTGGGGACTTGTGTGGCGAACCACAAACACATGGAATTCTTTCGAAAAAATACTTCAAGTTTCGATCTGTGGATTTTTCTTCTCCTGTTTTCCTTTCTCTCTTTTTCATGAAGTAGATTTTCTTTAAGCTTTTATGATGAGACAAAAGGTCATCAACCTTGGCGCGTTCTGACAAACAATGGGGATGAGATTGATGATCCCATGACGATCGTGGACCCCAAAGTTACTCCAGGTTCAAGAGGTTTTCTTATTTAAACACTCTTTAAAGTGCTAATTGAAGTTGATTGAGCGGCAGCAGCAACAGCATGTTATGTATGAAGACAAAACACATAGGATTTATGTGAGAGGATTATTATGAAAAAAGATATTCCCAGCGTGATATTAAAGCGAATAACATGCCGCCTCCATGATGGGTTAGAGATATTTAATGAATGTGCATGGAATTCTGATGATGCTGGGATGAAATTTCTTCAGTTTGATTGGGTGGGACACACGCACGATGATTGAAAGTGGCTGTGCACAACAATGGAGAGGATATGAGAATTGAATGAAAGCTGTGGGGCTTTCTTTATCCCTATCTTTCTTTGTTATCTTGACTCATATTCTCAACACATCATACTTAATTATCTTGCTCAATGGAAAATCTATTTGTTAAACGCACAATCGAGTCCCAAACTTTATTTTCCAAGAATTTTATATCTATAGACAGATGTGGACACAAATTGAATTAATTTATATCGAATCAAGAAATCGTTCAAATAAAATATTCGCAAAAGTCACGATCTCACCCCAATTAAATTGATGCCCTAAAACAGCTAAATGTGTTCACAGAAGCAATTAAGGCCACTCTTTAAAAGCTCATAAATGCCTCCATCCAAATTGCGCATTATGTTCAGATCAATATCTGTGATCATAGATCTAAATTGTTTTTTGCCAACAAATGCCATTCATTTCAAACACATCATTCTCTGTGTAAATTGTGATGGAATGAGGCAACCTAAGACATGTTGCCACTTTATGACACACTTCGCTTGATCATGTTTGATATGCGATGTGAGTGACATAATTTTTTGATGTTCAAGGTCGACGAAGCCTGTAGCATATGATCGTTCTTTTTGAAAAATTGTTCATCCACATCAAAGCAACATTCTAAAGCAGCAATGTTGCGTGACAACAAGTAATTTATCAAAAATGTTTTGAATTTATTGCAATTTATAGAAAAAACAAAACCTTCGGGCATTTATCAACAATGACAAATGGTATATCTTATCTAAGCTCATAAAACATATTGTTCTACATACGTATACGAAATAGTAGCTTGTGTCGCTAATTAGTTCTTATCTACATAATGGCTTAAAAGTGTTTGCCAAATTATCTCACCACAAAGTTTACTTTTAATTTGGGTTTTGGGTTTTTCAAAAAGAAAAAAAAATATCAAAATAATTTAAACAACTGTGGGAATGCCGAAAAAATCTAAATTTCATGTTAAACATTGAAATTTTGGTCTCAATCAATCTAGTTATCAAATTTATATAAAAACATTTGTATAAAGACTTCATTAGCATATGCCAGTCAATCAAAACGACGCGACGCTTCATTTTTTTAAAGACATTTTCCCTCCCTTTCCGCCGGTAAGGGACTATCTGACGGGTATTTATCAAAAGCCGGAAGCATTTAATAAAGCAATAGTTTTTTTAATATAAAATGAGGTAAGTGTGTGTGTATTTATTTATGAGGAAGCACCCAGAGGATGAGACTCCACTTTTTCTTTCAAATACAATATTGACAAAAGTCTTTTCAATAAAATGAAATACAAAAACGAGTGGACGATTGACGCATTTTTTGTAAGGAAACTATGATTTGAGTAGAGTTGTACAGTTATACTACCCCATTTATAAAGAAGTCCATTCTAGGGATGATGTTTACTCGCAACAAACTGAAAGCATTGATGAAAAGATACAAATACACAATTATTTAGAATTTCTGATGAAGGTTTGCATAGACTATGTGTTTGTTTTTTCAAAAAGTCTAAAGTTCCGTAAGTTTTAGGTTATCATGAAAGGCCCATAACAATTTAAACAAGAAAAATTATATAAAAAAAACTCTACTCTAAAAATCATTAGATATACATGAAGTGGAAATATGTACAAATCATCTATAATTTTTTTTTTTTTTAGGATAAAAATTCAAAACTTAAATCAAATTTGAGAGACTCAATGCGTTTCTTAATAGACGTTACAGGTATCTAAGGTTTAAACAAAAGGGGACACTTCAAAATTTGCTAAAAGTGAATCAACAGGAAGACAACCGACGACATTGTTGTCAGTAGTTTACTTTAGATAGCTGCTCCACAACGATTCAGCAATTGTTTGGCTTCGGAATGCAGTTTGAGAGGGTTCGGCGTTTCTGAACTAGTTCAGAACTGTTTCACAACTGGTTTAGAACTGTTTCACAACTGGTTTAGAACTGGTTCAGAACTGGTTTACTCCAGAATTTGAAGGGATTGCTATCGTTTCCTCACAGATGGTTCCAAAAACCACCGATTATGAATCTGAAACTAGTGCCTTTGTGGAAAGCTATGTAAACCGGTTGTTAGTCTTAGACACGGAGACGTTCGCTGTCCAAATGAGGCTATAAGTTACGGTACGAAGAATGGCTTGTTGGCAACGAGTATTTGTGTCTGTGGCAACAGCGAAGCTGTGCTTAAGGGCCCTTTCCCTTCCTGTGGTACACAAATGTTTAGATACCTAATCAATACCCGATGAATTTCGCTACCTAATTTAGAGGTGAAAGGATTGAGTAGAGCTTAAGTAGAACTTGGCTGTCGCAATAGGCACAAATACATTCCCTTTCGAGGTATGTTAGAAGTGCTTTTTCTCCATGAAATGAACACCTCAAAGCTCATCATTGGTCCTGTTCATGAATAATCAAATAAAAATCAGAAATGTTTGACACTTTGTGGCAGTTTTAGGCGGCAGAATTGAAACTTCAGAAAAGACGAGGGGACTACGAAACCCGAACAAAAAAAGGCGAGGCGACCACAAAAACCATAGCAAAGAAAAGACGGAAATCATAAAAATTATTTGCTTTTCATTTCGTTTGAGCTATGTATGAGAAAACAGTTACTGCTTCTTTTGAGCAGATAAGTTCCTTGTCGAGCTTTGTCGATCTCTTGTTGCCGAAATGTTGAATTTCGGTGATAACTTTTCTTGTAACTGTTACTTACTCGCAAACTTATAAAACACCTACCAGACTCGCAAGACTTGGTGATCCCTCGTGATACCAGTGAAAAACTTAAGATTTTTCAGAAATTTAAACCTCGATAATTGAAACTCAGCTGCGTAAAGAAGGAAAGGGGAGCAAAACATTTCATCTGAATGTAGCCTCAATAAATTATCGAAAATTTAGTCTGAAGCTAGTGACAATTTGCTGAATTTGAGCACTGAATAGAACCCAGTAGGAAATTGTTTTGTCCCATTGATCGAAGAACGTGAAATTTTATAAAGAAAGTTATAGGCTTAAACTAATTGCTATTCGTTACCTAAACGAAAAACTATAAACACCCTTCTTAACCCAAACGCCCACTTAAGTGCTTTGATCTTCGAGCGATTTCCTTAAAAGCTTCTTTGTCTGACAAACGAAACTGATATTGTTTCTCTTCTCATTTCACACAAAACAAATTGGTCACATGAAAACTCCTTGCAGTACTTATCCGCAAAACGATTGAATTTTCGCTCCTTCTAACTCCCATTTCAACATATTTCTGTAATCGATCAAGGAAATGGCTCCAATCAGCTTTGCAATACCTAATGCTTTTTGAATCTTTTCAACCATTTGCTTTGCCACACGGTAATGGTTTTCTAATAAACCAGCGATGACAGCTATTAGATTTGTCTGAAAGTATTCAATTAATCAAGTTAACTACCATTTACCACACACAAACATCAGCTCACTTATACCCAGGCGATCGAACTAGTGATGTATAATTTCAACAATACGAGTACAAAAAAAGGATCTTTTTCTTCTTGACTGTGATTCGCAGTGTTATTAGAACTTCGTACCGGCTGTTGTTTGAGTACTTTTATTATAGAACTTGCAACATGATGTCTATCTCAATTTACTTAATGCTAATTATGAGCTAAGCAGCATACAAGCTAGTAACTTGATAGCGAGGAAAAACAAAATCATCTTTTGATCTCTGCCGACATCATCGTCCAGATGAAAATCAAATAAAAACTTGAATACAAAAAAGAAACCATTCCAAGTCGAAGCCAAACCGATAGCTAAATGCGTTGTTGTTACACGTACTTTCATTTGATGAGGACTACGAGACTTCTTTAGCAAAAAAAAACGCAACGATTAATGTTCCAGAGGAAGATTTGCAACGCGACTCGCTGTCGTCTACGTATAGAGATAGACCAAGACGTCTACCAATCATTTTAATAGCAATGTTCCTCAGTAAGAGTCATAAAAGAAAAGCGTTTTCTAAAAGATAAGCAATACATAATATTATATTAATGTTAACGTGTCCGTGTCCGTGAAACATGAATGCAATATGGGAAATTGTGGCTTTTGACAGGAGGCTGACGACGCGATGCGAAGACGTCGACGGTGGTTGTTGCTGTGCAGTGTAAACATGTTTTTCGCCGTTTTAACGGCATGCATCAACTGGCTCGGATGTTTGAAAGTTGTTTCTGTGTGATTTATTTGTCATCTTACACAGTTATGCAACACTCAAATAGTTTTTCCAACTTGCACGTGATTTATTTATTCCAAAATGTAAGAGAAACCCATTCCCCCAGAGAAAGCAAAGAACAAGTGAGGGTAAAATGGAGCAAACTATAATGTGCATTTACTTGGCTTTATGTAAATCACAAACGCTATGGTATGGATAGATTTATGGGCTTTCCATGCCAATTCAAGGAGCTAAAAATAAGCCTCAAAAGATCCAAGAACCAAGAACAAGGTACAAAAGCGGCTTAACTTTAAAAAGGCAGCTCAAACAAACCAAATATTAAATGGCAATAATGCGCAATACATTGTCATATGCCAAATAAGAATCGGTTCGGTATCTTAAAGTTTGGGTACCTTTAACATCTACCCCAAACCCAGATACATAGCCCTTACTTCTAGAGGTTCTTTTTAAAGCTATACAAGTATAAAATGAAATAAAACACAGTTTATGTCAATAAAAAACCATAAAATTGGTTTTATGTGAACGCTTAGTCATTGCCATTTTTATTTAAATATACTTGTTGTCATATGAGCACTGCAAGCCCAATCTTCAAATCCTTTTTCGATTAATCTTCGAAGAATTTCAAGTCATGTATCGACAATAACGCGGCGAACGTTGTTTTTCAGGTCGTCAATTGTCTCTGTCTTATCAGTGTAGAGTAGAGCCTTCACCTACCCCAGCAGAAAAAGAGCCTAGCGGTGTAAAATACAATGATTCTGGAGGCCAACTCATAAATCTAAAACTCAAAATTCTTACCAAAAGTTTAGTTCGACAAATCTTTTGTGGTATGAGCTGTGTGATATGTCACATCAACGCCGGCCGTCTTGTTCAAAGAACAGCTTCCCTACGGCGAAGCAATTCAGAAACGAAAAAGTCATTGATCACTGTTTTTTAACGGTCTACACTGACTGTAACTCGCAATGATTAATGATTCCAACAGCCTATAGAGCACACGAGACTGTCAGTTTTTCTGGATCTACCGTCGTTTTGACAATGGCTTGGGGATTATCTTTATTCTAAATGCAGCAGTTTTACTTATGGACGTAGACACTCAAGCAAAAATGAGAATTAAGGATTTTTTTAGTCTAAATCGGATAGTGTTGGATGGTGACCATCAAAAAAATCCTAAACGACAAAGGTCACCAACTTGAGAGACGAAAATAAAAATACAAGAGGATTGCCAACTTGAAAAATTTTAATTCCGTAGTTATTTAAAACAACAAAATGTAAAGTTACTCGTTGTTCCAATACCCCTGTTGTCCCTGTAACGTACCTTTATTCCAATTACGAACGTTCGGTAAGCGGCAGGAAAAATACAACTCGTATAAGAGCTAAAGCCGCATCAGTTCTTACACGACTTTTATTTAGTCATCCAGCAAACGAAGATCTTTCTCCAAAATTGTCCGTAAAGCCGATGGACACAGATGCTATTGTTATGCACGACGTATAATCGATTTAAACGGGTGTTCTTCGATTCTGCTCTCAACAATAGAAAAGACTTCTTTGGTTCGAACTGTACGATGTCTCTATTTACCATTTAGTTTATAATTTAGAGTAAACGTAGTTCGAAAACGCTCTATAGCTAAGCTGATTAATTGCTCTAATGGACATTACGTCCATCATAAAATGAAGCAGTACTTGCGTTTGACGAACAAAACCAATTTTTTCGAAATAAGTCAGCTAATCAAACTAAAGCGCCAAACCAAAATTGCAAATGAAAAAATTACTGTCAATGAAAACAGTGCTGCCAATCTAAGGTTCTATATATTTGAAAAAACGTTTTTATCAGCAGAACAAAATTTAAGAAATTTACAAAATAGGAGCATCGTACTGCGTATACGCTAAATGTTCTACAGAAGCAATCCTCTTCTATTTACGAAAGTTTTAATACGAACAGCAATCGCAATGAACGTAAAAAAATTGAAATGAATTGAAGAATTTCCTGATCGTTAGTTGGTTAAACCAACTCAGATTACTTAACTCATAAATAGACAGGGTGGCATAGCACAGCTTGGGGAACACCCGGCTCTAGTGCATTTCTGTCAATCAAACCTTGGTGAGGAATGGGGGGGGCCTACAACTATTAGCTGATTTCGAACGGCTAAATTAGAAAGCGATTTCTATGGCAACGAAATTACTTTCGAAGGAGTTTAAAAATCCTCACGATGAGCGATACTTATTGGCAAAACACGATAGAACGTTTTTGAGATTCGAACCTCCAACACCCACAACAGACATATTTTCTAAGCTATGGGCGCCAAAGTTTTAATTTAACATTCAACAAAAACAAAAAATAAAAGGGAAACTTAACAAAAATTATACTAATTTAGTAACAGTGTATAAAATCTTCACTTAATCTTGCAAGCAGGTAATAATCTCACCTCACCCTCAACTACCATTTGTACATTCACAGCTAAAAAAAAATATATTTTCTTCAAGTCTATCCACGTTTTCTTGTCAAGCTTTTTGGCATCAAACCTAACACCACTATGCCATCGAAAAGCCAAACAAACTCCTTTCATTGACAGTAATTTTGTTTTTCTGATAGTTGCTAGTTAAGTATTTTCATTTTCTTCGAATTCACTCCTCTACTTGGTTTTCTTGTTTACATAACTAATTATACGAGAAAGCAAAAGTATGAAACTCAAATAGCTGCAGCAGCATCTCCCAACCGAGATACCGGTATGCCACTTCAAATGATGCAAGTCCGACAACCACCCAAACCCAACAACTGCACTACAAAATGAGATGGTGCCGTCTCTCTTGATGTCTTAATCAAATTGTTGCTGCTCACTACTTTACAGAGGCTCTTCAAAAAAGTCTTTGAAAATAAAACAAAATGAATCAAAAAAAATAAAAACATTTACGTTTTACAACTTTCTTTTTGCGACTGAATTCAATGTTGTTCCTTCCATGAGCAGAGTGAGTGCTCAGCAACTTAGAAATCCCAATACAGCAAACAAATTGGAGGCGGTGGAATTTTTAATGACCATTCAAAGCAATACAAAAAATGTTTCCAGACACGATTTTTCTCCCTCTGCTAATTTCCTTGGAAACAATGGTTTTGTTTTCCTTTTTTTCTTCCTTTTTTTTAGTTGCTAGTTGATATTGTTGTTGTTGTTGTTGTTTTTGAAAAAACTAGCTGTTCCGTTTTGTATAAGTGCACAATTATCTTTGCCATACAAATTAATAAAACCAGTAACAAGAGTGCAGAGATGGCTTGCAAATATGCGCAACGCAACAAGTTGCCAACTCTTGTACAATACGGAAGAGAGCCTCAAATTAGGGATGTATTTTGTTTTCTTGGTTAGTTTGTAGTTACTTTGTATAAGTCGAATGGATTATACAACAGTTTGTCTGCACTTGGACTTGAACTGTGGCTATAAGCCACACCATTAATTTATTGTGGTGGTGGTGGTAGTTTAATGGCTGCTGCTAGGTTTGTCTGCATTTGTTTTGAGGCAACATTCCGTTTGGCTGACTACAAAACGGAAGTTAATGCTAAAATATTTTTTTTTTTCATTTTTGCTTTATTTTAATTTGGTGCTTAAGGTGATCTTCGGAAATGAAACGAGTTTCTCTTTTGAGTACGGTTTATGAGAGCGTTTTGGAGAAAGAAGAAAATATTTAATAAGATGCACCTTATGCAAGGTGCGTTATAATTAATGCGAGATTAGTACACTTAATTGTGAAAGGTACCAGGAAAAGTTTTACATACAGGGTGATTCTACTAGAAAACAATTTTCAGAAATTCCATAGCTTATGGGATGTATAAGGTTAGGATTTTCGATCCCATCGAGGTCACATTGCTCATGTGCTCAAGGAGGTTGGTTTTCTATTCGCGTATAATTTAATGTTATGGCCAAGAATAAGTTACAGCCGAAATTCACAATTTTCGAACAATATTTGCAGCATTTGATGCCCAATATTCTCTGATCAGCATAGACAAGCGACTTCACATAACCCTACAAAAAAATCACCAACGCTGTTAAAATACTTGATCTTGGAGGTAAGTCAAAGGTTTAAAACTCGAAGTTTTGTAAAAACCGATGTCAACAGTGACTTCTTTTCAAGACAATTTACTTAACGTCCAGTACTTGTGCGGCTTCAATTCCTCCACAATGAAATGGTACACTAAACTGAGCATTAGCCAAGTCACAGCTGTCAAAAAGACAAACTCCTTAAAAGCCAGATTGAAAGACACACGTCTAAGGAAATACACCATTTATATATTTTAAAGGTTTCAAATGTTTCTGAGGGACCAACCTCTATTTGAAGCAGTACAGAAGCAAGAGCATTGGCCTAACCCCGGACAGTTTTTCTTTACTGAAACAGTGTATTTCTAAGCTGCCAAAATTATTGTCTAAACCATTAAATCTGTCTTACTCTACAAAATGAATAAAAACAGCGTTTGTCGCATCAGGCCCTAAACGAGTCAACTATTATTTACCTTCCAATATACTTCCTTCTATTTAAAGCCATGAAAATATTGAAAACTCACCAGCTAAAGAAACAAGAAGAAAATGACCGGAATAGGGCCTCTGCAACAACAATTCATCACTGCTGATGTATCACCCAAGTATCTCAAATCAATGCTTTCGTCATCAAAATGTGTCTCTGAAGTAGTGAATCTATCGTATTGAACGGATTTTAAACTAAAATTATCTTAAAAAATGCTGGTGTGCCTCAAGGTTCCATTTTGTCTCCACCTCGCTTTCTCATACGATTTCCTGGCCAAAATACTTACTCATTCAATAGTTTCGCTCAAGACAGCACCCTATTTATTTCTAGATTTGCATCTCAACTCTTGGAACTCAACTACTGGAACCTCGCAAAGCATTATAAGCTCCATGGATTTCGATCAAGAAAACATTCTCTAATAGAGAATCCTAGCCTGCTTAGATTTATTGCTTCTAAAACTCAATGCTGGCTCTTGTCATTGAAACCCAACTTAGCTGTCTGAGTTCCACTTGCAACTATAGATCTGAACAGCTTTCAATTTTTGTTTTAAAAATCACCAACTAATGGTAGCATTCCAATCTTGCTGAATCTTTCGTCTTAAGGCTTAAGGCCGAACTTCTTTTTCTTTTTCTTACGTTGCTACGAGCAGCAGTGATCTAAAAAGGATCAGGGACAATCACCCCTATCACAGATTCCATCGTAATCGAAAAAAGTCTAAGTTACATCATGTAACTATCACATAATCCAATCGAAGTGGAACGAATTTCGAAATTCGTAGATTCGGTATCACCAAATCCAAGTGGAAAGTAAAAACGTCGTCTTAATATACGAAAGAAGATGTGTTTTGCAGAAAAATGTAAATGAACTTGCACATTTGGCGTAATACAGCTGATTTCGATAACCAGCATGGCGGTATTTAGTGTGGCAACTGGAAATGATTTCTTCGATTCCATTCGGATTTTGTGATCACAAATTTTCGTAGTTCGTAACTTAACTTTCCGTGTGGAATTTTTCTACGATGGAATCTGTGAATATTTCAGCAGTCAGGGATTCAACATATTTACTTATAAAATGTTGCTTTTGTTAAGAAGTAGTATTCACTCTATCAAAGAACAGGAGGAGCCAATGTGCCATAATTCAAGCGACATTAGTTGTCATCCTTTTTATCAGGCGATTGCACATCACCCCATTTAAAAAATGTTTGCAAGGAAACTGCTTAACCTTCCTCTATACCCCGTTAGCAATGATGTCCATGAATTTAAAGCAAATTCGCAAACACTATCCCCAATCAAAGCTTCATTAAAATTTTTAAAATTCATACAACAACCCATTCCTCATTATAACATATTCCAAACATCCCCTCAACCAAAGGTTATCTTGATTGATATCCATGCATGTTCCCAAACAAACATTTCGCTGGTAAAAAAAAGAATGCCTACACTTCCGTCGAAAAAATTGTTGCAAAAAATCACTAGCCCTAACCTTCTAAAGCTTTTTTTCCATTTGAAATTCAAAACTCATTTCGAGGTTTTTTGATCAAAAACCAGATAAACAAATCTATGCCATAAATTTTATGAATGAATCAGTAGAATAATTAGTCAATCTAGGCACGTATCCCAGCCAGTCTAAGGCCTCTCACAGCATATTATGACACATTGTGTTTACAAGAACCATTAAGTTCGAACGTTACCTACAGTCAGTCCATTGCAAATTAATTTGGCACGTATAATGGCTACCTATTCGATTTGAGAACTTTCCTTCTCCTACTCCTTCTCCTATGTAGGTTGCTTTTGGTACGTACCTAAAAAGAATAAAGTGGTTTTTTTTTCAAAAGCAATTAGTGAATGGGTCGAGTGATCTTATCGGGATCTGGTAAAGTGTGAATAATTGAAGGCACGTGCTTCCAAAAGAAAAGGTAATGAAGAACACAAATACGAGTAGGAACCTACTTCTATAACCCAGCGGAAGGATGAATTGTACTTAAGAACACTTAAACGCGCACGAAGCCTTCCAAGTTCCAAAGCGATTCGCTTGAGGGAATAACAATACCAAAGGCAAACCAGCTTGTCACTGTTATTGTTTAGTCGCCAACCATTCTTTTACCGATCTCCGATCAGATCACAATTGCTAAAACGAATATTCCATTTAATTGTTAAGATTACTATCATATCCCAAACACACAGCGGAACAGGATGGACAAGGATAGTTCGTAGTCGTCGTCATCATAGAAAAAAAAACATTGAATGAATGACGCGGCGACTAGTGGATGAACGTGAGACGAATCTACTTCGTGATACCCATTCCAAATCGGTGAATTACTTTCGTGCGTTTGAGTAGCGCAGCCGGCGCGCGAAACGATCACACAAAACCTCTTTGTAAACTGTCACGAATCACGATTTCAAGACTTTTGTTGTTTTCCTATTTTCCCCCGATGCATTTCCTTTTAAGGGGCGTTTACAATGACTACAAATGCTAACCTGAAACGAACCGAACAACAAAAATCAAACGCTCCTTTTTGATCAAAAAAAAAAAGAATCAAAACCAATTGACCGTTTTTGGACTGTCTTTTGAGATCAATTCTACTCAAGCAGATAGGATGTGTTGAAATCCACCACTAAAAGGGCTTGGCTCAAGGGCTCTTTTGCGGTGGTATACCGCCACACAAGGACTGACGACTCAGAACTGACGTGGCATAGATGGATGCATTCAAACACACAACGACAACGACCCTTGGCTCTGTTGTGTCCGCTGTTGTTGTGAATGAACATCGCCAACAAGAAGGGATAGGTTTACTTTAATTGACTTTAATGTCCGTTGGCACACGTTTTCCATGTCGCCGATGTCGATTCACGCTGCAGATCATTGATCACATCAAACAGTTGTTGGCTTTGTCTTTGGTTTTTGTTGGCCAAGCGCACGAGTGCTATGGTGTATGGCATGAAAAATTGTTTTGTAATTATTATTCAGTAGGTATATGAAGAAGGAAAATCAATGAGGGCATCCCCTCAACTCCAACTCCTCATCTGCTCCTCAAAGTTAAACAAGATCAAAGCATTTGGTTTTTGTATAGTTTTTTGTATACCTTTTCAATTGTATGGAAATTTTATCTGTTCCTAGAATTCAATGCAAGAAGAAGGCTTGTGTTGTTGTTTGATTGAAGAAAGTCTTTAAAGGCGTTTGTATTCATTTGCATGGTCTTCAAATAAAAACTTACAAGGCCCACCGTTTTACACAATCCCTTTCTCATGTCTTACCTGAAAAAAGAAAAGAAAATGGAATGATTAAAAAAAAGGAAATGGAATTTTTAAAAAAAGAATAACTGGAATTGAAATATGAGTAACTTTTTCTTCAAATCGTTGAAACAAATGAAAAATCGGCCTGAACTTTTTGTGTGTTGAGTTCTTTAAACGGAATTTTCGATGATTTAAAAAACTGAGTATAAATAACCCCGATACAGGTGTACCTTTTCATTTTTTCTTATTTCTCTAAGAAAGACTTTCACGTTCGGTTTTCTGTGTTGGACTAAGAACTAATAAGAGCATTCAGTATTTTTTTTAAGTGACATTAACAAAGCAAAACTTAGTAATAATTTTACTAATTTTATTATTTTGACTTTGTAATTGTACTACTCAAAAATCAGTTAAAGAGCAAAGTTTTAACTTTCAAAAGCATTATGGTGCCGTGAAATAAGGCCAAGTGAAATAAGGCCAAATGGAGAGATTTGGCCTTATTTCGCTTTCTTAAAGTGAAATAAGGCCAAATTTTAACGTTTGGCAGTATTACACTTTGCTGAAGTGAAATAAGGCCAATTTGGTATTATTTCGCTTTCGATTGCCTAGATTACCCAAAATGAACTAAAAAACATTCTTAAATTTTTGAAATGATTGAAGAGAACATAAATTTAAGTCAAAGATCTTTTTATTTTAAATGTAGCTATGTATAAGCAACAGTTAAAGTTTGTACATAAATTTGCAAATCAGTATAGTAAATGTATAGAACTAACATAAGATTTTTGTGCTGTTTTCAACAATTTGCCTACAAATTGGGCACGGAATCGGGTTATTATTTTTTATATAGTTATAGTAAGTAAAACTAAATACATTAAATTAAATAGGCGAGTGTATAATGTTTAATGTATTTAGTTTTCCTTACTGAAAAAATAATAATAGCAAACAATTCGCGCGAATTTTTTGCTATTATTATTTTTTCAGTAAGGAAAACTAAATACATTAAACATTATACACTCGCCTATTTAATTTAATGTATTTAGTTTTCCTTACTGATAATAAAAATAATAATAAGGAAAACTAAATACATTAAACATTATACACTCGCCTATTTAATTTAATGTATTTAGTTTTCCTTACTGAAAAAATAATAATAGCAAAAAATTCGCGAGAATTTTTTTCTTTTATTAGCTCACTTTATCTAACGGAAAGACCCGTTTCTAAAAACCAAAAATTTTATACTTTGCCTACCAGATCTGTAATGCAATGGGAAAGCAATTCATATACAAAAAAAAAAAAGCAATTTGACTTTTTCTCCGGTTTCAAGTTGATTTGGCCTTATTTCACTTTCGCAAAGCGAAATAAGGCCAAATTAAAGCATTTGGCCTTATTTCCCTTTGAATGAGTAAATCTGTTTGGCATTATTTCACTTCAGCAAAGTGTAATAATGCCAAACGTTAAAATTTGGCTTTATTTCACTTTTAAAAAGCGAAATAAGGCCAAATCCCTCCATTTGGCCTTATTTCACTTGGCCTTATTTCACGGCACCAGCATTATACCTTAATAATGCTTTTGACAGTCAATACAGTTAATTTTTAAGAGTTAAGGTTTCAGTTTGGCTGCACTGGTTTGTAATGGCGTCCAAACGTCACCTGTCAAAGTGAAAAGCTTAAAGTATACTCTGCCATTTCATCATGGAAAGACTTAAAATAGAGAAACTATTGCAAATTGTTGAAATTTACTATCAAAATTCGTGGCTTTGTAAAAAACGTGTATCGTTTGTTACGATTATCTTATGGTCGGCATGATCGACCTGGTGAACCAACAACTCGTACTGTTATCACCAAATTTACTTCGGAGGACATTAGGTATTCGATTCGCATGCGCACAGCGCGTTTCGTATTCTGGATTATTGCAGTCGTAGCGCCCAGTGTTAATGGGGATCGTGAAATGTCAATTCGTCGCCGTTCGGAGCAATTGCACATGTACGTATGTTTGTATGTAAATTGTTTTTATTTTAACTAAAATCTCAAATATGTATATACAAAGATTTTCATTTGCCTTGTTTTTAAATATTGTTAAAATTTCAAAATTACGACAATTACCTTAAGAGTCGTCTGTCGGGGCATAAATGCGTTACTTAACCATTAGAAACATTTTACGTGTCAAAGCCTATAAAATTCAACTTCTGCAAGATCTGAAGCCGAATGACCTATCACAACGTCTAATTTTTCGTGAAAGGGCCTTAGAACGACTCCATGAAAATCCGCTGTTTTGTCTGATAGTTGGGTTCAGTGCTGAGGCTCATTTCTGACTCAACGGATACGCAAATAAGCCAAACTGCCACATATGGATTGATAAACAGCCATATTCCAATTAAAAACTACCAATGTCTCCGGAAAAAAACGATAGTTTGGTGTCGTTTATGGACTGGTGTCCATTTTTATTCACACAAAAGTGAAAGAAACTTTGACGTGAACGTGGAGCTATGACACGCGAGTTTTTTTTTTTTTTTTGTGCCATTTCGCTGAGTTGAACTTGGTTGACATTTGGTTTCATCAAGACGGTGCCACATGCCACACAGCTCGAGAAGGATGAACTTGGTGAGCAGATTATCTCTCGAATCGAAATGGCCCATTGAGTCGGCCGCCAAGATCATGCCATTTACGCCTCTTGATTATTTCTTATGGGGCTATGTAAAATCGTTAGTCTATGTGGACAAGCCGAACACAATTGAAACCATACATGGAAACATACCATGCGTTATTCGTAGAATACAGTCCAAAATCGAAAAAGTGACCCAGAGTTGGACCTTCCGAATGGACATTTGTAATGCAGCTACGGGCAAAATGTACATCAAGTTATCTTTACAATGTAAATTTTGGTAATTGTGTAATACAACGGCGGACGTTCAAGTTGAACCCCCGGCAGGCTTGGCAGTACCGCACTCTATCGAATTTTCCAAGGCCTGAGACCAGGGCAGTAGCTCACGGATAGCTAAAATGATATTGGCTTTAAGTGCTTGAATCGTTTCCAGATTGTCGGCATCACACCGATTTTTTACTTTTCCCCACAAAAAAAAAGTTCAAAGCAGCAAATCGCAGTTCCGATGGGACCAATTGCGATGGTGTGTCCTTCACTTCGGTTAAAACTTCTTTTCAGAAGGCGGTCTGTTTGGACTACACAGCACATACTTCCTCGTCTCACGGAGGAAGATACTGACTTCCTGTCAAAATTTCGGACGGGAAACAGCTGTCAATGTCAAAATAACGGCCACCCTAGAACTTTCGAAAAATCGATTTTTTTTTTAAATTTCAAATGGTCCCTTAGGACCTCAAAAATGATATCCCAAAAGATTATGGCCGAGAAAAACTTTTACGTACTCTGTTTTCGAATTTTAGTACAAGGCCGTCTGGTCCGCAGCGAGCTCCTTTTGTGAGCGCAAGGGGCAAGGTACGTTAGAGGAGTAGAGCATGTTATTGAAAATATTTATTTCCTGACTAGTCTAAACTAGTAGTCTAGACTAGAGTTGGATTTGCGAACGTCTCCTTCCGGCATCGCAGATTAAAAGTATTGTAAAATTATTCATGATTTTCTACTACTCAAAACTTTAAACACGTTTATCTCAAAACTATGTTTTTCAAGTTGGCCGGACTCGTAACTCATGCAATTTTCAACTTGACTTGAAATTTTAAACATGTCTTGAAATATACATTGTCTATGGAAGTACGTAGGATTTTTTTTTATGTTGCGTAGTTCATTTGTTATTAACAATTTTCTGACAATTTTTTAGGCAAATTTTGCACTTTTCACTTTAGAAGGGCGCCATTTGGCCAAAAATCAATATATCGCAAAAATCCTACGTACTTCTATAGCAGTGAGTATATATAATCGAAAAAGTCTACTTTCTCATTATTATTCAAAAAATTACAGGAGCTGTTGGTCCGGCTGTGGAACTCAAAAAAAAAAAGACGTCGTCGAAAAAATGCTGCACAGCCGCCATTTTGTAATGAATCGATTCAAAAAAATTATCGTAAGCAGTCATTAATATAAATAATAAAATCACGTTTCAGTTATCTCGATTTATTTTGTAGTTTTTCTAAAAAAAAATCCCTAAAAAGCCTATTTTTTCAGCCTCTAGGGTGGCCTAACCCCTTAAATAGCAACCATTAGATGCCCCACCCAGTTGCTGGATAAGCTATTTTTGAAATAAGGAAAATATTAAATTGAAGTGCATATTTTACCTAATAACAAAAGATTAATAAAAAAAATCTCTGATGGCACTGGATCCGATAAGCTTAACCCATAAAACACAGAAGCACATCGCACAACCATGGAACAGTTTTTTTGTCCGTTTCAATTTCGATGCGCAGTTAATAAAATTCTGCCTCAACACTGGGATCTGACTAAAATACAATTATGTACATACAATGACTCCTCACTGTCTTTGTAGCAAAAGAATCCTGCTACTCTATGCTTTTGGGGTTTTCATTATTTGGTGGGTATAATATTATAAATTAAGTGTGACAATTTGCATATGAGGAGGGTAACATAAGCTGCTGATTTTCGAAATAATTTGAATTTTGTAGTGCACTGCGACTAAAACGGTCTCAATCCAATGAAAATGCTAAGCTCTAGTATTTCTTCCAATTGCATAGATAAGCGTGCAAAAGAAAGCTAAAGACCCAGGATTACATTTAAAAAGGTGCGCCTGATCCTTCTGTGTAGATTCTTCTGTGCACATTGTAACGTATTATATATTACTAAGGATTTATTTTTTCGATGTATGAAAGTGTCACAGTCTCAAAAGAGATGCGTCCAAAAGGTTATTCCTGTTCATAATCCTCATATCTATTTGCTCTAAACAAAGATTATTTTAAGTTGTTTCCTTCGTCTACAATGCCTTTTTAGAAGTACAGCTACCAATTTACACTGCTTCAGCTGAAACCAACTGCCTTCTTAACCACTTTGTTTCTAATGCTCGAACCAAGTTAGTGCTTGGGTTAACGCAATGTCAAGTTGTCCCTACATTGACTAGTCTGCTTTTATGTCCCTTCCGACTTTCTTTACCTCATTCTTGATGTAGTCTACATCGTCACACTTGTAGTATACGCTCCACCGAAACAAAAACAATCAAAGCATTAAAACAGCTGCTGCTTTTGAACAAAATAAAAAAGCGTAAATCTTAATGTGGACTTTGTAAAAGTACTTCGTCCTTCAAAACTGTTTTTGTCATCCATTTTACAGTGACAACCTTACTCCTATTTATCAAAGTCTTTCATGGTTGTTTTTTTTTTTTTTTTGCTTGTTTTGAAGCTTGTACCCACTTTAGATTGCTGTGTTACCCATGCTTCATGTCATTTCTTTCCAAACATTTCGTGCCAAAATAATAATAAAATAACTCAAAACACAAGCCAAAAACACATCAATCAAGTGCTCCCTATCTCCCAACTCCCAACGGTACAACAAAACCAAACCAAACCCGAAAGCTTTCAACTTTCAGAAACATTTTTCGTATACATACGTATTGTGCATTGTTCACAGTTTTATGTTTTAACGTATATGCTCCGCTTACATTCAACACATTACTCATGGGTAATCAACAATTACAACTAATTTTTTTAATGCCACACATTTAACGTTTCACACGTTTGCAATTGCTATGCGCAAATAAAAGGCGCTCTTTCGTTTTGATTGCTCACACCGGACACCGCACACCGCACCGTGGGTTTAAATCAACTTTTTGATCTTGCAAGCCGAAAATTTGACTTACAAAAAAGTATAGGTGAAACTGGTTACAAAAAGTCTTGATTCATGCGCTGCACTGACAGCATTTTTGCCATTCCGGCAGAATCTCGATTATGTACGGATTTTAGTTTTCAGAATTGGCTCTTTAGTATTAGCGGCGGTTGTCAATCAACGATGGCACCATTTTTCTTTTTTTTTTTGTTTCTTCAACCGGGAAGGGATTGCAAGAACTTGTTGCATTCAAAAGCCATCGAAAATGTCGGCAATAATTAAAATTTACCATTCCGTTAAGGAATTCGGAATTTATGTTAACGATACGAAAGCCATTCCAAGCGATTTATTCTCATACCGTGTCGAAGTGAATTAACGTCCCTTTCGTAGAAAACCTTAATCAATAGTGATTCATTTAACCCACTTTGTCCACACTTGACAAATTCATTCATGCAGATGCAAATGAGCCGGCAATTTATTTAAATCTCTACTCTCCGACATGTTCACCACCATGTTTAAGAACAAATTATAGTTCTTTGCTTGTGTAGTATAATGTGTAGTGTGTACCTACATAAATATCAATCCCGAATAACAAAAAAAAAAATATAATGAATGATCCACACACCACCGTTAGTGCCGCACCTGATAATCTGAACATGGAACAACACCTCCAGAATGAGATTTTTATCGCGCAACAGCAATCCATTCGTGTAATGTTGCTGCATCATTCTTGTTTAGCAACTTATCAAACAGTTAAAGTAGCAACAGTAGCGACGTCTCGAACGCTGCGGCAAGTCATCACTATTGACCTCGGTCGAGATATAAATATAAACCAAAGATGTGGTTAGATGCTTGCCGCTGCTGCTGCCGCCAATAAACTGGATACCCGACCAACCAACAACGACAGACAGCGCTCAACGTTACGGTGATCTTGTTGATTGATTCGTTTGCCTTTTTTGTTAAATATAGGTTAATGTTGCAAGCGTTTCTATGTCTAATTTTAAATTTAATTAGTATTATTCAACTGAGAAGGAATCGTGCAAATAAAATCCGTGGCATTGTGTTTCATTTTGAATGCCGGTTTTTTTTACTGTAAAACGGCCGAGAAGTTTTGGATTCTAGAACAGATGATGTGAGTGATGTTGAGGAACAGGATTCGAATGTATCGATGGGAAGGCTGACATGATCTTGATGAGCTTAAATTGTTTGACATAAAATCTGGTTTATACAGTTGTTGGGGGTCTATAGTAATGTTGATTTGATGCGATGGACTGCTAAATGAAACTCATTAAAAGTTGTGATTGATAGACACTTGATTGCAAAGGAGATGTAGTCAAAATTTTAAAGACAATCGACAAACTTAGATACTCTACTGGGTTACAGACTTTATTTGACTTCTCAGAAAGATCCCTCCAAACTGAGTAACACGAGACTCTTACTTGGATTGTAAGATCCTTAAGATCAGCATTAAGCAGGAGATAGTAAAAATCTTTTTAAATATGCTTTCGCCAGTGAATTTCATAGAGTTTTATATAGCATATTACTTCAAAGAAGTAAACAAAAAAGATTTCACAAAAGAAGAGCTCAAACTTTGAGGTGTAATATAAAAAATATGTTTATTCGAGTCCTACAGCAACTTGGTCCTTGACGAAAAAAGAGAACTTTTAACAATGGACGAACATTAAAAATAAATAGTTTTGATCAAATAACTTCAATAATCGAAATGTTAGCACTTAAGTGATCTTAGCAATCGAGTTATCCGATTAATAAAATGATCTGATAAATCGAATGATCTGATGAATCGAGTGATCTGATGAATCGAATGGTCTGTTTGAACAAGTGAAGGGATTTATCGAGTGATTTAAACATTTGAAATATCTGCATATTTGAATTACCTTCGGTGAAGTATATTTTGTTTTTAGGAAATACCTACTTATGTTATAATTGATGATATGCAACAAGTCACAACGAAAATATGGTGCAGAAATTATTTCTATATCGATTACTTTCACTAGATTAGATGCACTACATTCATTCTTGGGAACAATGTACACGTGCCAGTATTTTTCTAAATAGTGATAGTAGCCTAGAAAAGCAGATGTAGGAAAATACTTTTTCGACACATTGGGAATATTTCGGACTTGACACTTCAAAATTCAAAATGGTTCAGAACGGTAGCCAGAAACTAATGTCATACTTACTCTCTGTCCTTCCATTTTCTATGCTTACCTACATTTTGGGGAAGAACAAAGTGCTATCACAGACTTCTACTTCCTTCTAACCTACCGCCAAATTAAGAGACACAATTATCCGAAACAAAAAATTATTCGAATGATTGATTCGAAGGATGTGAAGAAGGATGTGTGATAATCAACTATAGCTGATAACATCATTCAAAAGTACTTTAAATGATAAAATAAATAAATAGAGGGCGCAACAGAGCGAGGAGCCCATAGCCTTGCGCATTACTGACAACCATGCCTTGCTAGGGAATAGAGGGGACCTACAATTTTCGACCGGCTAATCGAGAGAACGCTTTTCATCGCAATTTACTATCGTAGGACTTACCAATTCCTCGCGAAGTGCGAAATGCGAAATGCGAAATGCGAAAAATGCGAAATGCGAAATGCGAAATGCGAAATGCGATACAGACTACCACTATACGCCACGGGCACCACTTCAAATGATACAATCTTTCAAAAAGGGCAGATAAGGTAAATAAAAATTCTTCATGAATTAGAGACAAACTCAGCAACACAAGATAAGTTCGTAAATGAAAAAGCCTCTGAAATCTGGATCACTCTCAAGCAGAAGTTGGATAGGAACTTCAAAGTAGAAACCAATAAGTAAACGATAAAATACCATGATTTCAAAAGTTTAAAGACAATGTACGGTCATACATTTCAGATTAGATGTTATCCTGACATGACAGTCCTAAAAAGATCGAAATTCGACACTCATCTACTTGATGCGAAATAGAAGATCACCTAACCAAAAAGTTTTTGGTGCTTTTGACTACCTAAACCAACACACTAGCCTTCGCGCTCAATTGAAGTTTAATAAATCATTCGGCAAAAAAAGTCGATGCTAGACAAAGTCAGACATAAGGCTCCATATAGTCTTGTTATCTGCCTTTGACAAATACTTTGACAAGCATAAAACTTTAAAATGGTGCAAAGAACAACTAGCTTTTGCACGCACAACATGGTCAATTCGTAGCTTCGGATGCTATGTGCTTAATTCTTACCATTTGGTCAAAATTTTAACGACTTGGTATATGAAAGTTCAAGACTGCCATAACAACACCAACTAACTAAATGAGAACTAGCGCACACATCTGTGTCCATGAGGGAGTTTTCTCCCAAGCTTCAAATTTCTGAAGCGATATTTGAAAAACAATCGCCTTTGAAGCCATCACAATATTCTGCAAAAAATTAGAGTAATCTTAGTGTGGATTCCCGGAGATGTAACCTTTCACTAGAACTCACAAATCAGGGCTAACTTTAAAAAAATATATATATTTCAGTTGGAACTCTAGGGACATTTTTTACTGACACTTTCTACGTCAAGCGAGAAAATTTATGCAGTTGCAAGAAACATAGTTAGCCAGTGACTGATACAGATCAAAAAAGGTCCAATGCGACAATGTCAAGGTGGTTGCAACAACAACCGAACAATAAACTTTGGAGAGTACGCAGCTAGGTCTGATCTCCCCTATAAAATCTGAATGGCAGAGAAATAAAACCAAACAGATGTGTTCTAAATATGCCACTACTCTGTTCTGCAGAACAAGCCTATAAATACTCAATAAGGTTAATTTCGCAAAATTTATGTTTTTGGGAAAGACAATCAAAGATTCGCTTCAATAAGATAAAATAGTTGCAAGTAGAGAAGGACGAAATCCCTTACAGTTCATAATGTCGCAACTTTACCTAAGGTGGGACCAAACATTTACAGATCACTTCGTAGATTGGACTTGATCACTAAACTCAAAGAAGATCATGGAATATTTTTAATTTTCTACCTAAATTTAAGCATTAAGTTCTGATGAATATCATAAGTAAATACTAAATACAAGGGATCAAAAACGAGCTTTCATTCACTTAGGATAACCAGCAGTAACCGGGTCACTCGCATAAGGTGGATAGTGTATGTCATGTCAGTCTTAGGGTTGACAATTATTCAAACCACTCAGATATTAGAAACAATTATCAAGTCTAATAACACACCTCCTACCAAAAGAGGCAGTGAGAGCAACTCACAGGCTTTTCAGCTTGAATCGTATTGATAAAAAAGTGTGTTAGTTTAAATCATTTGAAAGCCGGAACTGCTTCGCTTCTACCACAACAACCATCTTACAAAAACGAAAGGAAACACCGTTCTGTTTTGATGCTAAACACCTGTGACAGGCACGTACAAATCCGGATATTTCATCAAGCATTCAAAACGCTTTCTAGGTCACAAAATGCAGATTCCCCAGTGGCAACTGCTTTTGCGAAATAATTATTCGAGTGTTGTATTTTCCTTGTCTAAATACAAATAAATATGTCGCAAAACAACAAATCACTTAACGCCTCATAATCTCAACTTCAAGTTCTATTGGCACATAGCCAATTCTAACAATTATCTAATTAAGCATAACTGTATTTGCAGCCGCAGCTATCTAAGTCACATTTAATTGTCATCATAGGCGGCGTATTTAAACGAGTAACATTCGCCATGTGCTGTTATTTCAAGATCAGCCCATTCAAGTCTCACAGCCAGAGTCACTGCCATGGTTTGTATTATTTTCTCTTCTACCATCCATCAGTACGGTACTCAATAACAAAAAAAAAGAAATGCCTTTAAAGACATTTATTTTGCTAACTATGCACTCTCCCCAAAGCACTTTACATTCCAGCCAGTAGTTGAAAATGGAATACAAACAATAAAACGGTGAAGTGGAAGAAGTTTTCAAGCGTCAAACGAGACGTTAACATAGTGGATACGCCAGTGATACCAGTAGCAGCAGCACCGACACACCAGCCCCAGCACAGATGACAATTTATCTCTTTTGGCGTCGCGATGCATCCGAGTCGCGTCGGCTTTACCATCTTTGTGCTGTGTCTTTGTCATTATCGCTCTTGCAACACAATAGTATGTACTTAAGTCAAAGTGAAACAAAACAAACGTTATTTGCCCCTTATTCCCATTCATCTCCATCGGAAGCATCACGACAACGACGATGAACGACTAGAACAACCATCAGGTCTACGACCATCACAGTACCACCAACACCACAAGCATACCACCTCCGCCAATGTCATCAATAATAACTGTTGAATATGTCGGGCTGTGTGGACATTCCACAGAAGTACTTCGCGCAGTTACATCGCATTGCCCGCCAAGAGTTCCATTCATCTTGCTCAATATGGTGCGTGTACACAGGGAGTCTTGGTCGGTGGGTTGTTTATTACTTTGTGTTTTTTGTTGGTTTTGCTTTTTTTGCACTCTCACTGCGTGCCTATCAATAATGACAGTTATCCGTTCGACATTACACAAGAGATGTGTGTGTAATTATTTCAAATGTCGTTTAAGCCCAAGTGCAACAAACTTGCTAATGACAGTTGTTGAAGAGTTCTCGAGTTCTCCTTGGATGCGATTGGAACAGCCATCGTCGCTGTCGTCGTCGGTCGGCCAGCGGGTGTTAAAGATGATGCTGCTTCGCCTCGTTAGGTTTAATTACGGGGTTTTATGATGTTAGCATTGCGTTACTAGCAGTGTGACTGAATCGTCTTGAGAATAATCCGTTTACGTTTTAATGGCGCCATGTCTGTGGAATCAGAAAAGTCTGACTTGGTGTCTTTGTTGGAACTCTATCCGTGGGTGGCAATTCGACTTTGAGGTAAACCGTGTGTGAAATGTTTGTTTAAGATTCTCCAGAGAATTCTTGGGTTCAAATTGAAGTTTTGTGTATATGCTTTCAAATAAACACGCACAGGTGCAAAGTAAAGTCACTGAAATGTCATCCCGAATATTTCCTATTAGGCTTTGATTCAAAATTAAAGACTTGCAATTGCTTTCAATTCCTCACCAGTCAAAGAAAATCGTCTCTGATCTCATGTGACACACTTAAACTTCCCCATGCCATTCAGCAGTCTATTGTTAAACAACTGCCACCCCATCCTGTGCGTAAACTTGAACTCAAAACCAAGTCCATAGGCACATACGAGAACGTGCCATGTTGAACACATTTGTGTTGGGAGGAGAAACAGAAAACATGTCATGCCCAAATGCACTCCGTTTTTGGAAAACAGCATTGGCCATACTGTGAGTCATTCTTTCTGACGAAATTTGTTTAATTCAATCTTTCTGTTGATTGTTTTATGTTTGTTTTCAATGTCATTACCGACTGGGTGACGCCCCTTCCGACCCAAAAAAAAAACAACAACAACAACAAAAATAAAAAAGGTTAAGACTTTAAGAGGCAATAACCTGAAGCTAAATGCGCCAGCCAGCGTACGTTGTAATTAGACGCATAAGTTAATTGAAAAAAAAGATTTGGGAATTCAAGAAATATAAAACTTCAGACAACATTTGTGATGTAATTTAGCACCTACTTCTGGGTTCCGGGTAATTAAAGAAAATATGCTCGAGAGGCAACTTTTCGAATATTAGATCCCGAAATGTTTACAATCAACGCGGATGCTATTATTTGCTTCATAAATCATCAACAAGAGATTCTTAGAACACTTAACAAGATAAGTATTTGGAGTCGAATATCGGACACCAACATCTAGAAGAGAGAGAGGGAAGGACAGTTATAAGCCCGTGCCCGGATCTCTCTAAACTCTTGGATGTGCACTTGTTGTGTATCGTATCACGTATCAGTTATATGCAGACGTAAAGATGAATTCGATATCAAGACAGAAGTTGCAATTCGCCCGGCGAAAGTCACTTTTGTCAAACATAGGAGTTACTATCATTTAATCTTTTGTATTTTGCGGGTACCCGTGGTGTGATGGATAGCATGTCCGCCTGTTAATCCAGAGGTTCGAGTTCGAGTCCCAACAGAAGCAAAAATGTTTTTTCCACGGGTATCACCTTTCGCGAGGAATTGGCAAGTCCTCCATTAGTATTCATTGCCATGAAAAGCGCTTTCTCGATTAGCCGTTCGGAACCGGCAGAAAATTGTAGGTCCCTTCCATTCCCTCACAAGGCATGGTTGTGAGAAATGCGCTAGGCCCAGTGGCTCTCTGCTCTGTTGCGCCACCCTATTTATTTTTTTTTATTATAAAAAGTCGCATCATCTGCTTATACTTTAAGAAACTCATGGATGGGTCGCCATGTCTTCACAAAATTTAGTAATTAGACCATTAGAACATTGAAGGTGTTTCAGTTTAGTTTAACGTTTCCATAATCGAAACAAGAAGTATTGAGTGCCATAAAAGTGTCTAAAATACACAAACAAAAACACGAAAGCGTCACAAAAAACAAAAAAAATTAAAACACTAAACTATCACAAAAACACTTAAATGTCACAAAACCACAGACGTACGTGTCACAAAAAACCAAAAAGAGTCGCAAAACCACAAAAGTATTACAAAAACCCAAAGAGTCGCAAAATAATCTACAAATGAGTAACAAAACCACAAAATGCGTACAACATGAAAGGCTAGATTCACAAAAAGTACTACACAAGAAAGTTTTACAAAAATTGTCACAAAAGTGTTCTACAAAAACACAAGTGTCAAAAAAAAGTATAACAAAACCGCACAAAAGTCACAAAAATGACAAAGTGTCACACAATAGTTTCGTAAGAGTTCTGACAACGAAATGCCGTTTTTGTAGAATTTTGGTTCGCTTATTCCTGGCAAATGTTTTTTCCACGGGTATCGCCTTTCGCGAGGAATTGGCAAATCCTCCGTTAGTATTCATTGCCATAAAAACAGCTTTCTCGATTTGCCGTTCGGAACCGGCAGAAAATTGTAGGTCCCCTCCATTCTCTCACAAGGCATGGTTGCAAGATATCCGCTAGGCACAGGGGCTCCTCGCTATGTTGCGCCACTCTATTTATTTTATTTATTTTTTTATTCCTGGCAAAGGATCAGAGAAAGCAAAGATTCCGAAGTGATGGTGGTGGGTATTTCTGATCTATGTCGTACTCGTACTAATCTATTCTTACACTAAACCCACCGAGGCATTTAAGTTGGTTCATTTAAACGTCGCGTCGATAGGAGCTCTCACCGAGGATATCCGACAGATAAGCCGGTTTTTGTGGGTTGCAGACACTAAGAAAACTCACTTAGATAGAGACAACATTGGTAAGACCCTTGAGCATTACTTGGTTGTCTCATCACGGACATGTACAACATTTTCCACTTTCCAATTGATCTAAGACAAGAAGATCGCTATTAGATAGATGCTCCAACAGCCACGTAGATATATAAAACTACCAAGATATCAAGACATAGCAGATGCTTTTAGTGTTATCGACAAATCTTTAGTACGAAGATTTATTCATTTGAATGGACACTTCGTCAAGGGCCGCATCTAGTGTACAAGAAAACCAACCCAATAAATCGAGAACGGAATGCTTTTGAATTTTCTTTTTTTAAAAAGGAACAATTGGTGGTACCCGTGGTGAGCTGGATAGCATGTCCGCCTGTTAATCCAGAGGTTCGAGTTCGAATCCCAACAGAGGCAAAAATGTTTTTTCCACGGGTATCGCCTTTCGCGAGGAATTGGCAAGTCCTCCGTTAGTATTCATTGCCATGAAAAGCGCTTTCTCGATTAGCCGTTCGGAACCGGCAGAAAATTGTAGGTCCCTTCCATTTCCTCACAAGGCATGGTTGTGAGAAATGCGCTAGGCCCAAGACTTCCTCGTTCTGTTGCGCCACCCTATTTATTTATTTTTTAATTGGTTAGCATGGTAGACTGTAAAGTGGAAGTTCGGGGGTCGATTACGGAAAACATCTAAATGTTTCAAAACGGGTGTCGTCTTTTGCGAGGGTTTGGCAGTTCATTCGATTGTAATTTCATGTCACGAAAAGTGCTTCTCGATCCATCGGCAAAAAACAGTAGGTCCCAACCATTCCTCACAAGGTATCGTTGAGGGTTTCGCTAGGCTTCGAAATTCGCTGCTTTACTGCGCACCCTATTTATTTATTTTTAATGATATTCTTGACTTAAAGTTTATTCCATCAGGCACCAAACCCGTGAGTAGTGTTTAGTTTTTATCACTAGTTCCAAAACACTTTAATGGACTTTAGAGAACTGATCGAAATTTTTGCTTTTATAAAAACCGGCAATTACATTTAAGGTTATGCCTGTTCTCTAGAGCTAAGAAACGATGTGCTTCATAAACAACACACCTTATACCCTTAGCTGGGTAACTATAATAGTACTATTTGGGTTAAGATGGGACCCAACCACCCCCGTGTAACATCAGGAGATAAAAATAACAATGATGTCTGATGTATGAAGGAACATTGGAAAAACCCACCTGAGTAAATGAACTGGTGCGAATAATGTTGCGAAATTTATGTCTCCCAACGCCGTAAAATTATTGCACAAAAGTTCATATTCAATTTAAAATCATTTTCTAGAAAAAAAAAGTTTCAATGTTCACATTTTCGAAGAAAGTAAATTTCCCAAATTGCAAAACCTCTTTCTTCTGCTCTACTCGTATGAATGGTTGGTAAAATCCTACTAAGAAAACTTTCAATTTGTATAAAGATTACAAAAAGATGTTTCCATGTTACATTAAAAAACAAATACTTTTTAAATTTATTCCTCAAGTTCTCTGTTCTGTTTATGCTTATATGCCCTTCGCTCCATCTAACCCATGAAAACGTTCTCAAGGACTTTTAGTAGAAAAGTGGTTTTCATCGTTAACACAAATTGACGAGGCAAAACGTGTGGGCGGTCCCATCAACAACAACTTGCGCGAAATATTGATTTTTTTCTTTCTTTCTACTTTCTGCTTTTTGTTTTCACTTGTTTACCACAAAACAAAGAAAATAAATCCACCCTTCACAACAATAAAAAAAAAAAAAAAAAAAACAATTTATTATTTTGGAAGTTCCAGTGACTCGGGCAAATTATCTTTATAGCGTAACTTTACCAATTCAATCCCTCCTTCACCTTACAGCAAACGCAGAGATTAAGTCTTACCCTGATTCAAAAATAGGTTAACAGTTTTTGCAATGTGTATAAGATAGCTTGGGTGCGCATCGATTTTTCTACTAAATCTTTACCTCTGCACTTTCATTTTTTATACAATTTAAAAATAGGAACACTTCCGCCAACAAAATGTAAAATGAGACAAGGATAGCATTCCTATGAGTTCTTTAGTTCGGAATAGATTAGGGCCAACTAAGTAGGTTAGTTTTTTTTTTTTTTTTAATTTTGTGTAAGAATGAATGCGGAACATTGTGATGCACTCACTACTTATGTGTGTAATTTGCTATGCTAATGAATGAGCTCTTCACAATTAAAAAAAAAAAAGAGAGAATACTTTTTGTGGCTTTTTTAACAAGGATTGGAAAATAAGGATTAAAAGTTAAAAGCTAGGATAGCTTTTCACGAAGTTTTAATTAATTTGCGTTCTTTGGACTTAAAAAAGCGAATTGTTTACATAGAAGGAAGTCCTCAATGATAATTTCTGTCCTTTTTCCTTTTTTCAGTAGTTTGGAACAACGGCTTGAATTCAAAGCTGTTGCCAAATGGATAGTATGGTCTGCTTTTGTCTTTTAGCACTGCAACTCTCTCCATCAATATAATCCTTCGTATGCAAAGTCACAATCATTATTTCAACAAAATGCAAAAGCAAAATGATAACTTAACTTAAGGATGCAATTGTTTTGTACTACGAAGAGATATAACCAGAAATGATTGATTAGAGATATAGGAAATCTGAACAAATGAAAACAATGTGAAAACTACAAAATAAGTACTTAAAATCAGGGCCTATGACTGGCTAAAATAAATTCCAGCCGAGAGACCCAATTTTCGGCCACTTTTTGTTGCATTTGGGGACATATGTTAGGAACGACTCGCCAAATTTTCTCTTCCAAGGCGTCAATCGCCTAGGGTTTATCAGCGTAGAATTTCACATAACCCCACAAAAAATAGTCCAGCGATATTAAATCGCCGGATCTTGGAGGTAATTCTCAGGTTTAAGACTCGAAAAATGTTAAAAATGGAGTCAACATCTATTTCGCTTCTAGAAATTTTACCGAACGTACCCAGTGGTAGTGCGGTTTCAATTCTTCCACGAAGTAGCAAACCAAACTGAAAATATATTTTATCACTCTTGTTTTCTTATCAGTCTTGTTTTCTTATCGAGTTTGATCTCAATATTATAAGCTAATGAACCTCTTTTTTATTAAATACGACTCATTCAATATTCATTTAACAAAAAAACCAACAAAAACCAGGGCAAGTACTAAATAGCTTTGGTTGAAGTACTTAAAAGTTCAGTTCACGTACTGAAGCAAGATGAGCGTCAATTACTTAACAGGTCAGAAATTGAAGTAATAGACAAAAAAGAAAAATTAAACACTAAAATTTGAGACTTATATGACCTCTTAACTGAAGACTGCAATGCTTTTAGGCTAGATCACAAATAATGAAATTTGCTATAGGATAGCACTAAAACTTATAGTTGAAGTACTAAAGTTTACAGGCCAAGACCTAAAACTTATTGATCAAGTACTAAAGCTTACAGATTATGTACTAAAACCTAAAATATTGTGTTAAAACTTGTACTAAAACTTACAGAACATGTACAAAAAATAATTATTTTTTTTAAGAGAAGGCTTATATGCTAATCTGGAGAACTCAGACTTAATTACCGGTCCATTGTACTACCAGGGTAGCAGCCTTCCCTTTTTTCTGTGTTGCAGTAGTGGAAATAAGGTGTTAATTATTTCACATATAACCTCAAGGGCGGCGTCCATACGAAACTGGGAGGCTGAAAGAAAAGTAGATGCCCAGAGCGGGATTCGAACCCACGCATCCGGCCTACACTCTACCACTGCACCACGGCCGCCCATACAAAAAATCATAGATCGAATACTAGCACTTAGAGACCAAATACTAAAACTCACAGCTCAAGTACTTGGAAGCTTTAAGTATGAACCTGTATTTGGAGTTATCGAGAGTTATTAAAAGCACATGGATTAAGGGGAAGCACAAAAAATAAGAAGCAAAGTACTGAAGTCTTCTAGTGCAAGCTATAAAAAGTCCATTCCAAGTACATACTAAACATAATAAGTGTGCAAGTAATTCACCATTGATAAAATTTAGGTTTCGAAAACGCTTGAAGCTTGAATGTGCTTAAAATCTCAATCAAGTATAGACAAAAAATTTGATATTCGACAGCTAAAAAATGTACAATAGAAGTTCTAAATGTAGTATTGAAGGCGGCAGACGAACCTATAATTTCGTGACCTTGGTATAATGGTTAGCATTTGTGCCTGTAACGTTGGAGAATCGCAGTCCGAATCCTTCCATAAACACAAAAAACTGTTTTCAACGGAAATTACCTCTAGAGAGAAATTGGCAGTTCCTTCGAACTTAGAACACTGCCATGAAAAGTGCTTTCGGATTCGGAATAAATTGTAAGTCCTTGAAATGCATTAGGACCCATGGTTTCCATAGCTTTATTGCACCACCCTATTTATTTTACTAAGACGATATAATAAATGAAAAAAACATGGCAGACGAGGTGTAATCAATTAAGTACTAAGCGTGGGAGTTCGAAGCTCTAGTCCCAGAAACTGAAATTCGCTATTTCATGGGTATCGCCTTTTGCGAGGAATTGACAAGTCTTCCGAGAGTAGTTCAACTGCCATGAAAAGCACTTTGTATAATAATTAGCGGTTCGGAACCGACGTGAAATCTCAGGACACTTACATAAATGCGTTAGGCCCGAAGCTCTCCGAGCTCTGATACGTCGCCCTTTTTGTTTCTTTTAAAAGTATTAAGGATTGTGTACCGCGTACTAAAAATTGGATATCAAAAGAATCAAATGCCAAGCGCAAAAATTGACATCAACGTCTCAAAATGGACAGCAAGTACCAAAAATTTAAACCAAATACTAAAAATAAGAATTTAAATTGACATTGAGTACTAAAAGTTGAAACAAAGTACCAAAAATGGACGTTGAGCCCTAGAAACCGACTTTATTTATTTGGACACTAAAAGAGTACCTTAAAAGCTCTGGCTCTGAGCTATTCAATGAATTCTGAAAACTGCAGACCAACTCTTAAAAGAAGGCTGCTCATTTCATTGAGCAACAAAAGCAAGTTCTGTCAAGGCAACAACTGGTTCATTTTCAATTTATTAACCAGATACATGTCAATCTGCTGACATTAAAAAAAAATATTCTTTCTTTCTCATTCTATGAAATATTGATTTTCAAATATTTACATTTTAATTTCCGTCATCAAAGTCTTCTTCGCTCATTGTCGTCTTCTATTCTGATAAAATCAATGCAGCAACAAACAAATCTCATTTCAAGAATTCCGATCTGCTTGTGATCTTTTCATATGCGAGCATAATACCGAAACAACTCAAATGTTTGTATCACGTCTACACATCAACAGTTTCATCCCACCATTCAATAATCCATTCGTTCAATATTTGCTTTGCAAATCAACAATTACCACGCGATAAATAAATAAATCCAAAGAAAATGAGCAGAAAAAAAAAACATGCACGTCTCCCGCATGCCACATACGTGTAAGCATTCTGCAAGTTCAATGCTCCTCAAACAAACATAGCTTCCATTCTCTGTCAATTTGAAGTTCGATGTGAACCATTGGCAATAGCACAACGAAACACCAATACCATTATCATCAAGAAAACCAACTAACCGACCAAACAGCCTTGACTTTCATACAGCAAAATTTTAGCATACATTGCGCCGATGTGCCAGCTGCCAGCGATGTATTTGAATTTTACTGTCTCATTGATTTATGCATTGAACAGTTACATCGTTACTTTGTATGATAGTTTCATTCGCCGTACTTTTTCTCTGTTTTAAGGTTCGTTTCTTTGGTGTTGTGTATTTGCAAGTGAAAGTGCGTGGCGTGCTTTTGGCAAAGAAAAAAAGACAGGCATTGTGGTAACGTGGGTGAAAAAGGACAAAACGTAAGGAACTGATGGTGTTCGTAAGGAAATTCTGATGACAGATATTTACTTCCTGAAGATTTCTTATTTCACTTTTGTAACACTATATGGAATTGGCCGAACGAACTGAACTCAAACGACAACCCAACACGGTACAGAGCTGCTATCTTAACGATCGCTTATTCCCCTAAGGATCTCCTACAAGAGACGGATTTTCTCTTATTCTACTTCCACTTCGAATGCGGATAACAGAGGGCACAATAATTACTCTTTGTAACCCTTTATGAAAATTCGTTTAACACTTTATATAAAATTTGTTGATTTATGTTTTTTAGTTAAAAGAGGCAAAGTTTTATAAAACCAAGCTGCAAGGCTTAGAGCATTTTCTCTAAACCACTCTGCAATAGTTTTCTTACGATCTACTTTATTTTTTGAAAGGTTATCAAATATCAAATTTCTAGCTTTGATTGCGACTGAGATCGACATCACGATCACAAAAAAACTATTTGACATTCTGATGTTTAAATAATGTGCAACCAGTTCCCCTATCACCATGGAACTTCCTCTTATCGCTGTTAACTTTCAAATCCGTAGGAAAAAAAATCATCTGGCGGCACAAACTTCTATGAACCAAATGGCAGACGTGTCGGCGCAATTGATATTGCACCCATACCCAAATATAAATGTGCGCACATGAACCCCAAGCAATATCAACACATGAAAATTGTATCAACAAAATGCAACAGCATCTGCCTATCTACAACACCTATCTCTCTGCATCCGCTGTCGGATCGCGTTGTGTAGCAAATGCGTTACGAGAAGAACAGAAAAAAATACGCCACAAACGCGATCGTCTAGTTTCCTGTACTTCGCAAGAAAAAGCGAGACAGATTTATATATAAACAAGGGTGCAGCTTTGTTTACACTGTTCTATCACAAAGAACGCAGAGATGATCCGTTCCCATTACACATTTAATTTTATTGAAAAGATAGCTTTCCATAATAAATTTAATAAAACTAGATCAACTCTGGTCTCTGTACTGTGTGTGTGTCTGTGTGTTTATTAATAGCACCCTTATCTCCGATTAAGAACCGTGTTAAAAGTTCTATGCGTAGGTGGGGCATTGTTAGTAGGACAAACAATCAGATATCCATAATGTGCAACTTGGTGAGGTTCTTTATGCATTCGATTAAATGCAAACGAGACGATGTGCATTGGCCGAGGGGGAAAGATCAAGGCTGAATTTGTTTAAACAAAAAGAACACAAATAATGTGTGTTCAGGGAGGAAATGAAAGAGGGCGAAAAAAAACATATTGAACAGGAAACACACTCACATTTGAATGCATTTGAATTTTAAATTGAGAGAAGGGAAATTTTAAAGAAATGTTTGTGTTTTCATTTCTGTGGGTACAAATGAAATGTGTTTTACTTAATTGGAACATGTTTTTGCAAATGTGTTTAATTAATAAATTTTACTTTGTATTGATTGCTTCTGTCGACGTCACATGAATTGAATATGGATTTAGGAAACTGAAAGATTGGTAAAAATAAAAGCCGGTACAATTTTTAATTGTGAATCCAGCAGTCACTTATAGTCGTATTTATTATCCCATTCCAAAGTATGTCTAACTTTAGACAGCTTTTGGAACAGTGTTCAACTTCATATCGTATTTATAAACACTTCCATTCCACTGCCTAAGGAGTGTATTACTTTCGATACTGAAATTGGTTGTGTAAACTATGGCTAAAGTGACATTTGATACGACAAACAACATTTTTGTTGAGTGTATTGTAAAACACCAATGAGAGTGTTAAGATCGAACAAATTAAGTAGTTTGAGGTGTAAAAATACTATTCTTATTCTTATTCCTACTAATATTATAAATGTGAAAGTTTGTTTGTACCGCCACTCTAAACTCTAAACTACTGAACCGATTTAAATGAAATTTGGTACGAAGAGAGTCTAGGGTCTCTAATAGGCTATAGGCTATATTTTATCCCTATATTCCTACGGGACCAGGAATGTAAATGCGAAGTAAAAAACTAATGGACAGATTTTGCAAATTCTTCAACTACTAGGATGCTACGTTATTTTTCAGTAACATCGACTATATTTCATTCCCATGTTCCTACGGGGACGAGAAAACGAAAACGGGAACCTTAAAACTATACAGACCGGAGCAACGCCGAGCGGGTGAACTTGTATAGTATAAAACCAAGACACTTTCGCTGTCCGTTTGCTTAGATCTTTAAAACTACGCAACGGATTTTGATGCGGTTTTTTTTTCCTTACTATAAAAGAGTTATCTAAGAGAAAGGTTTATATCTATATTTCATTCCCATACGGGAACGTAAATGAGAACTTATTGTTTACATTAAAAGGGTTCCAAATTAATGACTACACAGCCAATTTGAATGAAATTTGGAACAAAAATGGTCTAGAACCTAAGAAATGACATAGGAACGGAAACGCGAACAGACACATAACCAGGAACTTGGAAAATACAGTATTGATTCCTAAAATTTCAACTTTAGAGTTATTCATTTCCCATTTTCACACTGGAATAGAAATTTGGAAATAACTTTTCTTCATTTACTGAATTCGGTCACCGAAGGGCCAGGGCTATGCCGTGCATTTTATGAAGCTTGGAAAAGTCATAACCATAAAGTCAAATCAGCTCTTTTGCTCTCATTGGGTGTATTGTTAAGCGGGTTGTGTGGGATGTGGCACCGTGTTTTTGAAACCACATACATATGAAAATCAAGCTCTTAAATTTTGCACAAAAAAAAAAGATAAGTCTCATCGCACTGCAGCGCTCACCATTCACAGTAACGTTAAGATTCGAATTATCATTAAATGATTTCGCCAGCCCATAATCTGCACCAAACAGTGACTTTTTTTGAAAGCATTGGTATCTCTTGTAATGCATTACTGCTTCAACTCCAAATACGACAGTTTTGCTTGGTGTAATTCGGCGTTGTGGCAGGTCGTTCGGCTTCAATTCTTGCACCAGAAGTATTTTGAAAGGCTTCACGCAAAATTTTCAACTAGTGAGGGACTTTTGCTCGGAACGGCGAGCCGAATTGACAATTCACTGCTTCGCACTCTACGTAATTTTGTTGGGGGTTTAATGTCCAACAATGTAACTTTGGTAAGAAACATAGTCACATAAGCCCGAAAGCCGCTTCAGTAGGTCCATTAAACTGACCTTTAAATGGAAAAAGCACGCGAAGAACTTTCTCAACAGAGCACACATTTTGATAAAAAAAAAATTCAATAACTTGGAAGCGTTGTTCGTTTGTAAGACGATTCATATTTAAACTAGAGACCAAACTGAAGATGTTTGTCAGTGACACAAAACACGAAGCGTGGGTTAAGTGTCAAAACCAGTGTTGCCAAAAAGAAAATAGCAAAAACAAATCCCAAAGTTTTTTTTTGCAAAAAACACATCAATATAAACTCAAAAAACTTTATTTTTAGTTACGAAACATGAGAACTACAATTGAAGTTCGACTCCCGATAGCTTCAATAAATGGAATTTCTATTTCTCAGTTCAATAAAAGGCGTACACAGATATCGCCTAATGCATTTCTCTAAGTTTGATAAAACCATCTGAACCCATTACCCTCAATTCGATATACAATCATTTATTACTATGACAGTCGGAGACACCAATGTTCTGACAAAAGTTGTACTTCCTTCCGATCTCTGCAGAGTTAGATATTTACGAGCACTTTAATCAAAACGAAATCCAAAAACGTTTCTAACCACAATCAAATCATAGTAAGTTTAGTCCCACAGGCTCTTCTTCAAATCCAACAACCAATCAATATTTTAGTTTCCAGATACATTGACTCCAGTGGGTGACTATTTAAGGTTTTTCTTCCTTGTTTTCAAATTAGTTGTTTTTCTTTCAAAACTGTTCGTATTTAAGAGTACGCAATAAATCGATTGAAAAAGAAAACAAATTCTTCTAGAAAGGCAATTTCAACAAAAATTGAACAAATTTTTCATCAAGTGATGTGTGACACCCCTTTTCAGTCAGCACATCAGCAGTAAGTACCGAAATCCGGATAAATGCTTAATGAACCCTAACAAACAAAAAAATAAATTCAAACGTTTCCTCATTTAGAACGTTCAATCTTCTCTATCACTTCACTACTCAACCAACAGTAAGACAATCATTAGGGTTCTGTTCAATTTTAAACAAAGATGGTTTTTATACGAGAATTCCCGCGGGTTATTTCATCACCATAATTCTTTGGGATATCCTCTTAACATAGAATCCCATTTGGTGTACCTCTCACAACTCACATAACACTGCGGGACATCTGCTATTGCTGCTGCTGGTGCTGGTTGCTGATGGTGGTGGTCTTCCCAATCAAATGATCCGTTGATGATAGCTTAAACGTGACTACAGACAAACCACTATCAATGAACCATAAGTGAATGATTCTACCACCAGTTGTTGGCCAACGAGACCAGACGACTGACTATCTAGAAGTTTTGCTTTTCTTATTATTTTCTATTTCTATTTTTTTTTTTACTCAAGCGTGCAACTAGAGATGGTAAGAGAACTAGAAATTCTTCACCGTCTGTAGACCTATGGTTCAATGTGTGGCAACAAAGGAGAACGGATATGTCTGAAAACCATTGAAGCGATCCCATAGAACCTTAAACGGAGTTCAGTCTTTCTTTAGACACGATAAAAGCTAAGAATTTGCACCAAGGAGTGGTGCACACCTCTAGCCCCATTCTTATAAAGAATTGTGCTCTTTTTGTATTCTTTCCCAGCTTGTCCTTGTCTACTGCATTTGCCAGTTTAATTAGAGAGAAGGAAGTGTCGTTGTGGGGATTTTTTGCACTATAAGAAAGAACCTAAAAGAAGGGCTTAAGTTCCGAGAAAGAAAAACACAAAGCAGCGAACCTTAGAATTGTGAAAATTCATCGTGGGATCACATATCGGAATCTGGCATGTGGGTATGAAGATATGAATAGGTCAGCTTTTCAAGAGCATGAGAGTCAAATTACTGGGCTTCCAGATTTTTGCGTTGCAAAAATAAAATGCATGTTGCGGCTTCTCTGCTCTCTGCTCTGTGGTGTTTCAAAATAATGACCTTCTTGAGTGTTGAAGTAAGTTATGGAGTCCATTAACGAATGGTTGAAGGAATAAAGTGTGGGAATTCGATTAGGGTAAAACAATTTTCTTCGAAGAAAGGTGGAAGCAGTTAATGGAATTTGTTGTACTCTTAAGAGTAGCTCCCATTTTCGTCGTAGTCTACTATGAACTTAATTTATATTCCTGCATTGAGGTATGTTGAACTTTGGACTAATAGCTTTTAAGTGAGAATGAGTAAGGCAGCGTGCCCCACGGGCGGATCACTAGTTTGAAGCAGATAAGTGGGAGAGCTGAGATCCCTTCGAAATCACGATGTTCGTAACGGCGGAAAAAGCAAGAAAAAGGAGAGAAGCACTAAAGGGTGTGAAATTTATCTAGGACCATTATAAATTTGTCGGCTATTTACCTTCGATTGAAGATATTTGGCCTTGAGTTCGACATGTACAAGTCTTAAATCGTACGTGTTATGCATGTCATATCATACGTTACGTCACGTCGGCTTTTTTTTTACTTTTGAAGAAATGCTCTACGGTGCGTAAGGAAGTATTCATACTTTCCCGTGAGCAGATCTCTTCAAGGTGTCCTAACCTTGGCTTACGGTCTAGAACTAGAAAAGCTACGATAAGGCAGCTTGCGTCTAACGTCTATCGTCTATCGTCTATCGTCTATCGTCTATCGTCTATCGCCTATCGTCTATCGTCTATCGTCTATCGTCTATCGTCTATCGTCTATCGTCTATCGTCTATCGTCTATCGTCTATCGTCTATCGTCTATCGTCTATCGTCTATCGTCTATCGTCTATCGTCTATCGTCTATCGTCTATCGTCTATCGTCTATCGTCTATCGTCTATCGTCTATCGTCTATCGTCTATCGTCTATCGTCTATCGTCTATCGTCTATCGTCTATCGTCTATCGTCTATCGTCTATCGTCTATCGTCTATCATCTACCGTCTATTGTCTATCGTCTATCGTCTATCGTCTATCGTCTATCGTCTATCGTCTATCGTCTATCGTCTATCGTCTATCGTCTATCGTCTATCGTCTATCGTCTATCGTCTATCGTCTATCGTCTATCGTCTGTCGTCTATGGTCTTACGTCTTACGTCTCACGTCTTACGTCTTACGTCTAAGGTCAAAGGTCTAAGGTCTAAGGTCTAAGGTCTAAGGTCTAAGGTCTAAGGTCTAAGGTCTAAGGTCTAAGGTCTAAGGTCTATGGTCTAACGTCTAACGTCTAACGTCTAACGTCTAACGTCTAACGTCTAACGTCTAACGTCTAACGTCTAAGGTCTTAGGTCTAACGTCTAACGGCTAACGTTTAACGTCTAACGTCTAACGTCTAACGTCTACCGGCTAACGTCTAACGGCTAACGGCTAACGTCTAACGTCTAACGTCTAACGTCTAACGTCTAACGTCTAACGTCTAACGTCTAACGTCTAACGTCTAACGTCTAACGTCTAACGTCTAACGTCTAACGTCTAACGTCTAACGTCTAACGTCTAACGTCTAACGTCTAACGTCTAACGTCTAACGTCTAACGTCTAACGTCTAACGTCTAACGTCTAACGTCTAACGTCTAACGTCTAACGTCTAATGTCTTTTTTAAACTGAACTTGATTTTTTTGGAAGACTCCGGATCTGTCGAGATTCTAGAAAAGGAAACTTCCTTCAGATTATAGCAAACCCACAGCTCCTCTTAATATCGAGTGTTTTTCTTTCGTCGCCTTATTTTTCTCCGTTATTTTAGAGGGCGTCGCGATTACATCACATTTGTAAGCTGACAAGGCACGCATAGTATTCCCAATTTATGTGACACTCAAACATCTTCGAAACTCACACGTAATCTATGGACAAAGAATATTATAGCATGCGCCCAAGTAAGCTGTCAAAATATTGTTAAGTCACCTTAAAATTATTACTATCTTATAATGACTTCTTCTCTATTCATAGACATTTCCTTCCAAAAATTTCGTATTCACTTTACGTATAGACAGACTTTATGGAAAAATATTTCCAATGTCTGTCGCCGATAGTACTCCAGACAACAACTTTCAATTTTGGAACCAAAACACTTAAAAAAAGACGTTTTATTTTACCTTCAAAAACAAAAGGCTTAAAAATGATTATGCAAACTAGGTCTCCACATTCATATCCATTCCCATATATATACGAGTACTATCTCCCAAAGCATCTCCAAGACATACTCACAAAATGTGGGCTTTTATGTCGGCTGTTGCTGTTGACACGCCATAACAACAACAAATCACTTTCTTTTGATTAATTCAAAACGAAATATCAACGGGAGCGATATAATCATGACATGCATGACAGACCACCTGAGAAAAAACGGCAGTTTATTAAAATAAACCAAAAAATATTTCATTCGTATTTTTCTTCTCTTGCACTGGTGCGTTATCTATCTATGGTCGGTGCAACATCTAATATATGGCATTTTTGTGCATCTGCGTGCATCTATTTTAATTAAAGACCACGAAGAGAATGTGTGTCTATAATCGTGGAATATTTATGACCAAAATGAATGCCTTACCCCCTTTTTCATTTGGAATTTTTCGTAGATTTTCCCAAAGTAGAAAGCAAACACACATCTAATTGTAAAAATAAAAAAAAAGTCAGTTTACACATCTCAGCTTTTCGGTCAGTTTACATGGTGATGTATGCTATCTCTCCGCACTTGACTGTGAATTAAAATGGATGCACACGATAGAGCTTCGAATGCATTTTACTTTGCAAGAGTTCGAAACAAATTCACACACTGATTTGGTTATGGTTTAAGAGTCTTTTTTTGTTTTAATTACTTTGCATTGTTTGTTTGATTGTTTTGAATTCAAAGTGTATCGTTGCAATGATAATGAGTATGTGGCTATGACTATCATAATTATTATTGCAGAGAAAAGAAAGTGAAATTGGATCATTGATCTGTGGAAAAAAAGCTTTTTAATGTTATTCTTTTGAATGCACAGTTAAGAAATAATCCGCACGAATTGATTGATAAACGAATGTGTATTTTTATTGCTTTGTCTATTAATTAAATTTATACTTTTCCTTTCTCTCAATCAGAAAATTAATATTTGGTATGAATAAACAGAATGCTTCATTAAAATAAAATAAATTGTTTACCAGCTTGACGCAAACGATTCGGTGTGAGATAATTTTAGCAACATTTTATTGGGAAATATAAATTTATTTTTTTCTAATTTTTAGCGAATGAATTTAAACGGTTAATTTCTTGGATTGTTCGTAATACTGAAGTGACTAATTTGTTAAGAAGATAAACAATCTGTATTTTTTATTTCATTTGCTTTCATTTAAAAATCAGACAAGTAGCCTAATTTTTGAAAAGAGAGGTTAAGACCCTAAAGGGACGAGTAAATGAATGGTAAAAATAGCGCAATTCGCATTTCAAAATTTTCAAAAATATTTGAAAACCATCCAACAGGACAAGCGATCGTTTGAAGGTGTACATTATAAAACATCGGTCGTTCAGACCAAAGTCTGTCCAACTAATTGTTCAGTGTGAACTGCTCTAATTGCAAATGTTTTGGTATTGAATTTATTTTTGAACGAATTTGAAACCTACACAATATTGGGACTGGGAACATTTGTTTGCACACCACCTGCCTGTCGTTTCGGAACTAAAAGCTGGGGCACAAAGTGAAATAACAGCCCATACAAATTGTATTCGAAAAAGAAGTAATGGTGCCGGTTTAAACAATTCAAATAAAATATAAAATCAAACAAAAGTGACTAAATTATATGCGCATTAGCATCTTAAAATGTTAAAGCTTGAATAAAAAAGTGCACACAAGTGATTTGTACCTTTCAAATGTATTTAATTTGCTTTTGAAAAATTTAAGAAAACGCCATTTTTGTATGGGAAAAAATGTAAACAAAGCTCTACGTAGGTTTTGTTGAGGGGATGATTGTTTAATTTAAATTTTCATTGAATTATGAGTGGTCTTCGATATTTTATCGTTTTAAACTAACGTGCATTCTTGATTAACATCTTAATTTGTGCCCTTGTGCAAATTTTAATTCATATTTTCAACTTAAAATTTTGTTCCCAATCACAGCTCGTTTTTGAATTTGCATTTTGGACACTTCTAATCAACTTTTTGGTTGTAATTTAATTTTATATTTTTCTTAACACTTTCAACAATCGATTTCAATAATGATTTCGAATGCTCGACCGACAAGACATTCTATTTTTAAACAATTTGGTTGGAAAAGTGGCAATTTCCATACAAATGTCAGTTGTGACCCAGCCCCAGTTTTACTTTTGGCCGCTACGCGTCGTGATGGCCAGTCCCAATAGTTTAGCCTAGACCCTAGAGCCCAGACTACGTTTTATTGGAAAAGAGCATTTCATAACAGACTTAAAGAACAAAAAATGCTGACGTTGTCCGCCATTTTGAAAAAGGCATTTTATTGATATATTCAAGCTCTGCTAGTGGTAAAAGTTTTGTAAATGAAAGTGTAGTTTTACATTTCTTCACAACTTTAAGTTAGGTTAGTTTTAATCTAAAGTGTTTTTTATAAGGAATTTGAGAGCTTTAATTTTAATTTGTGAACGCACCCCTTCACTAATCATCAAACTGTCATTGTCAATTTATCAATCGAACTGAACATTACCATTATGGTAAATTACGCGAGTACATTATAAAAGTTTTCTATTAAAATTCGAGGTCGGTGACCCCAAGTTTGAGAACGTTAACTTCAATTTTCGGTTCGTTATTCTCACCCTAGTAAACATCACGAGTTTAGTGACAAAAATTGGAGCCTACTTGTTCGTTTTAAAGGGTTTTCCATTGGGGACTATCCATTTTGTTTCTTTAATGTAAACGCGCCCTTAAGGTCTTTTGACATTCTGTAAACGTCAGATTGCTCATTAAGGTCTACCATTTCATCATGGTGAGTTACACGAATCAACAACGTTTCCAAATTATTAAAGCGTGCCTACTATCAAAATTTTGAGTCAGTCGCTGCAACTTTAAGAGCGCTAACTCCGATTTTTGGTCGTTATAATCGTCCCACCTTCTTCTTCTTTTTCATTTTCGGCGTTACGAGTAGTGATCTTGAAGCGATCACAACTCTCCCACTTTTCTGCTTCACACTAGTGATCCGCCTGTGGGGTACGCCGCGTTGACCTCAGAAATCGTCGGCAAGCCTCCCGGTTTTGGATTGTTCCATGTCTGAGGCCAACCAAATGCTGCTGTTTTTGCATTTGCTTGTACCAGGAGTGTTTTGGCCTGCCTTTGCTTTTTCGTCGCGAATTTGTTGAAACGTTGTCCCACCAATCCCTCCAAATCCCATCGTGCACAAATTTGAATCCACGTTTTCGCTGCACAATGTTCACGTGCCAGTGAGACAAAGATTAGGACGGAGTGCTGAAAATATCGCGGCCGTAAGTGCATCCGTTCAGAACGACCCAAATCAGTCAACTCCACGTCGTTCACAGGAATTTGGCATCGCACAAACCACATTGTGGCGTTTTTTTGGCGTCAGTTACGTGGAATGGATATTAGTGACATGTAGTTCCAGCAGGATGGAGCTACAGCCCATACAGCTCATGCAACCATCAACATTTTGAAGAGGAAATTTGGTCAATGTGTTATCTCAAGAAATGGACCGATCAATTGGCCGCCGCGCTTGTGTGATTTGACACCTTTGGATTTCTTTCTTTGGGGCTATGTCAAGTCGTTGGTCTACGCCAACAGGCCAGAGACTTTGGAGGAGCTTCAAGCCCATATTGAACGCGAAATTGCCGCAATACCGGTCGGTATGTGCGAGAGAGTGGTCGAAAATTGGGTTCAACGAATCGATCGCTGCAAGCGCGCCCGTGGAGGACATATGAACGAAATAGACTTCCATTCGTAATGGTATTGGCATTGGGTGTACTTTAATATGAAATAAATGTTTTTTTGATATCTCAAATGGCTGGCGTTTTTATTTAAAAAATAAAATGGATAGCTCTTAATGGAAAACCCTGTATAATGTTGCCTTGCAGTCAGACAACGAGTTGGTCGAAGAGTAGAAAATATTGCTGCCGCTCAGAAGTCCGTAGCAAAAAATACAAATCAATTAATTCCACGGCGTTCTCAAGAATTGGGTATCGCTCAGGCCACATTTTAGCGTATTTTGCGTCAGACTTAACACCTATAAGCAATAAAGCTGGCTCAAGAATTGAAGCCAATGGGCCATTAGAAGCGACGTAAATTCGCCGATTGGGTTCTGGAGAAGATGCGCTAAGATGATAGATTTCATCGCAAAATCATCTTCAGCTACGAACCTCATTTTTGCCTCAATGAATTCTTTAATAAGCAAAAAATGCTTCATTCGAATGAAAATCAACATGTGCTTCATAAATCACAACTTCACACACAAAAGCCATCGGTTTAGTGCGGCCGGCAGGGTTATTGGCCATCTTTTTTCGTCAATGATAACGATCTTCACCTTACTGTGAACGTCAAGCGTTATCGCGCCATGATTACTCATTATTTTTGATTCGAATTGGAAGACAGGGACTTGGACGGCATGTGGTTTCAACAGGATGGTGTCACAATTCACAAACCACACAGCACACGTTACTATCGTACAAACGGTTCATTCAACAATCAGTTTGATGAGCATTATATCTCAAGAAAAGGGCCAGTTGATTGTCTGTCTCGTTAGTGTGATTTAACACCTCTAAACCACTTTCCTTGGGGTAACGTTAAATCACTGGCTTATGCCAACAAACCGACAACGTTGGAAGACTTCTAAGCGAAAAAGCGGTCTTCGAGATCTCCATACATGTAACTCCGGAAAAGGAAGTAGAAGAAGAAAATGTTTGAAGACAAGAAAATTTCATACTCACTCAAATCTGTTCCTAACACAAAAAGTTTTTCAATGTCACCCAACCCCAAGATCTTTTATGACAGTAGTTTAAAAACTCGGTTCTTACCTGAAAAAAAAAGAAACAAAATATTAACGAGCTGAATAACATCAAAAATTAGACTATATCACAAAAAAGAAACAAACTATTTTACAAAGAACAAGTAACATATTGTCCCCTTTACTGTTCACCAAATAGTCCGGGAGCCAGTGACAGATTTCCATGACCAATTCCTTCCCTATCGAAACTTCGTAAAATACATAAGCAACTTATAATAGGAGTATTCGTGACCGTCAGCTGCGACTCCGTCGGTGGGGTGGGGAGTGGCAGCCTCCCGTGCATGAAGAAAAAAAATTTTTTTTTCGTCATTTCCTCTCAAATAAAAATTTGACGGGTAATGGTTTACCAATTATTATGAAGGAAAAAAAAAGTCAGCTGACCATAAGATGGTGGATTATACGTCAGCTGGCTGCTCGAAAATAAAAAAAAAAATTTATTTTCAATGATTTCCTCTCAACTGAAAATTTGTATAATCATAGTATATACTACTATAAATGAAAATTAACGTCAGCTGGCTGTATCTCAGTGGAAAATTTGTCAGCTGGTACCGTGAAAAGGGCAACCCGGTAGCATATATTGCCTACTGAATCTTATCAGCTGACGACTTTCCCCCCGGCATACAGCCAGCTGACTTTTTTCATTAATTACTAGACCATGTTAACAATCCTGTTGTAAGTTTTCATCCGAGAGCACATCACATTTCTTACGTTATTCTCTTTCTTCTCACAGATTAAAGTAAGTAGGGATGTTGCAAATGTCAACATCGATGTTAAAATCGATATTTTGATCACCGAAAACCGACTTATCGCCGATACATCGAACGCAAAACCGTAAAACATCGGCATTGCTGTTTCATTTCCATTGAAGATAACCCAGATGTGTAATATATGAATAAAATGTGCTTTTCTTATTTGGATGTTTCTCATGTAACCATTGATGTTTCCAAACATAGATGTTTCTTAGAAAGATGTTGCATCCCTATACATAGACCTTCTCTCAACAAGAGCTATATTGCTGTTTCTTTGGTAGAAAAAAAAAAAAAAAATAGAGAAAGTGAAACTTATCTAGTCAAACGTTAGTATAGTCGAGCATATTTTGACATTCTATTCAAAATAAGCAGAAGTAAAAGCTCAATATAAAATAATGTCTAACGTGATACCTTTTTGCGTCTTTTGCAAAAAAATTAATCCTCAATTAAAATTATTTAGCAAAGATAATTTAAATAAGTGCATATGTGTATTAACAATAAGAAAAGCTAATAATCTAGCTGGTTACGATACTGTTCTTCCCATAGAGCCAAACAATTTTCAGTTGTATCACAGTGAGTGTTATCGGCGATATACAGCTTTGCCACCAAAATATAGGAAAATAAGAAAAAATTCAGAAGACACACTTTCTTCAACATTTCCGTATGTATATGGATTTCATTTTCTGTAATTACTTCGAAAATAAAGTTATATCAATATGAAAACTGATAATAATATATACATAAGTTACACTAAAGAATAAATAATATTTTAGGCAACACGAAGATGACCTTCATGTAAGTGCAGGCCCAAGTGGACTCGCAAACACCAAAAATACTTTGTTTGCTGAGAAAGCTGTCTGTGAGTTTACCCCAGATCAACAGGTTCCTGAAAATGTTAGGTTAACTGCTGAAGCTGACATTACTTCCGAAGGTGTCACCGAAGATGTTACTAAAGATAAAAACATCTGCTTCTTTTGCGGGAAGAATCGAAAAAAAATTAAGGGACATGAGGAGAAATTATCTGTTTTAACGAAAAATGGACGGGATTCTATAGAAAATTTGGCGATAGAGAGCAACGATGCTGACAAGTTAAAAGAAATTCAGAACTTACCATCAAATGAAGAACTATATTTTCATAAAATTTGCAAAAATAGTTACATAAGTTTACGAGAGTCTATTTTAGTAAAAGAAAAAGTTAAATCGGAATGGCATTGTACGCGAAATATCCGAGCAGAAGCCTATGAAGTTGTTGAAAAGTTTGTCGAAGAAAATATTATTTCACAAGAGCAGTCTTTCTTATTAAAATTTTTGAATAATATGTTTATTGAGCACATACAAAATAATCAGCAAGTTGTCTCAAACTTCAGTTTTAAACCATATCATTTAAAAGAAAGATTGTTAATGAAATTTCCGAAAAAAATTAGCATAATCTCCTTTAAAGGTAAGATTCTTGTGAAACCTTTTAGAGGGGTAATGATCAAAAATGAAATCGAAAAGGAAAATATTTTAGATGCTGCTGCACGTATTTTGCACGAAGAAATAAATCAAGTTAAATGTCAGAAGTTACCGAATCTGATTAAAACAAAAAACTTAACAGACGGTGAATGCGAAATTCCAGAAATATTAATAAATTTTTATAGAAATTTAATATCTGGTGAAAATTATAGAAGGAGACAAAAGAAAAGAACAACAAGGCTAGCCAAATCATTTTCTGAAGATGTAATTTACGCTGTTTTCAATGGTCGAATTAAATCATCAAAACATATTTGTTTTGGCAAGACTTTGAAGAGTTTAACAAATAGCAAAAAAATTATTAATATTGTTAATCGGTATGGTCATTGCTGTAGCTACAGCACATTAGAAGGCCTCGAGACTGAAGCAACATTCGCTTCTTGTGAGATTTCTGATATTTGTCCAGAAGGTATTTTACGAACATCTCAATTGTATACTGGAGTTGCATTTGACAATTACGATCGTTTTGTAGAAACCACTACTGGCAAAGATACTCTTCACGATACTGTAGGTATAATTTTTCAAATTGAAAACAATATCGTCAGCGAAGAAGCATTTAGTAATGAAAACGTGCAGCAAGACTTTCAGATTGGGAGTAGTTTTAGCAATGACGCAGTAGTAGAGAACGATAATGTACAGCTGGATCATGATGTTCTAGGTAATAGGTAGTATTATCAGTAAAGTAGAAACAAATATCAATTTGTTTAATGTTTCAGAATCCCGATCTCAGAAACACAGACGAAGTTTCGATATTGTTACTCCAGAACAGCATACATTCAACAAAAAACCGAGACTTATAGAGAGTTTGTTGCCATCTGATGCATCTTTACAATTAAACACCATAAATCTTCAATCAGTACAACACATTGATTTCGCATGGATGCTATCACACTATTTGCAATTATCAGGCACACCGATGTGGGTTGGTTACAATAGTTTATTGCATGAAGATCGATCTCCGAAGCATATTGTTCGTTATTTAACAACCATCAATGCTTCACCAACGAACAAAGACACAATTTATGAGACTATGATTCAAAGTCAAAAAGTAGCTCTTGAGTGCGGGCAAAAATACATTGAAGTAACTTACGATCTTGCTATTGCAAAAATTGCGCTGCAGATAAAAAGTACTGAAGGCAACACTTTTGACAATTTATTCATCCATCTTGGAGCATTTCATATTACGATGGCGTACTTCAAGGCTGTAGGTAAATTCATAGATAATTGCGGTTTGTCAACCATTATGGTAAATGAAGAATTACTCGCCAACGGATCAGTCAACGCGTTTATTACTGGCAAACATTTTAACAGATGTAAGCGTTTACATCCTATGATTGCGTTAGCATTAAAAATGTTACATTTTGAACGCTTCATTCATCAAGAAAAAATACAACTACCTAGTGAGTTGAAAACTTATTTGTTATCTTTTCAAAGTACAAGGGGTTTTGAACCTTCATTCCAACAATCTGAATTAACAGAAATATTTCATAAATATGAGCAATTTACAGTAGAAACATTTGAAGGAAAGCATGGTAAGACAGTGCAGTATTACATGATGTATGTAAGATTGATCGATTACTACTTTCTGCTTACTACGAGCATCCGAACCAATAACTTTGGAATGTATAAAATGGCTTTACTGAATATAGTTAATTTGTATTTTGCTTTCAATCAACCAAACTATGCGCGTTACTTAGTAAAGTACCTTGATAATTTAATGAAGGTTGACGATACTCATCCAGGCTTACGAGAGAACTTTGAGAAGGGATCATTCGGTATAAAGCGAACGAAAAAACCTTTTTCGAAACAACCGATAGATCTTACTCTTGAGCAAACAATCAATGCTGATGCTGGCAATAAACTGACTGGAGTTTCTCATATCACCAATTCAATCTCAGCTAGGCAACGATGGTGTCGTAGTCATACTATTCGATCAACAATTATTAGTCATACTATGCAAGAGACTGGACTAAGCGCTGAGCAAGATGTAACAGCAGATCTTAAAAAAAGCCGGATAAAAAAAAGTACTGAGCATCTGCACAGATTCATCGACGGTATTAATCGTAATATCAACCCGTTCGATGAAAACTTAGATAAACGCTTCTTGTTTAACATATCTACTGGTGAAGCAGCCCCTGAACATATTGAGAATTTTTTACTCAATATTGAGGAAAAAGGCAGTAAAAGACGTGAGGGTTTCATACTTGGTTGTGTGACAGATCCGAACAAATTCGAGAAGGCTATTCCAAAAGTCAAGTGCCATACTTTTGTTGATATGACGAAGAAAAAAAAAATTAAGGTTGGCCGAGGGGTGATGGAACTTCGAATGCAGCGTGACTTATTTGGGCAACTGCTTCAAATCTCTTTGAAGAAAGAACTGGATTTAGATAAAATTCTTTCTTATCCTTTAACACCAATGCCACTATCTCTCTGTCACCTTGACGGCACTATCTGTAAAACACCCAAGTCAGTATTGATGGCCTTATTAGAGAAGCAAGAACAATCCGAGCCACCTGAAAGTACTGATATCATTATATACGATGGATATTTCATGCTACATCAAATGAAAGACGTACCACTTAGCTTTGGAAATATTTCAAAAAAAGTTTTACAGATGATTTGTAGAAACACAGCTAAGATTATCATCATTGCTTTTGATCGGTACATATTTCCATCAATCAAAGATACTGAACACAAACTTCGAGGTATGGAGCAAGCTAACTTTCTTATCGATGGTCCTGATCAGGTACGAAAAAAAGATTTTTCTGTTGAGCTTAAAAATGTTCATTTCAAGGAAGCACTTATTCAATTCCTTATTGAAAACTGGAAACAAGATTATATGGCGCCATACATGAGCAACAAAACTATTTTTGTGAGTACAGATGCTTGTTATAGATACGTGGTCAATGATGGAAAAGTTGTAAGAACTGTAGAGAGCGCACTTTCGTGTCCAGCTCATGAAGAAGCGGACACCAAAATGATTTTTCATGCTTGTCAAATCGATTTTAATGCAAACTTAACGATTCGTTGCTCTGACACTGATGTATTGGTTATAATGTTATCAAATATGACTCATGTTTCACAATATGTCAAAGTTTTTATGCAAGTCGGCGTGGGAAAAAATATGAGATTTATCAATGTCACTCAACTTTATGAAACTTTGGGATCGAATTTGAGTGCAGCACTTCCTGCATACCATGCATTTACAGGATGTGACTTCAACCCTGCATTTTTTAGAAAAGGCAAAAAGCGTCCATTTTCGATAATGTCTAAATCAGAAGCTTTTACGGAGTGTTTCAAACAAATGTCAGAGCCATTAATGAACAGGGAAAATTTGTTCGCTATAATTGAAGAGTTTACTTGTAAGATGTACGGTCTTAATCGGTTAAAAAACATAAACGACGCTAGAGTTGCATTATTTCATAAAACTTACAAATTTTTGGACAGCAATGATGCATTTCAGTTGCCAAAACGAGGTATTGACGGTTCTTCTCTCCCACCATGCGGATCAGAACTGTACAAGCAATTTTTAAGGGCGTGTTACGTTTCCCAAATTTGGTTTCACGCAAACCTTAAAGTGCCAACAACGGAAGAACCTTCAAACTATGGTTGGGAAGAAATAGACAGCCGATTCGAATTTGAGTGGTTTTCTGGGACTCAGTTACCAACATCGATTGAGGAGATGACCATTCAACCAGATATAGGTACCAATTCTGCTTTCATATTGATCATGTTTTACTATACACGCGGACTAATAATTTTTCCTTGCATATTTTCATAGATAATGATGATAATGATGATGATGATGATAATGATGGTGATAGTGATGATGATTATGATGAGTATGATGATGATGATGAAGACATGATCGCAAGTAGCACTGACAGTGAATATGACAGTGAATCAGAGAAAGATGAAAGCGACTGATTCAATGAAAGCGATTAGTCAACTATCATTATTATTTTTATATTTTATCCATTTATTGAAATAAAAAATATTTAATTGAAAAATGTTGCTGCAATGTATTATTCAATAATTAATTTACTAAAACTAACATTTCTTCCATTATTTAAGTTTATATTTGCTATCAAAACCATCAAACAAAGCATACTGCGGAATAACGTAAGAAATGTGATGTGCTCTCGGATGAAAACTTACAACAGGATTGTTAACATGGTCTAGTAATTAATGAAAAAAGTCAGCTGGCTGTATGCCGGGGGGAAAGTCGTCAGCTGATAAGATTCAGTAGGCAATATATGCTACCGGGTTGCCCTTTTCACGGTACCAGCTGACAAATTTTCCACTGAGATACAGCCAGCTGACGTTAATTTTCATTTATAGTAGTATATACTATGATTATACAAATTTTCAGTTGAGAGGAAATCATTGAAAATAAATTTTTTTTTTTTATTTTCGAGCAGCCAGCTGACGTATAATCCACCATCTTATGGTCAGCTGACTTTTTTTTTCCTTCATAATAATTGGTAAACCATTACCCGTCAAATTTTTATTTGAGAGGAAATGACGAAAAAAAATTTTTTTTTCTTCATGTGCGGGAGGCTGCCACTCCCCACCCCACCGACGGAGTCGCAGCTGACGGTCACGAGTACTCCTATTATAAATTTCTTATGTATTTTACGAAGTTTCACTCGAGAAGAAATAATCAACCAAATTTGTACCTGGCTCCCGGACTAAAAATATTACTTTTTTCTCAACAAAAACTGAAAAAAATCAAAATTTTTCCAAAACTCCAATCATCGTTTAATTTACGACCAAAACAAATCTGCTCAATCTATTAATTGAAGAAAGATCAACGTTCAATGACCTTGTTTATTTCCATTTAGTTTTGTTTTTCGTTTCACTACCTAAAATTGTCATTGTTTGTTATCAAGATTGTGTAATGAAAATAAAATGCAGTAAAAATATTTGAAAATCAATCAGGAGGCAAGTAAATGTCTCTCAGAAACAAATATAATTTGGCCTTGGAAAGCAACAAAATGTAAATAAAATTTTAATTAAAGTTCAAATATTATTTGTTTACGGGGATGATGATATTCTTAAAATAAAAGCATGCGATCGACCTATAATAAGCAAAAATAAAAGCAAATATTATCATTGAGGAAATTAAGGCGAACATCGAACGCAATTCGACTTTTGCAGTTCATTAGAGAGTAGGGGAAGTAAAAATAAAGACTCATTACGCGTAAGTAAGCGGAAACTAAGGTTAAATTCACGATTTCAGAAATCAAGAAGTTATTAACAAATGGGTGCAGATTCAAGCCTTTGAAAAATTCAATCTAAATAAATACTGGTTAAGCAACCGAACATTTTCTACACTATGAGAGGCTTTATCAACACTAAACGTTCACGAAATATTCAACTGAATTGGGGTAAAAAAGCAAACTCATACGGAGGTTTCAAAAAAAATAAGATTTGCAGGAGTCCATTTAGAACAACAAAGCGAAGAGTCGAATGGATTTTGTATATCCAACCAATGAAACGATATAAATTAGATTTTATTTCAATATTGAATTACGAATAAGTATTTAATGATTCAGCTGTTTTGGAGAGACGGCTCGGCTATAACACAACGTGCCACCTAAACATATCTGTGTTTATGAATTCAAAAGCAAAAAAAAAAAAACTAGGCCACTTTACAAAGCTCCCTTTTCCAATCACTTTTCTCTGTTTCTATCTTCAGAAATGAATGCCTCACACAAAGAAATATTTACTCAGCAATAAATAAAAACTGTTTCTTTTAAGAGCATTACAATCGATTGTTATGTTTATATCATTTTCTTTTGCAAAAACGTCAAATGTATATTCGTAACAACTATCACCACACATGAGAATGTGTATAACTGTAGCTGTTACGTTTACGTTTCCCTTTGATGGACGATATAACAAAAATATCAAGAGACCAACGGTTTATAACACACAAAATTTATTGTCCTCACTTTTAAAGAAAAAACAAAAACATAGCTATGTCACCTGGGTTCGTAATATACTGCAATCGATAGTAGTTGTACACCACTTTCAAATGGAATGCAGAAAACAACTCGACATATACTTATTTACGCCTATTTAGAGCCCCTTCACCATTTTTTTTCTTTTTACTTATTTTTTTCCTATTTTGAGTCATTCGTGATGAAAATATTATGCGGGTGTTTTGTCTGGAATGTCTCTCCACTCTGTTTGCATTGCGATATGCCTTCCTTTTTAGTGTATTTTTACTCTACATTTCTTTCGCAATAATTTATTAGAATAATCAAAAAAATATATAAACAAATTGCACACGGTATGTGCGGCTGTAAAAAAAGAAAAAGAAGAAATACTGTCACTTTGGCTGTTTTGAGAGAGCGACCGGTGTGATATGTTCAAATATTGACTTTGAACTCGGTTTGTGCTCTTATCGCGAGGGTGAAAATAAAATACAAAAACAAACCGTAACGAGTTTTTCTTTTTTGAGCTCATGAAGCATTTTTTGCGTAATATTTTATTAAACACAGAGGGACACAAGGTAAATTGCAAAAAGCAAATTCTTCAGGTAATTATTGTCAAAGTTTGCTGACGGCGCGGCAACTTGGCGGCATGGCATGGCAGTAAGACGTAAGCCATTGTTTGCTTTTTGAATTAAAAGAAATTTTCAAATAATTGAACTTTAATTAGTGTTTGAGGAAAGGTTTAAGGAGAGGTTGGCATACTACATGCGGTGTCTTTTGGTGTTTGGTAGACAAGCAGATGTTTTCTTAAATTTTTTGTTCATTTATAAAAAGTAAAAACCAATTTATCGGTTGAAATGATACGAAAAATAATTTAATGGCTCAGATTCGATCATTTTAACCGCAAGAGAATTTTGGATGGGCTAATTGGAACACATATGTGAACGTCTGAAACCCAACAATCAACAACTTGATAGGTCCTTATCAATGTGGTTTTAGACCAGAGAAGTCCACAATAGACCAAATTTTCACATTACGACAGATCTTGGAAAAAACCCGAGAACGTAATATCGATATTCACCATCTTTTTATCGATTTCAAGGCCGCGTATGACAGTATATACAGACACGAGCTGTACAGAGCCATTTCTAGTTCGGCATACCTGTAAAACTCGTATGACTATGCAGGATGACGCTGGAGAATTAACGCTGCTCCGTCAAGGTCGGTAAAGAACTCACCGAGACCTTTGATGACGAAAAAGGTTTAAGGCAAGGCGACAAGCTGTCATGCGATTTCTTCAACATCATACTTGAACAGATTGTAAGAAACTCAAACTTCAACACCAGAGGAACAATCTTTCAAAAGTCGATATTGACGTAATGGGAAGAAAAAGCGTGATGTTATAGGTGCTTTTGCGAGTATTGAAACAGAAGCGGCAAGAATGGGTTTGATGGTTAATGTGGGCAAAACTAAGTATATGCTGTCATCAAACAGGGACACAGAACATCGACGAATTGAACAAAACGTCACAATAGACAGACATAACTTCGAGGTAGTACAGGACTTCGTCTACCTAGGATCCGCTGTAGACACGGACAACAACATCAGTGCGGAGATCAAACGGAGAATAAGTCTTGCCAACCGTTACTTCTTTGGGTTAAGAAGGCAATTGAGAAACAAAACCCACTCCAGAAAAACCAATGTAATCTTGTATAAGACCTTAATCATCCCAGTCCTGCTTTACGGCGCGGAAGCATGGACCTTATCGAAATCGGATGAGGAAACCCTTGGTCGTTTCGAAAGAAAAATTCTCCAAATGATCTTTGATCTTTTCCCGTATGCGAAGACAATGTGTGGAGAAGAAGATACAACAACGAGCTGTATGAGCTGTACCGCGACATGGGCATAGCCAGAAGAGTACGCATCGCGAGGCTACGATGGTTGGGTCATGTAGAGCGGATGGACCCGAACGCTCCGGGTCGACGGGTTTTCGAAAGCACAATGCAGGGAAATCGCGGAAAGGGAAGACCTCGTCTTAGGTGGCGCAATCAAGTGGGTGAAGACCTCAACCGACTTGGAGTGCGAAACTAGAGAGAGCTCGCCCGAAATCGAAGTCGTTATCGAAGAATGTTGGTTGAGGCCCAGGTTCACCCCGAACTGTAATGCCCACCTAAGTAAGTAAGTAAGCAATATACACATTCGGGAACTTTATATTGAAATATGGTTTTTATCTTGTTTCGAATTAAATACAAATGATTTTAATAAAAAGTTCATATAAGAGTTTCTTCGTCAAAAACATCATGCCTACCGCGTTTTCAGCTCATTCATTCCATTCACTTCTTCATTAATTTCATTCACTTCTTCATTCATTTCATTCACTTCTTCATTCATTTCATTCACTTCTTCATTCATTTCATTCACTTCTTCATTCATTTCATTCACTTCTTCATTCATTTCATTCACTTCTTCATTCATTTCATTCACTTCTTCATTCATTTCATTCACTTCTTCATTCATTTCATTCACTTCTTCATTCATTTCATTCACTTCTTCATTCATTTCATTCACTTCATTGATTTAATTCACTTGCCATAAGGCTCATAGCAAATGAAGCATATCTTTTTTTCGTTCTTTTTTTAAGCCACAAGTTTTATAACTTTTTAGCGTTGGAGCCCTTCCTGTGAAAATCACCTCCCATCCTTCGAATTCATTCCTTTTTGCAAGCATAGAGTGCTCGCATATTAAAATGGCAAAGTGATACCAAATTTATATCCGGTAATGATGAAATTTCAAATATGTATTCTTTAACACAACAACACGAATAGCCACCACAACAACGGTCCCCCAGGAGGTCAAGCGTAATCGTTTGCGCTTCAAAACCTTACAAAGTTTAACATCCCCCTTTTTTGAATCCGCAGACAATGCCAGCAATAAGTACTTATTTATGGGCCCCCTAAATCTGTTTACAATCAAATTATGCGTTCAAAATACGACCAGTTCAATTAAGCTATACCTACACACCGCCACAGGAATGTTGTGCAATTCAAAAGGGTATGGGTGATTGTGGTTTGGATGATAAATTAATGAACAAAGTTTTCTAGGCTGAGGACAGATTGGATTGTCTTTTCTATTTTTGAACAAGCAGACAACCGCAGAGTTGTAACCAATTGCGTTTGTTGTAAAGCTGGTGGTTTTCATCAAGGTGTTTCAAACTCAACTTTGATAGTCGACACCATTGTCTGGGGGATTTATCGCATTTCCAGTATAAAAGACTTTGCACAAAAGAAACGGACAAAGGTTGTTTTCGAAATACATATATACAAAGTCAAAGCTTTTGCTTTCATTTTCAAGTCGCAGTCGCAAACAATAAAGTCTGCCACCGCATTGAAACCTTATCAATTGATGCATAAGTCCCACGCTCATCGACCTAGTATTCCAAATTTATGATACAAAAAGACTTAAAACGTACAAATCACTTCAACCTAGACAGACGCCAATTGAGGTATTCCCAAGCAAGCTGCGAATCCAGACGACAATCTCTCTGTACTTTGGAAGACTGCATAGAAATGACTCTGTTTGAAGTACCGAATAATTGCACTCCTCGTTTCGAGGTACCACATTAAAAACGCATCCCCAATCGGGACTTTGCTGCAAAGGCAGACAGATGGTGTAAAGAAGGGAAAAAAAACATGGAGACTTTATTTTATTACCACGATTGGAATTTCATTGCCATCCAACCTACGCCTCTAGCGTGTCCAACTATCGGAAAAATAGCAACATACAACAAAAATAAAAAGTCAAACTCAAAAGCATTTTTAATTGCCAGCCAAATGTTGAATCCCTGTCGCGTCGCGGTCAATGGTGCTGTGGCCAAGCACTAATGCTACGGGCCAGCCTAACCAGAGCTGCTAACTACAGCAGTTGGTGTTGGCCTATAGTTCTTCCTGTCCAGAGAATGGACTCAGAATGCATGCCAGGCTTGGCAGATGCGGTATCATTTATTTACCAGCAAAATGTCTATCTTTTGATCACGCAAAGGGTGTCTGGATGGATTCTTTTTTTTATACATATTTCGGTGTTGGTCGCAACGTTCTGTTTATTTTTATATATGCTGGGTGAAAATGGATGAAAGAGCACGATAGAAATTGAAAGTTAAATCACGGGTCATCTGCATTCAAAAGGGAAACATATGCACATCGGATTTTGCAGTCAGACGTGGTGTAACGTGTAACAATAAACCTTCAAACGAAATTTGTCCGCCCATTAAGTGTAGAGTTTTTTGATGGTTAAAGTTATTCATGAAATATTGGGGAGAAAGAAAGAAGACTCTTTGTGGAAGGACAAAACGGCAGAGCCGCAAAATTAGAACAAAATTGAAAGTTGAGAGGTAGAACGATGACGGCTCAATTTGTGGTCGTGGCCTAAAAGCTCTCAAGGGAACAGATGCTTTGTGCAATTATTGTTGTTTTCACAGCGCAATGAAACAGAAAAGCAATGTAGGTGAACGAGAATAAGATAAGAAACATAACATGGCATCACTCGAAACTCTAATATCTCAATTCAATAAAAAAAAGTAAGAAATAAAAAGTATTGGCATCAAAATGGAACCTTGAGGCATGCCACTGCTATAAAACAATTTTAGCCAATTCCCTCCTTTTATCTAATGAAATGACTTAAAAAATAACTACGCAAGGACATTTCTTCATGGCCGTAGACAATTTCGAATTTAAAACGACGCAAAAATTGGTTTATTGAAATCGAAAAGAAAGGAACACTAAAATAGAAGTTAAGTCTTCCTTCTAACTTGTTTCCACCCTACATTCCATAAAATAGAGAACACCATCAAATCGATATTTCTTTAAACACTCCGAAATCCACTCCTACAACAAATTCTTATTCCACTTTCAGTCAAGAGACTCCCTAAGGCATTTTCGAGGCCAAAACTCAACTTCAACGAATGTTTCATTCTGGATTTGAAGGCATCCAGACAAAATCCTCCCATTCAATGGAATCTACAGAGAAAAATATGAAGAAAAAAGGATGAAGAAGCAAACACATGTTTTCAGTTCAAACGGAAATTGCAAAGAGGCACACACACTGTGGGGTATACAGACAGCCATAATCCTTAAGTATGTTTCTATGCGGTCGCATTAAGATCAAATTTCCTCCTCTTCGTTCGAAATTCAAGAATGTATCTGCCGGATAGAAATATATATAATACGAGTACCAACAACAGCTCTCTTCTGCAAGTTCAACAAAATAAGCCCAACAAGAAATGGTTGTAGGTCTTAGGCCTAAAATAGAAACCATTTCACTTGTGCCACAAATTGAGTTGCGCTTTATTTTTCTTTTCGTTGCTCAATATTTTGTGTTCTTTAAAGACACACAAGATTAGGATGATGAAATGTCAATGTACAACGACAACAACAGGGGGGACGACCCCTGAAGAGATTTTATTTCCGTCGCAAACATGATTTCGCCATTTTTACCACAGTGCACTGTGCACAGTGCAGTGAATGAAATTGTGATATGATTTGTGTGTGTGTGTGTGTTTGGGTGGAAAACAACAACCACACCCGATGTTAAACTAGAAATAATGCTGCAGGGCTGTGTTTTATTGCATTGGCTTTGACATAGGCGCTTACCCCACAAAGCTTGAAAAATTAGAGTGATTAACCAAAAGCCTAAGGCAAATGTCTTATATTTTGTTGTCTTAACGAAAACCAAAGTTATTTTTGAATAATTTTTATTACCTCAAGTAATTTTATCGAAGCTTAATGAATGTTTACACTTCCCGTTTGTTAATGAAACGATTTTTTTTTTTTTTTTGTTTTTTTCTTTTTTTTTTAAATTAAGATATTTATAAACGAATTAGTTATGTGTTTGTTATTGCCTGGGTTGATCGGCGGGGTTTTTTAATAAGAATTCATATTTATGTTCGCTTTTAATGAGTTTCAAATTGGTTTTTGGATATAAAACGTTTGTTCGAGGGAGGTTCTTTAAAAAAGAATTAAAAGTTCAAAATTTTCCCAGAGATGACGTTTTGCTGAATTTGTATGGCGCTCATCACCCCTTACCGGAAATAATTTTGAGAATTAAAAAACAAATGTTTAGTTGTCAATAAATTAACCAAGATTCCCTTAATGATTATTCAATGGTTTTAAACGATGTGTTGCTTTAATTGCTGTGCAAATACACCAGTGATGATTATTGGGTGGTGATGTTTTGATATAAACAAACAGAGAGACATATGAAGATGTTAATGAACTCTGTAAGTGCTTGAGGTCAATAAATGTTCTCTAAATGATTAAAAAAAAAAACCAATGGAAAAAAATTAATATCTCAACAAGAACAGAGTCAATTTAAATCGTTTTTTATGCCAAGGGTTGAGTGGTAAGGTGTTTAGTTGGTAAGCCAGAAGAGTGGGTACGAATCCTGTGCGGGGTATTTTCTTTCCTTTAAACATCCCAATATCATCGGGACACACCGTGTCTCCGTGTCACGTCGCGTAGCCCCTATTCAAATCAAACAGCCTTGTTTTTATCCACTAAATAAAATAAATAAATAAATAAACAAGGTGGCGCAACAGGGCGAGAAGCTCCGGGGCCTAGCGCGTTTCTCAAAACCCTGCCTTGTGAGCGAATGGAGGGTGCCTACAATTTTCTGCCTATTACGAACGGCTAATCGAGAAATCTCTTTTCATAAACTGCGCGACAAAAAGGGAAGAAAAGGAAAAAAGGAAGCTTGGTTTCCCAAAAAGACAAACACGAAATCGAAAAAGCAATCAACTAAAGGGTGTTTTTTTGACTTGTGGTTTTCAAGGAATAAAACGCATATAACTTAATGCTATGGCAAAGAAGTTGGCTTTGTTATAAGGATCATAAAGGGTTTGCTGTTATTTTTTAAAAATGATTTCTGTCCAATGGGTGGCTGGCTCGAATAAACTCCAACCGAAAGGTGCGATTTTCGAACACTTTTTGCAGCATTTTGGGTCGTACTGCTCTTCCAAGTCGACAATCGTCTTAGAGGCACGGTTGCCAGTTTGGTCATTTATGTCCAAATCTGGTCTTTATTTTTCCACTTGTTCACATGGTCACTTTTTATTTCATTTGGTCATTTTTTCGACAAAATGAAATAAGAGAAACCCTTCAGTTTATAGGTCCTTAAAATTTAAATGTATAAGTAAGGCAGTTTTCTTATCGAATTATGTAAAAAGTTCATAAATAAGTTCGTTCGTTCAAGCCCAACGATTGCTCTGAGGTAGCCGCAATGAGTTCTCTTGAAAAACCTCAGTTTACCGTTAAACAAGCTACATAGGTGTTTTTTTAGTTCTGCGCTAGCCCTGAAGTAGTCAGGCGGTAACCCTTTAATATCATTAAGTCCTCTGATTTTGCTCCCGATTTTCCATCGGTTTTCTTAAAATAATACCCATTCTGCTTGCGTTTATAGTCGCGTAATATATTTATGTACTGCTTAAGCACCCCATAACATTAAAAGTGTACTGGATTTTTATGCTAGTGTGGTGATTTCAATATTACAACTTAAATCAAAGTGAAAATTAAATTCATCTCACTAGTACCGTAACTTTTTTAATTTCTGGTGCAATTATTTTTTTTAAGGATCTTTGCATTTTATATTGGCAATTTGCATTGTACATTGTAAGGCTTATTTAAAGCTGCATAAAAAGTGGTTATAGTTAACTGTGGGATTGATACATCCAAAGTTATTGTAATTTTAATAAAATTTGTCGTATTTCATTTATTGATAGCCCAAAGTAAAGGGTTGCCATTACACCTTTTTGTGATAAAAATTTAAACCTTATAAAACTATTTTTTTTTTTTTGTGTCGCTCACGCTAAACGCCCATCAACAATATATTTTTTGTGAAAATGTCTGAGCTGAACTGCTTAGTATGCAAAAAGGATTCCAGTGACTTATCGGTTTATTGTGCCATATGTCTGCAACAAGTTCATGCTAAATGCATTGGTATAAAAGGGAAGGATGTGGATAAATTCATTTCTGTTCCGGGTCTCAAGTTTTATTGTAAAGCACATGAAAAAATTTCAATAGATAAGATTTATTGGAAGATAGTGAAGTTAAAAAAGCTTTTTAATAGTGCACAGGTGATTTTTGGCGACCTCAAAGATGTTTTTGATTTTGATGTCTTAAACAATGAAGTTATGGCGAATTCTTTTAAAGTCATTGAACCGGATATTTTGTCTCCAACACAACAACCATTAATACTTTTGACTCCATCACCCAAGCCTACTGTCCAAAAACAACAACTTCAACATTCACAACAACAACAACAACACGAACAGCAGCATAATCTACATCAGCAACAACCACAACTACATCCACGACAACATCAACAGCTACAATTACAACAACAATCGCTGCAGGAGCAACAAATGCTACAACATCACCAGCAACACCACCAACAACCACAACAACAACAACAACAACAACAACAACAACAACAACAACAACAACAACAACAACAACAACAACAACAACAACAACAACAACAACAACAACAACAACAACAACAACAACAACAACAACAACAACAACAACAACAACAACAACAACAACAACAACAACAACAACAACAACAACAACAACAACAACAACAACAACAACAACAACAACAACAACAACAACAACAACAACAACAACAACAACAACAACAACAACAACAACAACAACAACAACAACAACAACAACAACAACAACAACAACAACAACAACAACAACAACAACAACAACAACAACAACAACAACAACAACAACAACAACAACAACAACAACAACAACAACAACAACAACAACAACAACAACAACAACAACAACAACAACAACAACAACAACAACAACAACAACAACAACAACAACAACAACAACAACAACAACAACAACAACAACAACAACAACAACAACAACAACAACAACAACAACAACAACAACAACAACAACAACAACAACAACAACAACAACAACAACAACAACAACAACAACAACAACAACAACAACAGCAGCAGCAGCAGCAGCAGCAGCAGCAACAGCAACAGCAACAGCAACAGCAACAGCAACAGCAACAGCAACAGCAACAGCAACAGCAACAGCAACAGCAACAGCAACAGCAACAGCAACAGCAACAGCAACAGCAACAGCAACAGCAACAGCAACAGCAACAGCAACAGCAACAGCAACAGCAACAGCAACAGCAACAGCAACAGCAACAGCAACAGCAACAGCAACAGCAACAGCAACAGCAACAGCAACAGCAACAGCAACAGCAACAGCAACAGCAACAGCAACAGCAACAGCAACAGCAACAGCAACAGCAAAAGCAACAGCAACAGCAACAGCAACAGCAACAACAACAACAGCAACAACAGCAAACTGGAGATGCAGGAACAGCAACAACACCAAAAATATCTTCAAAAAAAACCCAAGCAAAAAAGTCAACAAAGTTTGGTAGCTTCAACTTCAGGTACAAGAGTACTACGTTCGACAGCTGGCAAAGGAGCAAGCTTAAATGTTCAATCACAAGTAAGTGACTACTCTTCTCTTAGACCTAGTAATTCTTCTAGTGAATGCAATGTTAGTGAGCCACTGGATGCCCCAATAGCTTCCATAATGGATGAGGGGTATTCCAACTCGGTAACAACTGTTTCCACTGAATGTAATTCTACCCCAAATCAATGTATTACTGAAGAACTCACTGCATTACCACCAGTAAAGAGTATTTTTGTTTCTCGACTCTCTCCATCAACCTCTGAGGATTTGATACAAAATTATATTTTGAAAAATGTTCCTTCAGTTTGCGTGTCGAACCTTACGATTCGAAAATTTATTATGACACCGGAAAAAGATTACTCTTCATTCGAAATTAGAGTCGGTAGGAACCTTGAGCTCTACAATTTGATATGCAAAACATCTTTTTGGCCTCTGCATACTGTTGTTCATGATTTTTTTCGCAACAAGAAACAACGACCCAAGAACAACTGAGTGGGCCTTACTCTATAACACCATTTACGTCTTCTGAAACAGCTCGTTTGTCCTCGCTTAAAATATATTTTCATAATGCAAGTGGTCTCCGAACGAAAGTTAACAATCTTTTTGTTAACTCCAGTTATCTACACTACGATGTCATCATTATAGTTGAAACTTGGCTTTATAGTGGAATTCTTTCTACTGAACTCTTTGACTGTCGTTATTTTAACATATATCGATTCGATCGTTGTAAATCTGCCGATCAGCGTGGAGGTGGAATCATAGTTGCTGTCCGGTCTAATTTAAGCTGTAATGAAGTCGTCCTACCATGCACAGATATTGAACAGTTATGTATATCTGTCAAACTTAATTTGAAATCAAGATCAAATTTATTTTTTATAGTTAGCTATGTGCCTCCAAGTAGTAGTCTTGAATTATATCAAAAACATATAAGTAATATTGATTTTATTAACAACTTGTGCTTTTCGACTGATAATCTATGTGTATTAGGTGACTTTAATTTATCTGAAATAGTTTGGAATTGGTCTGAAATTGATAAAATGTTGATTCCTTACAATATAACTAAAGATTTTGAAATTTTATTTGTCGATTACGTTTTTTCTTTAAATCTTATACAATTTAATTATATTCTTAATGATTTAATGAAGATTTTAGATCTTGTTTTCATTAGCTGCAATGATTTTAGTGTTAATCTAACTAACCCGTATTTTTCTCTTTTAAATGACTCAATGCATCATAAAGAGCTTATGTTTGTAATTGAATTTTATAGATTCATTCCAAAAAATATATCTGACAATTTTCAATCTTTAAACTTTTATAAAGCTAATTTTGTTGAGCTTAATAATTATTTGGAAAACATTGAATGGCCTAATGAATTTATGAATTTGAATTTTAAAAATATGTATGAACGCTTCATTGAAATTCTAAGAATAGGTTTTGATAGGTTTGTTCCTCTTAAAAACAAAAAAAAATGTCAAGCTCTCCTTGGAGTAACAAGCAGCTCCTTGTTTTAAAAAAGCAGAAGCGCAAAGCTCATAAATTATTCTGCAGATCAAAGCTTCAATCTGATTATTTGAAGTTTAGTAAGCTTCGTAAGGATTTTGTGGTTCTGAGTAAGTTTCTCTATAAGGCTTATATCATGAATATTGAAACTAAAATTAAGAGTGATAGTAAGTCTTTCTGGTCTTTTGTCAACTCAAAAAGAAATTCTATGGGTTTTCCAAACGACATGTTTCTCAAAAATGTTAATTCTTCGGATTTGGATTCTACCGTTGAGCTGTTTGGAAAATTTTTTGAGTCTGTTTATTGTAAGTCTAATTTTAATAGTTGTTCATTAAACAGTGTAGTCAACAGGATTGATCTTGGATTAATCCAATTGAATTACATGGAAGTAAATTCTGCTCTCGTCAATCTAAAATCAAATGTTAGTCCTGGTCCAGATGGCATACCGGCAATAGTGTTAAAAAATTGCTGCAATTCTTTAAGTGTCCCGCTCCTCTCCATATTTAATAAATCTCTTTTTGAAGGAAACTTTCTAGACAACTGGAAACAGTCTTATATATTTCCTGTTTATAAGTCGGGTAATAAAAGTAATATCGAGAACTATAGAGGGATTACTAAGTTATCTGCTATCCCCAAATTATTTGAGAGCCTAGTAAAAAATAGACTCGATTTCGTTACAAAGGAAATTTTATCAGAAGCTCAGCATGGTTTTGTCTCTGGAAAATCAACTGTTAGTAATCTTGCTTGCTTCACTTCATATGTTGTTGGTGCTTTTGAAGATAGGTTCCAAGTTGACTCAGTATATACTGATTTTAGCAAGGCTTTTGACTCAGTTAACCATGAAACTTTAATAAGGAAGCTAGAAGTCTTAGGTTTTCATTCTCAGTTGCTTAGTTGGTTATCATCGTATCTAATTGGAAGATCACAAAAGGTTCAGGTTGGTAGCACTATTTCGAACGAGTTCACGTGCTCTTCGGGTGTTCCACAAGGTAGCCATTTAGGTCCCCTTTTATTTTTATTATTTATTGATGATATTACTTCTGTCATAAAATATTGTGAATGTCTTCTATATGCTGATGATCTGAAGTTGTTTTTAAAAATTTGTAACTTAAATGATTGTCTGTTAGTTCAGTCAGACCTCAATTCTTTGTCAATGTGGTGCTCTTACAATGGCCTTAATCTAAATATTAGTAAGTGCAATTCAATTTCTTTTTTAAGGAATAGTAATTGTCATTTGTTTAATTACCACATTGATTCAAAATCAATTAGTAGAGTCAATAATGTTAAAGATTTAGGCATTGTACTTGATCAATGTCTTTCGTACAAAAACCATTTCGATTATTTGGTTACCAAAGCCAATGTAATGGTTGGATTCATCAAACGAAATGCAAAGGATTTTAGAGACCCTTTCGTCCTCCTAACCTTGTATAATTCTCTGGTGAGATCGATTTTGGAGTATGCTGATGTTATCTGGAGCCCTGCTTTCATTACACATTCTAATCGATTAGAAAGGATCCAAAGACGATTCACTAAATTTATATTTTTCCAAATGCGTTGGTACCCGCAACCTGATTATAGGACTAGATGTCAGTTACTAGGGATAAGATCATTAGAATCTAGGCGCACTATTCATGGTGTAACATTAATAAGAGACTTACTTTGTAACCATATAAAATGTCCTACGCTACTTGCTCTAGTACCTATTAATGTTCCTTCAAGATCTTTAAGATCGAGAATGTTCTTAAGAGAAAAATTACATAGAACGATATATGGAAGTAATGAAACCATATCTAGATCTGTTAGGGATTTCAATGAAGCTTGTGGTAATATTGATATATTCTGTCTGAGTCGTGATAAATTTAAACTAGAAGTCTTATATTTATTTACATTCTAATTATTTTTGTTAATTATTATTTTTCTTGGAGTGCAATTATGAAATATCTGATAGCTGTAAAATTGCTTGTAGATGTAAACAAAATAAATAAATAAATAAATAGAACTAGTATTTTGCCAGGAAGAATTCAGGTAGCAAATACTGATATCAAATGACAAGTGCTTTTTTTCAAATGACCGGCATGTGTGGTGACTTTGTGATTAAGTTTGTCTTACGAACTGAAAACCAAGCTTTTTTGGCAACAAGACATGATGCTGCACAGCTTGTTTCTGACAATACTATACGCATGATTTTTCCAAGATCTCCCGTGTGCTGTACGAATTTAGTGACGTGGGGGTTTTCAGACTTTCACAAAGACAAGACATCGCATCTGACGTTAAGGAGGAGTATTCCTACAATTGTTGCAATTGTAAGATTTTCCATTCATTGAACATTGAACATGATTTTTTTTAACTTTTAGTGCAAACTTTGAAGCTCGTACTTTCATGAAGTTTCTATATTTTCTTAAACAAGCCCTTCTCATGCTGATTTCTCCGTTTGAGAACTTGGTGTTCTTCCCTTCTTTCTTCATCGGAATCAATCATAGTTTTAGTCATTTCAAGCTACGTTTGGTCATTTTTATTTTTATTTTTGGACACATATTTTTTTGGCAAGTGGCAACCGTGCTTGGAGGTAACGTTCAAAAAAAATCGGCGTCAACAGCGATTTCTTTTCCAGACAATGTACGGGGCATAGTGATCCACAGTGGTCCACGATGAAATGGCAAACTCAATTGAGTTTAAGAAAAACCCTTAAGTTTCGTTTTCTCGCCAGTCATAACAAAACAAAGAGTTTCCCTAGCAGGTAGTAGTCTTTTCCTACATTTCCTTGTCTGATGTCTCAAAGCTTTTATATTCGCAAATAAAGGATATCTAATACCAAACTCAATAAATAACTTCTTTCTTCAAACTCAACTACCAGTACAAGTTTATAGCTCACTTTTAACCTAATTACTGAAGCAGCTAACCTTAATCCTTGACACACACACAAGTCGTGTCTAATCGTATTGAACCACATAAGACGCCATTTATAGAACTCTTATCAACTTATTTTTCTTCGATTTTTCGTAAGTCGGCCACGATAAAATATTCCACTGTGCGCTGATAAAACAAAATAAATTCAATTTCATTCCACTTATTCGTATTTATAGGTAGATGGAAGTATAACCTTATCATTTTCGCAACGTCATTTTAAGTACCTATAGTAAGAAATTTATTTTAAGAATTCATTTTACGGCATCACAATCGTCGTCGTTGAAAATTTAATCATTTTTTGTGTCAAACACTGAGTACTACCGAAGCAATTTCAGCTGCTCACAACGGCGTGGTTCCTTTAATTAAACAAAAATGTTTCATTTTTTTTTTTGCCATGCAAAAATTGCACCCTTCTTAAAGGGGATATTTATGTGGGGCGTTGGTGGGCTCACCCTTTCAGTAGAAAATGTGCACCCAGCGAAGCATGAACCTCTTAAAAATCATGCCCACGCCTTTTTGGTTTTTAAAGCAAAAAAAAACCCGTAAAATAAATAAAATATGATCCCCTACATGTCTTACAAGTACACGCACTAATAAATTTAATTACACCTAAGTGTTTCCAGGCACGGTTCGTGCTCCTCTTTCTAGGCAATGCGCAGTTTCTTTTGTTCGTAATATCGAACAACCAGGATTGCTATATACGACGAAGGATGGTAATAAACCTAAAGTCAAGTCCCTAAACACTCCTTCCCTTTCAATTTCAGCGACTGACTTATATGACCATTCTGGTTCCATGATCGTTGCTTAGGAGGATAGCCGGCCAAGCAGCACTTCCATTGAGTGTAGAGTAGTGACCAGCGATATTAATGTGGAACCTCCTCAACGCTTCAAGTTGCAGAAAATTTATCGCAAATTCTTCTCTTTTTTTCGTTGTTGTTGTTGTTTTATTGGCTGCATTTCAATAAATTCTTTGCGAGAAGACATATGCGCGTCCGACTTCACTCTCCCGCTCTCTCTCGGTCTACCACCTTTACTCCCTGTAGTGTAATAAATCTTTGAATGATGGCACAACCGATATCACCAAACTAGAACTGCAGTCGGCTTAAACTCATTTGCAAATAAGAGAGAATATTTCTATAGTTGGCCGGGTCCAGGACATAAAATTTACATACTCCACATGCCGCGTGTAAGATACCTGCGTGATAATTTTTCCAGTTCGCCTGGCTTCCACATAAGGCATTTGGTACGGCATGCTGCGATATTTTGACAGCTGGCTTGACTGTAACAAGCATTAACTAGGAGCTGGTCCATAGATTGTATTTTTTTTATGTGTGCCTTTTGGGGCCAATGGCTTTTTGTTATCATTCATTATGTAGCTCGAGTCTATTGCTAGAGATGTTAATGTTCTTAAAATGGCACTTCACACAATAAAGTATCCTCTTTGTTCGTTAAGATAATTTTTGTTTTGTTTTTAATGAGGAAATGCATGTTAAGTGTGTAATCGCTTTTCTATGAATGCTTTCATATCTGAAGTGCTATCCACTAGTCTTTCTCCGTATAATGAATGGTCTTTGAGTTGTTTGTAGGCTTTAACGAATTTTAGTTTCGATTTTATGGTTTTGTAAAATAAACTCTACACATTGATGGGTAAAATTTGTTGAAAAGCGAACATCACGGGACTGGTTTAAGCTTTATGATGTTACTGTTACTATTACAGTGGAAGACTCTTTCTTGTTTTAAATACTTCTGCTTAAAATTTGTATCCATGCAAGCAAAGTTGAAATGAGGAGTTTCAAACTACAAACTGTGTGAAGGGTTGTGATTTTTGGATCAAATATAACAAAAAAAAGTCATCGCAACGCTTAAGCAAATAAAGACACAACTTTTTTCTGTCCCAGAAACTTTCTGTGAGCATTCATAGAATTGTAAGATGCGGGTTAATATTCGGGTACTGATAGTTCTCTGGGGGTATTCGATATTTTGTAAGAAAAGAAAGGTTAGAACTTTGCAATTTGAATTTGGTATTTTAAAACAAATTCGCTGCGACGAGTATGTTGAACGGAAGCATACAGGGGCGGAATACAAGACAACAGAGAAATTGAAAAATCTCACCGACGCGACGATGGAAGCAGTACTTCCGAAATGGACATTTGACGAAATATCCAAATGTGTTTTTGATGAAAATTTACTAATTTTTCATTAAAAAAAAAAATTCTATGTTAAGTTAAATACCAAAACTGTAAAAACACGAAATTTTAATGACATAATTAGTGTATTTGACCACGTCAATAGTTTAAACTTGTCCAACGTTAAAATTGTGGGTGTCTGTGTGGTTACCAAGCGTATTTGCTTATTGCGTTTGAATTAGAAGTTTAAATCCCAGAAAACAAAGGAGTTATGCTCGGGTCTATGAAATAACTCCCACGAAATAAGTCCCACTTTTAAAAACGAAATAAGTCCCACCAAAAATTGCTTAAAAAATGAAATAACTCCCACGAAATAAGTCCCACTTTTGAAAACGAAATAAGTCCCACCAAAATGAAATGATTTAAAAATTTACTTGAAATGAAATAACTCCCACTCAATATGAAATAACTCCCCCTTGAATAATATATTTCTTAAATGAATTAAGTCCCACTTTCATAAACGAAATAAGTCCCACTTTTTCATTGTTTGATGCGATTTCAAATAAGAAGTATTTGGCTCTACGAAAAAAACACACGTCGAATAATATGAATAATCAAAGCAGAGCAATAATAAAGAAAAATCGTATACAAGCAAGAAGAGAGATGAGAGATAAGGACAAAAAATTATGATTGTCCCTTTTACGAAACATTGGACATTTCGTAAAAGGGACAACCATAACTTTTTGCATAAGAAAAAATATAAATTTAGGGGTATGAAATAACTCCCACTTTACAAAACGAATTTATTCCCACTCAAAACGAAATAAGTCCCACTTAAAATAAAAACGCGTAACGAAATAAGTCCCACCAATTGACGAAATAAGTCCCACTTTTGAAACGAAATAACTCCCACTTTCAGAATAACAATTTTTGGTGGGACTTATTTCGTTTTTAAAAGTGGGACTTATTTCGTGGGAGTTATTTCATAGACCCGTTATGCTCATTTCAGCGGATTTCGGTAAAATATGAAAGCAAAAATATGTCACCCCACAGCAATTCGACATTCCACGACAGCCAAAAAGCGACATACTCAGATGAGATTTAAAATACTACTCGACCTCCTTCAAAAAATTTTTTACCTACTAAGCCTAGGACACACTTCCTCGCGAGGAAAACATCTAACAGCAGAAAGTGAATAGATATTTGAAAATTTTCGCCGGTACATGCAAGGGTTTCCGTACATTTTGCAAGTTGCAAAAAGTTGCTTGTTTGAAAGAACAAAAAGCTGTGCTTAAGGAGCTGTGCTTAAAACTCTAGTCATTTTCCTAACTACTTAAAAAGCGATCCAGAAATGCAGAACTTCTCTGAATACGGTAGAAAAAAAGAGTCTCGCTTGGTTACCAGCGAGCACAATGGATCCTTGAGATCCGGGTGAGGAACTGCCACTTGTGGCTGCACCCCATTCAACCTAACCTGTTTACCAGGGCCCAGATTCCGTACTTTTCAGATGATTATCGTTCAATAGGCTATCGTAAATTGTATCGTTAAAAGATTGTTTCATATAATCTTGCTTTCAGTGGTTGGTGGAAAGCTGTTTTACTATCGTCCTACAAATTTTGGCAACTTTTTCAGGGTCTTAAACACGTTTTTTAGTGACTAAAATTCAAAATTCTAAAACGTTATAGAATCCAGCTCCAATCCATCACAGGCGCTGCGTTGGTGGAAACGAAAAAACCAATGAGCTTGCTTGGGAAAGATCTAGACATCTTTCTTAGGGCATGGACTAGCTCATGAACAGCCGTAGTCCTCAGTAAAGGCTTCTATTCCGCGTTTTGTGCAGTGCTCTAATGAACTAGCCAGTTGCCTTCTTTCCTTTAAAAAATTCAACCGCAACACTGGCTTAACTAGGAATGCGTATCAGTTCTTCCTTCAACCCAATTTTGGTCGTACAATCAGGTCTATGTTGGATAATGTAAACACTCAGACGACCGTTTGTTCAACTTGTTGGATGGTTTTCAAATATTTGTGAAAAATTTGAAGTTGGACGAAGAGGAGGAATATATTTCCCAATGTTGGACGACAAGTCTAATAAGTCTGAATGCAAACTATATCCGACCATCCATCAGCCACCAAACGAATACTGTCCAACTAATTGTACAGTGTGAACTCCGTTACTGCAGAAAAATTTAAAAATAATGTGCATCTCCTTTCCAATCTTTTTCTTTTCTTCTGACACCCGCACTGTGTTTTTCAACATTTTTATAAGGTTAGCCCCAACACCATGAAGTGTGCGTATAGTTTAAAAAAAAAAAAGAGCAATCATATGCTCGTCAACGTCAAAAAGAAAGCTGAAATATTTTTGCACGTCGATGAACTTGCTGGATAAGGATCTGCCACAGCTTTCTTACAGCCTACAAAAGCGCTTGATTTGCCAGGGTTCTCAGTGATGGCTTCTCTCCTGCGTTGAATGCAGATACATCAAATTCCTTCAACTCTATCTTCGTCCTTAACTGCCGATCATCTCTTAGGGAGATGTCAGAGCACTTTAACATTCAACTGTGCTGGGTGCTGTGGCATAGAGACATACCAGGAAACTGCAAAGCTGAAACTGAACTCGCCAGAAACGGAACACCTGCCCTTCTCAACGAAAACGGAGAGTATTGGCATTCCAATCGCTGCATATAAACTCCTTCTCAAGCAGGACACATACATGAAAACTAATCTGAAATGGTCACGTGGTTTCACGTGTAACGCAACAAAACAGAAAGCTAGTCCCAAGCTAGATCTTAAGCGGTCGAGCGGCTTGATCTCTCTCAAAAGAAAACACATCAGTGCGACAATAGGTATCATCACAGGACACTGTCTTATTGGACGACATATCGTAAGGTTAGGAGTCGCTTCAAACGAACTTTTGCAGAAGCTGGATGGAGACTCACATCGACACCCTGCGTCTCTCCCGCTTCATTGTAAGCTCGAATTGGTTCCATTAGGATAAGGATACATTAGATCCATTGTGGTATCACAATGGGCCTAAGTGTGTTAGCCGAGCTAACTGTAGCCCAACCTAACCTGCAGACAGTGTAATCGTATGCTCTTCAATGTTAATAAGAAAGCTGCAACATGTTGCTATCCTAGGGCAGAAAAGATTGTAGAAAACCCATTGATGTTGCTACAAGGCACTCCTCCCTTCTATTATGTGAACGATTTTCTAATGATATTGCAAGTGTTATTTTTTTTTAATTTAAACAGTATTGGAAGTCCTGTGACAAAATTTCTCAACCACCCTGTAAATGCCTCAATATAAAGTTCTTTATTTCACCTACATACGAGTGTGTGTCAAAGCATTTTTCAATATTTTTTTTTTTTTTTTTGTATACCTACGGAGTAATTTGTGAGCAAATATTTCTGAAAATACCATCCTGACACAAAAATCTCTATGCACCAATTTTTCATAAATTCTACTAAAATAAAAAAAAAAAAACAAACTGTCAACTAAAGTCATACATTCCTAACCCATTGCCCTATTTTAGTTACTTTTCAACTTGTCAACGCGAAGATGTTTTGAATTATTACTCACGTTTATTTATGTTGTCTAAACTTTTTTCGACTCTTTCTCAATGACCTTGACTTTTCGTAAAACAAAACAAAACAAAAAGGAAAAAATCGCAGTAACAACCAAAGCAAATAAAAAATTATCACCCAAAGGCTTGCCAAAAACTGAAAAATAGAAAAGAGAAGGCAAACAGAAGAAAATAACATTCTGGCGGCGACATTCTTAATGGGACGGAAGAAAATATTGTTTTGCATTTTGGCTCTCAGCTGAATCTTGTGGTATTTTTATGACAATTTTCTGAAGTCTTCAATGATGCTGTTGAGGTTTTTTAAACTCGTATAAGACTGGGAACCAACAGTTTTAATCTCATCCTTCACAGCAATCATGCGATTCCATTCTCCACAATTTATTTAAGAAAATCGAAGTAGACAAGTCTACTCCTTAGAAGGTGAACTTTCTCTGCCTTGAAAAAAAGGACGTAGAAATTTCTTCGTCATTGGCCTGATCAATATAAACGAGTCACTCATTCAACACAAAACAAAAAAAAAACTATTGGCAATCGCTTTCAGTTTGGAGGAGTTGAACTTTTTCCACTCAATTCTTTTCGCTTGTTTGGCTTCATGTTAGCCTGATTTCCAATTAAAATTATACTCCAATTCTAATCACGGCAACAAAAAAGGAGACTTCTCCTCCAATTAAACTAGCCGATTTCAAATTGAACTTCAAACCAAAAGTTAACGTCCACCCCCTTGCTCTTGTTCAATATTTAGCTGCAGTAAGTGCCCCAGAAACCTATTGCTCTTGATGGAATAAAAAAAAATTCATTTCGCGAGATCTTAATCTACATCCATCGAACGAAGAAAGAAAAATGCGCTGCTATTACTTTACCCAGACCAACAATCTATAGGTACATAGAACCATGGCATCGGGCTCTCTCTTTGCATCGTCCCTTGGGGGTAAACCAAGCCAACAATGGCGTTTTAATCGCATTTAAGCAGAAGTCAAAGCATATTCGGAAAATTGCAATTACATGAAATCACGAACTGTCCGTCCGAGCATTTAATGTTCTTTCTATCTCATCTTTCCATCACCTAAAGTAGAGTCCTTGGGGTGCATGGCAAAGGCGCACATAAAGATAGTCAAGCAAATTTATGTATTCATGTAGTTGAGAGAGCTACGAAAAGAAAAAACAATCAGAAAAAAAGAAAATAAACGAAAGCAAAACACAATGGAGTGACACACAACCACGAAGACGACGAAAATTTATTTCGTTTTGAAGTGCAAAATCCGCAGCGCAACGTGACGGACTTCGTCGGCTACGGTCTGCAGCAACAAAAGCAACATCGTAGATGGACCATTTTAAAAAGCTGATAGTTTATATCGGGTAATTGAATTAAATGGCAACAAATGATTGTGGACAACAAAACAAAGGGGGAGTCTATTGTTTCGGTTTTAGTTTGGTGTAATTTATAATTTGTGAAGATATATGCGCTTTGGTGGTGCTAAAAGCTTCGTAAGACTTTCATAAGAACAGTGCATGGTGAACGTGACGAAAACTATGGTTTCTGTGGTGACATGCAGTGAGATGAACACGTACACGTAGTCTTTTCAAACTATTCGACGGAAGTGGAATACTGCTGCTGTTGACACTAAAAGTGTGCGTAACACACCACAAAGTGTTTTGTGGTGTTCTTTCGGCCAGTGGTGACCGTGGCGTAATTGTTAACGTGTCTGCCAGTTACGTGGAAGATTTGAGCTTATAATTCCAAAAACATCAATATGAAAACAATGTTTTTTAACTTTTATCGCCTTTCGCGAGGAATTGATAAGTCCCCCGATTCTATTTTCATGCCATGAAAAGCTCTTCCTCGATTAGCCGTTTCGAGTTGGCAAAAAGTTGTAGGCCTTTTCCATTTCCACAAAAGGTACGCTAGGCCCTGGGGCTCTACACTGTGTTGCGCCAACCTGTTCAATGTTCATTTATTTTGTTCTTTTGCTCAAGATTTTCCAGGACATGGAATGCTGGTGTGCCCCAGGGCTCCGTTTTGTCTCCGACTCTCTTCTTCATTTTCATAAATGATCTCTTGTCTAAAACTTCTAATCCGCTTAACTGTTTTGCTGACGACTCGACCCTCAGCTTTTCATATTCGTTTCCAAATTCACGTCCCTGTTCTTCGGATGTGGAACTGGAACGGCTGCGTATGATATGCTCATTGAATTCTGACCTTGACAGCATTGTTACATGGGGTAATAATAACTGAGTAGAATTCAATGCTTCGAAAACTAAATGCTGCCTCTTGTCGTTGAAGCTTAACATTCCCCCATTGCCATTATCCATGAATGGTACCTGCATCGAAGAAACCGAAAAGCTGTCAGTACTTGGTATGTGTGTAAGCGATGATCTTCGTTGGAATGACCACATATTTGAAGTCGCCAAAAACGCTGCTAAATGCTTAGGTTTCTTGAGACGATACAGGAAGTTCTTCACCCCTTCTGATCTGGCCACAATTTATAAGGCCTTCATTCGTCCAAAACTGGAGTATAACTCGCATATCTGGTCAGGTGCTTCTCAAACATCTTTGCGCCTACTTGATAGAGTACAAAATAGAGCGTTTAAATTGATAGGAACTTTAAGAAGCTTGGGGGCCTGTGTAACTCGATTTCAATATATAAAAGTGTTCAAATATTCGAAATTCCTTCTTCAGAATTCTGAAGGAGGTAATATTTAATGGCAAGCTTGAACAAACCTCAGAAGTTTTCTTCGAAAGCAATTTAAAGTTCGAATCTACTCTCGTTCTTATTGGCATTTAAAAGTAGAATCAAAAACAACTTTACAATGATTTGAAAGTAGAATAGAGTTACATAGGGGCCCTGGTGGAGTTTATCAAATAACGCAGTAGTTTGAGGTAACCCTGGAATTGCTGCGTATCGCCCTTAAAATATCATTTTGTGTAAACGTGATAGAGTGCAAAAAGCCCTTTCCATTCTCCTATCTCCTGTCCCAGACAAACACAATCTTTGAAAAGAATCGTCAAACACATTTTCTATTCTTTACAAGAATTTTTTTCTCTCAAATCACTTCATGCAGAAATCTGCACGACGACGACGTTTCCTTATCTAAACTGAACTTCCCTCCGGATGAAGAATGAGTTCTCCACCCTACTTAGTTTGACCGCATCAAAAAAAAAATCATATTATGCCTTGCGTTACAATTACAATTCAAGCAAAAGAAATTCATTGCAACATCACCGCACCGCATGCCTGCGTAGAAGAGAGTTGCAACTCAAACGGAAGACGTCTCATTATAAAATATTTCTTTTATCAAATCCTCACACTCACAAATTCACTTTGCACATGCATAAACATAAAAAAATCATCTTCACCCACATAAAACACTCTTGCAACACACACGAAACATAAATCCCATAACATTTTCTAAGCCATTGATGCCTATGCCATAAAAAAAACATAAATATCTGACAGCTTTCTGACTGATTTAACTTCAACAAGGCTCCCCTGCTACATATCGCCCCAATAGAGATGACCATAAATGCTTGATTTACAATTTTCGATGGGTACTCGAGCAGAAGGAATGAAGAGAGAAAAAAAAAACACGTGACAGTCCATCTCCTCCTTGCTTGCCGGGATAATCGTTAATTTGAATAGATTGCCAGAAGGGGAGAATATATAAAAATACATAAATGAATGAATGACTGAGTGCGTTTCTTTTTTCATACCTACATATACTGAATGGGAGCACTTAATGACGGGTATAGAGAACCTCTTGGGAAGAAGGAGATTCTCATCTAAGGCACAACAAAAGTCAGACAGACAAGTCTTTGCGTCTGTCTGGGCATAGATGATTTGCAATTTCTGCAATTTTATGTCTTTTGCTGTTAGCCATCATGGATTGCATCTCGTATGGTTTGAGGATATGGCTGAATTGAACGAATTGAGACCTTTATGAGCATGTTTTGGCTCATTATAGCTTTCATCTATTAACGAGATTAAATGAGTTGGAGAGAATTGCATGGGATAACAATAGTGACGGAGCAATTGAATCGTGAAGATTTATACCAACTTATTAAGGTGGGAAACTTTGGTCAAGAGGTTTAACAAGGCAAATGGAAGATTGTGGGTCATCATTCTACTTTATGAAGAGATAAGATATCGTTACTTGATCACTACGTTACCATTTGTCTCTTCGAAGCCACGTTATGCTCACTACGTTAATTAAAAATATAAATTCTAAAAAGAAAGAAATTTCTTATTAGAAATGTTGAAAGATCGTGAAGATCAACTTCACTACGTCGGCGTCGGTTTATTAATTTGCTTCTCACCGAATCTGCCTAAAAAAAATGTTTTTAACTGAAAAGCTGATGTTAGCAGGCACATGATGTACGTTACCTTGCGTTACGTCTTAATAAAACGGTAACTACACATACTGAACAACATTTTTTAATGTCCAAGCATTTTTTAAAATTAAGGAATTAAATGTTCACCAAATTCACTTTCAGTTTTTTAATTTGTCAAACAACAAAACGCCGGACTGCTTCTCATAATCAAATATATTCACGTAACCAAAATTTAGTTCGCTGTACAAAACTTTGTCCAATGACACGCATTGGATTCGTACATCAAAAAACTGTCATGTATAGATTTAGGCCATAAAAAAAAAATCAAGAAGCCGATAGAACAAAGCACGTTCGTTTTTACCAGCGGAACGACAACGGCAGACATTTTAATTCATTGAAAAACTCAAAGTACAACAAAGCTACGGAGTAAAATCATATTCTGCGTTTGCTGATGGGCCGGTTAAGTATACAAATCAAACATCCAATGATATAAAAAGAGCTGCGGCAATTATTTAAGTATTAGAGCCATTATTGGACACAAGGTTGGCAGTGGTTATTGGTTTTGTGATTTATGGAAATGAGATTCCAACGGCATCGTAGGTTTTTTGGTACTTTTGGGCCGACGACGGCCTATACGAACTTATCATTGAGGAGAATTCGTGTAGGAATCGAATAAGTCCACTAACAAGCGATAACTAAGGTTATTTACATAAGGTTCACTATAAAGAGATGAGTTTGAATGTCTGTTTGAGAGAAGTGGGAAGGGGTGTGGTCAGTGTTTATGAACTGAAGAAATCTATACAATTCTTCAAAGATTCCCTGAAGATTGAAACTTTTTAAATTTTCAAGCTATAACTCGACATAACGTTGTGTTGCCAAACCTGACACAACTTAAACTGTACAACCTCAGCGATTGGTGGCGCTACTTTCTTTTCACTATAGGACCAACTGTAAGACTACCAATATACAACGCCTATAAAACCTGAAAAAGCTGATAATTTTTCTACAAAAACTTTCTATTTGAGTTCCTGAGTGTTACCCGTGGCGTGATGATTGGCAAGTCCACCTGGTTAGAATCCCAACAGAAGCAATAATGTTTTTCCACGGGTATCGCCTTTCGCGAGGAAATGGCAAGTCCTTCGTTAATAAATTCATTGCCACGAAAAGCGCTTTCTCGATAAGCCGTTCGGAACCGGCAGAATATTGTAGGTCCCCTCCATTCCCTCACAAGTCATGGTTGTGAGAAATGCGCAGGCTCTGGGGCTCCTCGCTTATCGAACATTAACCATACTTTAGCATTCACCTCATGACATCAAGAAGCACAAAGAACCTAATCCCAAAAGATATACAGCTCATTAATAAATCGGTTTTTGTCATTAAATATCCTTTCACAGTATTTTTTGTTATAAAAGTTAGACTTGGGTTTATCATTCGGTTATTCTATAAATACGTATATTATTCTGCACAAAGTAATACGATGTACAACGTAAAGTATGGAGGCAGGCACGTAATGGTTTGAGGGTGCATGTGCATGGGACGATATAACGAATAAGGAATACTATTAAAAGATTCTAAGAGAGAATAAGAGAATAAGTGCTGAGAGAATGGAGAATTTTATAGAGTTTCAAATTATACCAAAAGCACAAGGGCACAAGGGGCATGTTGTCACATAATAACTGTTCTAAGGTTATCCAAAACAATCCACAATCAGCGAAACTGAACCTAATCGAGAATTTGTTGGTAGAATTGGGTGAAAAACCTGCTTCATCAATTAGTGCACTGAAGACACGACTACAAGAATAATGAAGCAAAATCAACGCAAACTATACCCCAGCGACTGTACGTAGCTTTTGTTTTAAACCGCAGTTTAAAAATCAATTTGGTTTAAACGTAGAACTGAGTTTATTTTGAACGACCGTAATTTGACTATCAAACTTCACTTCGATGCTTTATGTTTTTTTTTTTTTTGTAAGGCTAACATCATTTTGCAAAAATAAATTCAGTTTATAAATACGTAAAAATTATGCATAATGATGACAACTTGCATTAAAACGCAGTTTAACTTCATTTGATTAAACGGATTAATTAAATTTCAAAATCGATCTAGAAATAGTCAGAAGTTCAAACTTTATTTTTGATTTAGCTTCGGTTCATCAAGTAAGTAGGTTTCACAGTGCTTCATTAAATTTTGAAAAGGGTTTCTTTTTAACGAAGGTATTCTAACGCTCAAAACTTTAATTCAATATTTAGTTTATTTTCTACTAGCTGTGCCCGCGACTTCGTCCGCGTGGAATAGTGACTTTCGGCAGCATTCTTAATTAGTTAGGCTACTTACTTTGCAAATAAGACACATTCATGCGTTTTAGTAAACCATTGTTATATTATTTTATTTGCCCCGTGCAGTGTCGGGTTAGAATAGCACTGCAGCGCCTCCCCGCTTGTCGTAAAAGGCGACTAAAGGAACAATCATATCTAGACGACTAACATCAAAGTGAGTCTAGCGACACACATACCACCTAAAAACTCTCCCCAAGTATGCATGCAGATCCCGGGGTTTACACGACTGGAGATCACCGGTGTAGTAAAAGGGAAATCAAACTCAATAAATGGAGCATGCATGTGTCGAAAAGGATGATAGAAAAATTTTTGAAAAATTTCGAGCATTATGGAAGTACTTGCAAACATAAGAAGCACTACCCCGCCAGGCAGTTCCATTGCTATGAATGGAGCTGATCCTGGACCGAGCAGCAATGTTCGGGTCAGAGCTATACGGATTCCGGGGGCTAGCAAAGTAATGCGACGAGTTGGACGAAAATTTAGAGTCGCGAGTTGGAACGTTGGAAGTATGACTGGTAGAAGTCTTGAACTCGAAGAGATGATGAGAAGGAGGCGAGTGGACATCTTGTGTGTTCAGGAAACGAAATGGCGAAACACAGCAAACAAAGCCCGTTTCTTAGATGCAAAGACCAAGGCTTACAAGATGTTCTACTATGGAACGGAACAAGGTAGGAACGGAGTCGGTATCATCCTTGACCAAAGTTTATGTAACAGCGTGTTGACCATTTTGAAGTCCAGTGACCGTTTGATGTCTCTTAAATTGGTGATGGAAGGAAAGGTCTGGAATATAATCAGTGCATATGCTCCCCAAATAGGGTGTGAGCAGGAGGAAAAAGATGCATTCTGGCTTGATTTTCATAACCTACTTAAGAACATCCCAAAAGAAGAGTATTTGTTTGTTAGAGGAGATTTGAATGGACATGTCGGGAAGACAAACGAGGATTATGAAGACTGCCATGGAGGTTTGGGATTCGGCACCAGGAACACTCCTGGTGAAGATATTCTAAGTATGTGCAAGTCATACGGTCTAATCGTACTAAATACCATGTTCATCAAACAAGACCGACACCTTATCACTTACAGCAGTGGAGGAAATGAAACCCAGATTGATTACCATTTGGTAACCAATTACATGAAATCTCGGGTGAAAGACTGCAAAGTGATACTAGGAGAAGCTGCCGCTCAACAACACCGTCTTCTTTTAACAGAATTTTTTACGGATGCGGTAAAGGAAGTCAAACAAACAAAGGCTCCTAGGAGAATCAAGTGGTACAATCTGGAGAAAACCAAAGGACAGCAATTCATTTCGTATTTGCAAAGTCAGCTGTGTAATACCATCGACGCAGTTTCAAATGCAATCACGGCACAAAATATGTGGGATCGCCTACAACGAACCTGCTTAGAGAGAGCCAAATCACTGTTAGGAGTCTCAAAAGGACACCACCAACAAGCTAAAGAAACCTGGTGGTGGGATGATGAAGCTAAAGCAGTGATTAGAAAGAAGAAAGCAGCTTTCCAAGCTTGGTCGAAGTGCCCCTCAAGAAATACAAATGAAAAAGCGCGTTTCAAAGTGGAATACAAGAGCTGCAGAAAAGAAGCGAAGAAAAAGTGCGCCCAACTTCAAGCAAAAAGCACGGAGGGCCTGTATCGAGAGCTGGAAGAGATTTCTGCCCCAGCTGCTGAAGCAAATCAGGCAATCCAAGAGCTAAGACAAAGCAACTTGAATAAGGGAGCAACCATTTTCAAAATAGCCGCTCAGAGAAGGAGAAATGCGCAGGAGATTCGTTCGCCGAAGTTCATCAATGATGCTCAAGGAGTGCTACTTGTGGATGACGACAAAATTCTTCACAGGTGGCGACAGTATTGTGATGATCTTTTGAATGAACAGTTTCCTCGGCGCCACTTTCCAACAGCTGCACCTAACTTTACGGAAGTATCCGACGTCACAGTCGAAGGAGTTAGGGAGGCAGTTAAGAACTCCAAAAAAGGCAAAGCGATTGGGCCAGACGAGGTACCATATGAGTTTTGGAAAAATATGGGAGACATCGGGTTAAGATGGCTCACGATTCTCATCTCCAAACTTGTAAGAGGTGACAGTTTGCCTAATCAATGGAGGGAAAGTTTTCTTCTTCCAATGTACAAGGGAAAGGGAGATACCAGAAGCTGTGACAACTATCGTTCGATCAAGTTGATGTCCCACACTATGAAGATCGTTGAGCGGGTTTTGGATAGCCGACTGCGGAAAATAATAAGGCTGTCTGATGACCAATGCGGGTTTGTCGCGGGTAAGTCAACTACAGACGCAATCCAAAGCATAAGGATCATTATGGAAAAACACCGAGATGCCTTAGAGGATTTGCATATTGTGTTGGTTGACTTCGAAAAGGCATTCGATCGACAACCACGAGATCTGATATGGGTGGCCCTCAGACACCGAGGAGTTCCTGAAGCCTATGTGCGAATAATTATGGACATGTACGAGGGAGCAGTTACAAAAGTGAGATGCCCAGCTGGAGTCACCGAAGAATTCCAAATAACAGTAGGTGTACATCAGGGAAGTGTCTTGAGTCCACTGCTCTTTATTGCTGTTCTGGATTATTTGCTCGAAGGAAAAGTAACGGACAATAAAGTACAACAATTATTCTTTGCTGACGATGGAGCCATCATAAGCGAGGATCCTACATCCCTGCATTGAGCACTTGACGTTTGGATTGATGTTCTGGAAGGAAATGGGTACCGTATTAGCGCTAAAAAGACTGAATACCTGTGCTGCCCTTTTTCTGATCCAGACAAGCCTATTCCAGACATTTATTTGAATGGAAATGTGCTTCCCAAGTGTGAAAAGTTTAAATATCTGGGATCTATGATCAATAGTGAAGCATCTTGTGATGACGACATCAATCATCGAGTAAGCGTAGGGTGGATGAAGTGGCGAGAAAACTCCGCTATCTTCTGTGATCGAAAAATGCCCCCTAAGCTGAAGGGAAGACTCTACACAGCAGTTGTCCGTCCAGCTCTGACATACGGTTCACAATGTTGGACAATGTACAAAAAGTATGAGAGCAAATTGACGGCAGCCGAAATGAAGATGCTTCGGATGACAGCAGGAGTAACAAAGCTTGATCGAATTAGAAGTACTAAGATCCGTGGAAGCCTTCATGTCAAAAGTACCATCTTGGACAAAATTCAGCACGACCGGCTCAGTTGGTATTGTCATGTTCAAAGGAGAGATCCGCAGAACCCCGTCAAAAAGGCAATATCGTACAACGTTTCAACAAATTCGCGACGAAAAAGAAAAGGCAGGCCAAAACACTCCTGGTGCAAGCAAATGCAAAAACAGCAGCATTTGGTTGGCCTCAGACATGGAACAATCCAAAACCGGGAGGCTTGCCGACGATTTCTGAGGTCAACGCGGCGTACCCCACAGGCGGATCACTAGTGTGAAGCAGAAAAGTGGGAGAGTTGTGATCGCTTCAAGATCACTACTCGTAACGCCGAAAATGAAAAAGAAGAAGAAGAAGAAGAAGAAGAAGAAGATTGTTATATTATTTTATTTAAGTATATGCTTGCACACGACGCTCTTATTCTTTCCATATTTTGCTAAATAAAAAGGTTTTGTGGGATTGATACACGTGATTCGGCCGCATAAAGTTGCCATGGGATTTTTCTAAGCGAACAGCTGCAACTTAAAGCGTCTGAGCCTTATTTATAATGTTTAATCAATGGGAATTAAAGGAAAACAGGGAATCAAAACGTTTTGGATTTGTAATGTTAGTAAGGATGTCCATCTTCAGGTTCTAGACTATCTCTGTACCGAATTTCATATAAATCGGTTCAATAGCTTGGGCGGTAAATATAAACAAAGAAAAACAGATAGACAGAGTTAATTCCGGATTTATAATGTTACTTAAGTCTTCCATTCCCGTGGGAATATGAGGGTCGTTTCCAGAGGATGACTTAAAGTTTATATAACTCGGGAATACTGTAGAATTCTAACGGTGGACATTTTTTGAAATTTGTGCTGTATTTTTCAAGTTCCCGTTCCCATGGGAATACAGGGATAAGACATATTGCATAACATATATGTCCGTTCCCGTAGAAACATGGTGACCGTTCCCGTAAGGAGTATGGGGATGAGTAAAAGTTTATGTTGCTCGGGAATTATGGAGCATTCCAACGGTGGAAGAGTTTTTGAAATCGGTGCTGTAGTGTCAAAGTTCCCGTATATTCCTGCTCCCGTGGGAATGTAGGAAAAAAATATATAGCCTATGTCCTTCCTCAGGTTCTGAACAATCTTTGTAAAAAATTTCATTTAAATCGGTTTATTAGCTTGGGCGGGAGATGGTAACATAGAACGACGGACAGACAGAGCTACTTTAACACTTATTATATTAGTAAGGACTCCCTTTCCCGTGTTGTAGTTTTTAAGTTCCCGTATACGTTCCCGTTTAGTTAGAATTCTATAGCCTTCACAATTTTGCAGCAAATTAGGCGCAACATTGAAAATGCGTAAAATGAAAGAAGATGTACGTCTTCATCTTCCTTTACAGCGTCCGAACATCATGATTTCAAAGGAATCCCCACTCATCTGAATCACCGAATGAAAGAACAAGGACAAGAACCTAAAAAAAAACAACAAACTAATTCCTATTTACAATATGAAGTTTTAACCGAGCTTAGGTTCAGTTTACACTGTGCAGCTAATCGAGTTGAAAATCAAATTCAAACTAAGGTTCAGGTCCAGTTTAAGCTCGCACTGTGAAACGGGGAAATTATATACGTTCAGGTTCAGTTAAACTTGAGTTTAAACTCCCACTGTGAAATTGGTCATTCGAGTTTGAGTAAAGTTTCAGTCTCAGATTTAGTAAAACTTCAGGTTAAACTTTCACAGGGAAAAGTGAAACTGGGGGGGTTTTAACTTTTTATGTACTTAGAGGAGCACTCTACCTATATACCGCTTTAAATCTTCGTAGAAAAGATGGAAAAAAGCGATTAAAAGTCTCAATTATTAGCAAATTCAATGATCTCACTAAACATTTGAAATAAACAGCTCTTATATTTTATCAGCCTTTTTAGAATTAAATACTTAAAACTACTTTGAGGAAAATTCTAGACATTTAGCAATAGTAGGGAAATTGGTTCTTATTACGAACTTAGACGAAGTTCCATCTAAAAAAAAAAAAAAATTACAAAACCAAAAGCCTTTTAGAATGCTCAATCGACAATTATTTTTCCCATAAAAATTTAACGTTGCCCACCAAGTCGAGTTGTTCTTATACGTGGAATAAACTTAGCGATGAGTTCAGTTTAAACTAATAATAATTTTTCTCGCGTTTAAGGTATTAAATTAACAGCCACAACCATTAATTATATGACCAAACTGGCCTTCAACCTTCATTCAGAATAGATTTAGCTTCTTCCTAAATCAAGGCAAGCTCATATCAGATTTAATGAGTCTAAGCAGAAGTTATTTGTTGAAACAGTTTACTAAGCCAACGCTTTTTAACACGACTTTACGACCAATTGTCACCTTCGTATTTGCATTTCATTTCATTTAGGAATGTTGGAAATGAGATGAGATGATGACACCACTTAAATTTTTCTCATTTGCAGTTGTTTACGGGTTTTAAATAAGATTCAATGCAATAAAAAGCTGAAGCGAAGTTTCATGAATATGTGAATTTTACTGGAAAAACAATATTCTTAAGGCAACTCACATTCTTTCGAATTGAATAACAACAGGCTCACTTGAATGGGTGACATAATATGCACCAGACTTACTTCAAGCTGTTGCTCTATTTTATTATTCATTCTGAAAGCTCTCTCACTTGAAACACTGGTATTTTTCATTTATCTTGTGCGAAATATGAAAACAATTTAATTTTACAAAAAAACAATGCAAATATTTTCATTTGAGTGGGAAAAGTTCTTTGTACAAATTTTACATTTTTAATAGGCCGTATAACAAAACAAAAACATCTGCCTATGTACGAACGTTGTACAGCTGGGGAGAGTACAAACTATGTGTACCTGACATTGGAAAAATGTTTTGTTTAGTATAATTTCCCTATTTTAAAAGCGGAAAATTTTTATTTTTAGTACGTTTTGTATTCAAAAAAATTTTATACCGAGCCGGATGATCTCAGGTGCCAACATATTGATTCACTTCATTAACGAGAGGAAATGTTGTTTTTCATTTGATGTCCAAATAACGAGACACATTTGAATTTTGGCAACGAAAATTGTAAATGTCCGCAAAGAAGATTGTTACACTCACCTGAAAGAAAAACAAAAAAAAGAAAATTGAGTTAGAAAAAAATAAATTAAAATGAAAAAGAATCAAGAAATAGACAAACAAAAATTAATTTTTTTTTCTTAAAGTGGAACTAACATGTGTTGAAAATCATTTGCTTCATCAAATGCAATTCTCATAATTGAGTTTTGTTAGTTCATACATTTGAATGAACATGTTGGACACAATGGAGAAAGGATTTTAATTTCGATGGCTATAAAACTTTTAATGAGGTTGTTAATTGAGACAAACAATATTGTTTTCAAAGAACAAATGGCATTTTTAAAGATGTGAAAAGATGCTTTCAAATGTGAGTATGGGTTTTTGAATTGAATGAATAATAAACTTGTGTTGATGAATTGGTTTTTCGTCTTTTGATGAATGGGAGATGAAATGTGTGCCTCCTCATTGAATATCACATTGAAGTGGGTCAAAAAGAGCAATTACAAAATAAGTGTTATGAGATATTTTTATGCTTGGCAATTATCATCAATACAAAGAGGATGGTTAAGTTAAAGTCACGAAAGATTTTTCCTCTGTAATTACAAATTGCATTTTGAAATAAATTAATTTCTTTGAGAACTTTTGTTTGGTTTACGGGCCCCTCTCCCTCTACGGCAGGGAGGACTTTCACTTGACTTTAGTTTACTTACAACAGCCATAAATCAATTTGAGTACTTAAAAAGTATACCAAGTAGCGTTTTAAGCAAGCAAATGGCGCATTCCATCTGTCAGTCAACCAGTGTTCTTGCGAATCTGTTTTCGAAACAAAATGTTGAGAGCGTCAGGTGGTGGGAAAATAAAATTCCATGTTCTTGAGGCGTATGATTATCGAAATATGAAAATTGAAGAACACTGAGTGAACAACTGTCAAGTACGAGCCAAGACAGCGATAAGTATACCGCGGTAGACCAAACAGCAGTGAAAACAGTGGGTTTCTCGGGATTAATCACTTTGTTCTATTTTCTTCTCAGTCAACGATAGTAACGGCTGTCAAAAACAAACTAAATGTCGCAGTTTGTTCAATTTTTGACAAGAGTCAACTGACAGATGACTGTTGACAGGAGCAGTGTTGCCATTTCAACTAAGAGGCGGGTTATTCAAAAAGTCACGGACTTATTGACCCACCCTCGTAACTATATGCTTTAATGTTTTTAAAATGTGTGGTCTCAATAGAACAAGGTCTTCAGCTAAAAATTAATTTCATTGGCCGCTAGTTTTTAAGGCAGAAATCATTGACAAAGTAGATAACAAAAATTGAGGCATATGGCTACAGTTCATAAGTCAAATGTTTGTCGGATTCAAATAAATAAATAATTAGGGTGGTGCAACAGAGCGAGGAGCCCCTGGGCCTAGCGCATTTCTCACAACCATGCCTTGTAAGGGAATGGGGGGACCTTTTTTTGTTTATAATTTACGCGCACTTCAAGGGGTTGTTACTACCCTTATAATATTAAGAACACAGCGCGGGTGTTAGGAGATAAGGAAAGGATAAGAAAGGAGATGCCGATGCACATCACTCATGAATTTCTGTACATTATATTGCGTGGGGAAAATTGAGCTGGGTAAAGCATTCCACATCCGGGTTGTGCGATCAAGAAGGCGAAAAGATGTTTGAGAAGCACCTGACCAGATATGGGAATTATACTCTAGTTTTGGGCGGATGTATGCTTTATAGATTGTAGCTAGATCAGAGGGGGCGCTTTAGGAAACCTAAGCACTTTGCAGCATTTTTGGCGACTTCGAATATGTGGTCATTCCAACGAAGGTCGTCGTTTGCCGGTTCCGAACGGCTAATAAAGAAAGTGCTTTTCATGGCAATGAATTTACTAACGGAGAACTTGCCAATTCCTCGCGAAAGGCGATATCCGTTGAATTGCATTTTTGACTCTACTGGGATTCGAACCTCGAACCTTAGGGTTAGGTGGACATGTTAACCATCACGCCATTGGTTGTCGAATTTAGTGACCTTAAATATTGGGATGCGAAGAAAAGGTTTGATGTTTTTTTTTGTACAAAAGAAGATCCCAATCCAAGGAAGTGCGTTCAAACGTTTAGAAAAAGAAAAAATAGAATAGATTCTTCCGCACGTTGTGGGAAGTAAGCCCAGAGAAATTCTTAGATCACTTTTGATTTAGTACTGCAAGAGATAAGGCCTCGGTGTACGACACAGGCAGATTACTAGTGTAAACATATTGGGTAAGGCCTGCATTTCACAATATAGAAGGGTCCGAGGTGCGGGCACTACTGGCTTTTAGCTTGGCTTAAAAAAAATGTGTTCATTCGGCATTATGCGTTTTTGTTAATATTATGTTAATATTAAAACCTTACAAATGTACACATTTTGTTTCGATTTCATTGACCTCGCATACAAATTTGTTGTCGCTGAAGCAACTTGTATGCATTATATATGACGAGGTTTTAACTTTGCTAGTTCTGCACTCTAGCTTTAAAACCCTACAATTGTTGTTATTTGTATATGCTTATACAAGAGTATCGGTGCAAGCCTTCACGTCACCATCTTTCAAAAATAGAGCATGGCCAACTCAGTTGGGTTTGTCACGCACAAAGGAGAAACCCAGAAAACCCCGTCAAAAAGGCAATATCATACAAAAGATGCCGAAGAAGCAGAACAAACGACTTTTGATACAGACGATTGCAATGACATCAGCGTTTATTTGGTCTAAGTAACGGAACAAGCCAAACCCGGCTTGTTGAAGCTGACGTTTTCTGAGGTCAACACGGTGTACTTAATATGCGGATCAACAGTATGAAGCAAGCAAGTCGAAGATCTGTGATCCCTTCAAGATCACGATGCCGAAAACAAGGCGGCACAACCACAAAATCGAAGCTATGTCCTCACTGAACGACACACAAACAAAAATTTGGCTTCCTCAAATATAAAATATGTACTCATAATCGCCTATGAGGCTAAGTATGTAGTTCAATGGAATGATGCTTTAGAGGTTTTGTTTTTTGTTATGCTGAAATATTTCTTTTTCTTCTTTCTTCAGTTTTTTAGTTTCTAAGTATTAGGTTCCTCAACTTATTCTCTTATGTCATCTTTCATTCGTTTTCCAGTGCAAGTTGCCCAGAACAAAAAATATGACAATTGAAATACGTTGGGTACTAAAATGGCCGAACTTTAAACGCTTCGCAAACGACTTCGAAAAAAGCCATCACACAACCCAATTAACTCAATACGTGTGAACTTATTCATTATAAATCGCTGATCGCCCATTTCCTAACCTGCCAAATAATTCAGATTCCACTTAGGCTCCAAAGACTGAAGTCCACCTAAATAGAAATCAGTTTCAACACCAACCATTTGAGTTGCAAAATAATAATACGCAAAAGCAAATTGACAAATCAAATGCTCATGTCCTTGTTTAACCAAATAAACGACAACTTTGCACGCGACCAGCTCACAACAATCTCACCTCCTCCTCCTCCTGTTGACTTAAAAACTAAGTCATAATTTGGCGCAAACATAGCTACTGTCAAACACAAATACGAAACTAAAATATGCAAATAGGCTACCGTTCCATTCGCATGTAGGCGTGAAAATTAACTGATTGCTTTGAACGTAGTGATTAGCCATTAATACGATTCCATTTAAGCGAGGCACTTTTTTGAGTGAAAAATTATGCATAAATTCAGTCACTTAAGGTCTTTTGAAAAATTGTCAACGAAAAAAACAAACAGAAAGGAAAAATTTGTCGGATGTAAAATGTAAACGACTAAAAAAACTTTTGCAACTGCACCACGACTCTTCTTGATTTTCAATCGTTAGTCAAGTGGATGATTGCGGTTTATGTAAAGTAAAAAAAAACGGAAAGCAAAAGAGACAACTCCAACAAAACAAAAAAGCATAGGGAAATGAAATAAAATCACAAGGGAATAGGTATAGCACGTTCTTCAAGGACGAAGCAATTGCTACACATGTGAATGGGGGAACGAACCGCACACAAGAGCAAATATGTTACCATAATGGTTTTGCATCAAAGATTAAAGGGGTGCTGGGAACATAGAAGAAATAACACTAAATTTCGAATCATTTGAATTTACGACGAGGCACAAACGAACCACATTGCGATGCGTAGCGTAGTACTTTATTGTCTGTTTCAGTTGAACACACATTAGGGGATATCTGAAATATTTTTTTGGATTACTTTTTTATAGGCAAGTAAAAGCATTAAATGCGCTTCACATATTTTACATTTCCACATTGAAAATCATTTAAACTTATCGTACTTCTTGGACTATATTGGGATTGACTCTAAATTCTTAGTCCTATCTGCAGTTTCCCATGTCTTTTCGCTTAGTTAAAGAGTTAAAAATTCAAACCAGTCGTTAACTCCACCTTTTGTAAAACAATTTATTACACTTAAGGCCTGCCAACAGACTTGGTTTATGCAACCAAATATTGCAGTTCACTGGCTCCTCTTGGCGTCATCACATCTCATTAATATAAATCGTTCAAACAATGTTAATGACGTCAAACGACGTTCATTACACAGTTGAAGTAAATTGCAATGGACATCTAAACACCAACACAACATCACATCGCCCTTTTAATCTATTCCATTGCTCTGTTCTCTCTAATCATATACTTCCGCGCCCATTTTTCATCATTGAAAGCAGAGAAGGGTTGGTCAGAAATGCAATGCAATGGGCGCCCCATCATTCAGCACTTTAAAGTCCCTCATATCAGTTTTCTTTCCACACCTCCGCACCGAGTCTTCATCTGTTGCCAGTGGCCAGCCTTTGTATAGCAGCAACATGATGCAGCAACATTGACTAATGGCTTTAGAATTTGATATCTTCTCGAGATTTGTATCTTTACACTAATCCAAAGTGCCCATTTAACACCTTTGGGCAACTTCGCAGAGTGTCTAACTTATACCTGTTGATAAATGAGCTAAAAGATGGCAAGGATATGCATAAAACCGTAGTGATGTATCTTTTAGAAAGCTGATGGTGGGAATAGTTTATATCTACTTATCTGATTTATTTTTCCATTTTACTTTCGTTCTTAGAGATTGTCATGATTGTCAGGAGACAGATATCGCGTATCTCAAACAATCCGCTTCGAATAACTTTCGTTCAATTGAAGTTGTCGGCGGCGCGGCGGTCGGGGCCGCGGTGCAGATTGTGATGCATGGATGGCTCTTGAAGGCAGTCGTATGTTCATGTTCACCATGACAATTATATTTCATAATAAAATCACGGCACATAGGGAGAGTGTCGTTTATATCTGAGTGGATATCTGATGGAACAAAAAAAATGAAGACTCGAGGCAAGAGTGAAACCATGTGTGAAAAATGCACCAAGTTACATTCATATACAGCTGTAGTTGCTGCTCCCACCACCACCGTCGCCGTCACACAAAAACCTTTCTTTTGAATTCAATTAATTGACGTTGTGATGGAGTTTCCCTCGCATTCATCGTCTGTCAAATTGTGTTATGTGAGAATTATTAATTCAAAAAAGGAAAACCTAACTAATTAGTTCTCAGTTAACGAATGCAATTAATAACGTTGCTATGATTTTCCAGATATTTTTTTAACGGCCAATATTTCGTTTCAGTTGTTGTGCCAGTTTTACTTTCTATTGCACTTTCACACTGTTTTGTTTGTTTTTTTCTCTTTTTTATTTGTTTGATTGCATGGAGAGGTAGCTATTAATTGAAGCTTAGGCATCATTCGTTACAACTTACAATAATTGAAGTGTGCCGACCCAGTTTTGACAGATGTGAATTTACTAGGGCATCCATATATTTGTTCAAGTGCCCTTTTGAATTTTTGTACAAAACAAAACCATTTCAATGGATTTTTTATGACAGGCTCTGACAACATTTCAAAAATATATATGTCGACAAAGCAACAACAAATCAAAAGACTGCTCAAGATTAGCGGAGAGTTGGAAAAACCAGAGATGCTTTTAAGTGTTCTTCTTTCTTAACTCTGATTGAACTAACTAAAACCTAATAGTGTCTTCTTGAAATGCTTAAACAGAAACAGGTTAAGGTGAATAATGCAAAATGGTCCAATCATTGAGCTGACCAGTTTGATTTTAACCGACGCGACGCACAATACGGCAAGAAAGTACAGTTTTAGGAATGGAGACTGGTTATAAAAATCGCTTTTAAAGCTAAATGAGGTAGATATGTGAGAATTGCTACTGTAAAAATAAAATCCATTTAAAATATTCACAAAAAGAATGCCCCCAGTCTCCACAACAGTAGATGTGTATTTTATCAGTCAACTAGTCTGCAATATCCCTAATAATCGATTTACTTTATTCTATTTTGAACGTGCAGTTGCTGGCGGTCTCATTCGAATTTGTGAAAGCTGTGCATTTTTTGCAAATGAGATGTGGTAAACAACTAATAATGGCAAAAATCGAGTCCTAAAGTCAAATCAAAAATAGAGCTGTAAATGTAACATTTCACACGTATGTAGTGTTGATTTACACGTGCAAAAAAGGATACGTGTAGTTACAGAAATCGTGTTTTTTAATAGGTAACTAAACTGGTTGTTTTGATGTAAGATCAAACAGCTAGTAAATGGAGTTATTGTAAAAATTCAGACAAACTTTAGACTATTTTTTAGTGTCAATCAGATCAGAGAAATAATAAAATAATAACACGTGTAGAGCCAAGTACACGTGTTCATACACGAATACTTCAATCGAACGTAAAACATGTGCACACGTTTATTTTGTACTAAACCTGGAGTTAGCTCAATAGGTTCGTTCGTTGAACTTTACCCAGGGTTGACCTTCGTTTACTTGACAACCCTATGCGTTGCAAAAAAAAAACCTGCATTTTCCAGTTCTCAAAAAGCTCTAAGCCACAAGATCACATCACATCCCTGTCATTTGAACAAAAATATATGGCATTTGACAGCCCTGTTTATTACCTAAGCTCGTTGCGGTGAGTGTAAGGAAAACCCGGGGCTAAAAAAAACTCCAAAAAACGCTTTGTGGCGAACACAGGGCGACCCTAGGGCTTTAACGAACGAAACTAATAAATAATCAAACCAAAAGCGATATCACGTAGCAGCTCTTGAACATTGTTTTTTTCCAAAAAACGCTTTGTGGCGACTTTAACGAACGAACCCAATAAATAAATCAAACCAAAAGCGATATCACGTAGCCGTTTTTTTCTGACTAATTAATCAATTGAAAAATCACTTCTGCCAATCACTCCTAACAGCCCTGATCTACGTGGTTGAAGCACGAGCCTTGTCAAACCGGTTTTTTTTAAATTTATGCACACATCGAATAACAGTACTCTCACAATGCTATAAAACACAACGCGAGTGTTAGGAAAATAGGAGAGTATTAAGTAGGAGACATCGATGTATGAACATTGATTTTAGGTCATTGCAGATCGTAATGCAGGCAATAAAACAGAGTCATGTAAAGCATTCCACATTCGAGTGGAGCGTCTAAAATATGAATCTCTATAATAACTAACGAGCTTTCCTAGCGAGGCCGGTCATGCGGCTAAATTGTTTTGACTCAACTGACTATTTCACTAGAACACTCTTTGTAAAAGAAGCGATAAAAAAGAGTGAGGCAGGTAACGTTTTACCCGTGGTCTGATGGATAGCATGTCCGCCTGTTAATACAGAGGTTCGAGTTCGAATCCCAACAGAGGCAAAAATGTTTTTTCCACGGGTATCGCCTTTCGCGAGGAATTGGCAAGTCCTCCGTTAGTAAATTCATTGCCATGAAAAGCGCTTTCTCGATTAGCCGTTCGGAACCGGCAGAAAATTGTATGTCCCTTCCATTCCCTCACAAGGCATGGTTGTGAGAAATGCGCTAGGCCCAGGGGCTCCTCGCTCTGTTGCGCCACCCTATTTATTTTTTATTTATGGGAACGTTTTGACGATGTTCAAGAGCGCAAATCGATTCTACAATTGAACTATCACGTACCAGTTTCAAAGCTCAGTTTTGTAAGACGTAAAACGTCACAATAGACAGACATAACTTCGAGGTAGTACAGGACTTCGTCTACCTAGCATCCACTTTAGACACGGAAAACAACATCAGTGCGGATATCAAACGGAGAATAACTCTTTCCAATTGTTGCTTCTTTGGGTTAAGAAGGCAATTGAAAAACAAAACCCTCTCCAAAAAAGCCAAGGTAACCTTGTATAAGACCTTGATCGTCCCAGTTCTGCTTTACGGCGCGGAAGCATGAACCTTGTCGAAAGCAGATGAGGAAACCCTTGGTATTTTCGAAAGAAAAATTCTCCGAATGATCTTTGGTCCCGTAAGCGAAGACAATGTGTGAAGAAGAAGATACAACAACGAGCTGTATGAGCTGTATCGCGACATGGGCATAGCCAGAAGAGTACGCATCACGACGCTACGATGGTTGGGAAATGTAGAGCGGATGAACCCAAACGCTCCGGCTCGACGGGTTTTCGAAAGCACATTGCAGGAAAATCGCAGAAGGGGAAAACCTCGTCTTAGGTGGCGCAATCAAGTGGATGAAGACCTCAACCGACTTAGAGTGCAAAAGTGGAGAGTGCTCGCCCGAATTCGAAGTCGTTATAGAAGGATGTTGGTTGAAACCCAGGTTCACCCCGAACTGTAATGCCCACCTAAGTAAGTAAGTTAGTAAAAGAAGACGCAAGGATGTTTGAGACGCACCTGACTAAACATGTGACTTATATTTTAGTTTTGGGGAATGTAGGCTTTAAAACCAAGCAAAGTAAAGTGTTCTTTGGATGGTATTCTCTTAAATATAGCGAAGAGGAGCATCATCATGAAATTAATAAGCTAGCAACAAAAATCCCAAGTGAATCGAGTCAAGTTGCCAGACAACTCATTAGCAATTTTAAGCTAAAGTTGTCATGCCATGTGCCACATTTGAGTACCTTCTTTCGAAGTAACTCAGCGGCAACTGCTTAAAAATGATCGTTGCTCATGAGTTTTGCACTTGTTAAAAATTTTCTTTGCTTATGAGTTTTGCAGTGACTCATTGGCAACTGTTTAGAAATTGTAGTTTCTCATGAGTTTTACAACAGCTCGCTGGCAACCAGTTACCAGTGTTCACAGCTAATGAGTTTTATTTAAGAAGTATGTCTTATTTGTTACGGTGTTTCAGTAACTTTGATGATGATCTTTGCCATCTTGCTTTTCAAAGGAACTTTCAAAAAAATTGCTTGATCCTTGAATAAACTTGAATTTGGAGCCTACCAAAAGACAGCAATGTATGGCACAATCACAAAAGCTGCAACGTTACAAATCAATTCAACCAAGGATTTATTTCGAACAATTGTCAAAATAGAACGCTAGTCTTCAAAAGACTAGTCCAGTCTTCCCGTTCTTCACAGTTTTCGGTTTAACGCTCTCATAATTACCTTTAAACGTTAATGGAATCGACTGCTAAAACCGTCGTCATACTACATCATAACTTACTTTATTTTCATCCAACTCATACCTCATCGAAGCTATGTGTACACAAAACTAATCAACCTCAGCTCTGAATACGGAAATAGCATCCAGCTTATGGCAAATATAAAACATATTGTGAAAGCCCCCGGCCCTTGTCCCGCTGCATCTTTCCTTCTATTTTTCTTTCTCATTTCTTATTTCAATGGAAATTATAAATTCTTGCAACAACAATAGGTCTACAGGTCACTCAGCTCCACACATACTACTCGCGTGCATAGCCCAGATACTGATGGCACATCTACATACCATCTTGTACTAATTTCACTCGCCTCCCATATTTTATTGAATGCAAATGCACAGCACAACCAACAGACACTAATTTAAACCGTGATCACCTTATAGAAAATTGTACCGAGATTCCTTTTGTTTTAAATGTCGGTTGGATATGGCAAACGGCGCATGTGTGGCATGAGAGCGGAAAATAAAGGTGTTAGAGCAGTTGATGCCGATGCTATATGTTGCTGCCTATACTGCTGCTTATTTGCGTACAAAAAAGCAAATCTGATTACAATTAAACTTTCAACAGCAATACACAACGGCGCAACTAAAAGAGGCATTATTCGAACTCATTATTCCTCAAGATACAGATACATCACTTCTTGCTTCTTTTTTTTTTTTTTTTTTTTGTGTGGAATGGGATTTTCTTTCAATCTACTTTGCATGGCTTTTCTTTTGCGGAAAGTCTTTCAGCACTTTTCCCTACATTTTTTCTTTGCTATTTTTCTAATTCTATAAGCATTTGCTAGGTGAATTTGTACGGGCACCGAACTTATCTTTAAGAAATATTACATCAATGAGAATATACGATTATATGCGTTCAAAATCAGCCTAGTGTAGTTGGAACATTTATTGGACGCAACTCAGCATAAGCCCTAGAAAATTATGTGTTTATCAAAAAGGAAAAGCAGGTGAATCAAATAGGCATGTTCATATCATACTCAAGTCATGAACCAACTTCTTCAAGACCACATCAATTTTCCATCATTTGCAGCGACCAACTTACATACGATGGACTTGATCAAACTCTGTCATGATGAAATTCTCCTTTCCTGGTTGGCAGACCTGACTTGCACCATGGCGTGCATCGCATTAACCAAATGATAGACGGAATTTGCAATTCAAAGACCTAATTCCATTGTCGGGGTCTATGACTATCTGAAGATGACGATAAAGACGACGACGGCAATGCCTTAAGAAGAACTAAGTCCAAAAAGTTAAAGCACCATCGACATCAGTGCGGTGGTGCTTGTGATGCTTTCAATGCTTCTGCTTGCTAATCTGTGGCGTTTTGTTATCCATTTTCTACCATGTGCTAAATGTGTGCTGAATTGAAAGGGGGGGCAGATTGCTCGAGTTCGTGTTGTTTTGTGTTAGATGCAAAACACTTGAAAGCTGTAGCAGCATCGCCGCCACCGCCCGCCGCCACAGCCATCACCGATGCAGAAATCTTTTAACCTCCTTTTTGTTTTTGCTGATGCACCATGAGGCTGATTCTTTTGTTTAAAACAAATTTCCTGGCTGTGCCTGTGAGAGACTTACGCTAGACGCACGCTGCTGCCGTCGAAAATCCATTGACCGGACTTTAAAGAAGACAAAAGAATCTTTAAGTTCCTTCCATCTTTTGAAATTGATCTTGTAAAGGGGTGCTATAGCTGTTGCTGCTCTATATGCTTGAGCGCTAATGTGATGCGCTTTGGAAAAGAAATTTGAGGTCAAACTATCATATAATGCAGATAGGTTCCGTCTACTCGCGTGTCTTGCCATGGACAAGATGGTGTTGTGTTGTACATGAGATTTAAATTAAAATTTAACTCAATTAAAATAGCTCTAGAGTGTAATGGATTTTGATTGCGTTTTTATTTCCCCGTCTCGAGGGTGTCAAAATTTGAAAAGATGCCGATGCTTCTGAGATGTGTTAGGAAATTTTAAGTGCTGACAGCGTCGATGCCAATAACAACTGATTAGGATCGATTAAACTAAATTGACTTGATGATGTATTAAGTTCAGTCAGTTTGAATGAATTAACCCCGTCTTCGAACTTGATGCCTGGGTCCATAGTTCTGAACATTGACTTTTTTCAAAACGAAACTTGATCAACTACCAATACTTCTACTGTTCTATCACTTTTACCTTTTTTGCAATTTCATCTCGCTCTCTCTGATTGGTGCTTTAGAATTTCGCTTGCAAATACGTAAAAATTAAATTCTCAATCGTTATACAATTACAAACAGCAGAACCAGGAACAAAGAGTGCGCATTGTTTAAATTATTATCAAAATTAAAACCAACCGAGAACATCATCATCGGTAGAGAGTACTCTCTAGAGACACTTTACTCTCTATAAAAACTTCATCCCATCCTCCACCTCCTTTCCCACCCTTTTGATATAGACAAATCTATAAATAGTTTGTTCATTTTATTTTGTTCAGTAACAAAATTTATGAATGAATTCGATGAGAACGAGATTTACATATATAATTTGTACGCGGATACATGCCGTCGCCATTCGTCTTGTACAATGTATTTTCATATCTTTTTCGTCTGAGACTGAGAATTTCTCATCTCGTATTTTTGTATTGTGACGACGACGACCGGCGACGTCGACGTGGATGGTGATTGTAGGGAGCGTGTGAAAATTTGTCATTCAATATCATCACAAGGGGTTGTGTTTGGGGTTAATTCGTACGCCCCCTCTACCACCTCTTTGGCTTTGTTGACAAGTCTTCCCGGTCGAATGGCTAAGGTTTCATGGTTGGCACGACGATAAGGAATTGAGATTTGTTTACGTTTTCAATCGATAGGTATATGTATGTATAAGTATATGAACGTGATTTATAAATGAACATTTAAACGACGCGGATTGTTTACACTCTCGGTGAGTATAATCTTGCGAAACAAAGGAGAGTTTTGTATAGAATTGTGTTCTCCTTTGTTCTTAAGAAGGGAATATTGTTTACAAACAATGGCTCTGAACAAACTTCGTATGAAAATGCTTAAAACAGCTTGTAGCCTTTGTTACTTAAAGGTCTTAATCTATAAAAAAAAAAATCATAGACACAGAGTGAGAAGATGGTAAATGTAGATAAGTCAATCTATTCATTAGTTTTATGACGTTGAATTTGATTGAGATGTCATAACTATTAAGACGAACTAAACCAAAATAAAGCTTTTTATCCTGATTTGGTGGCGTAGCATGAATCTAAGTCGTCAACTAATTTTTAATCATAGTCTTGTTGTTACATCGTACTATTTACGAACGGCAAACCAAATGAAAATATTAGCAAATTCAACTTTTCAGTATTATTTTAATCACCGATCGACGCTCTGCTCAAGGCTTGTCAAATAGACACCGCTGCTGGTGAGAATAATTAAAGTAGGACATTTGAGGGGACAATTCAATCCCCGAGTTAAAGAAAGTCTGAGTAAAACAACACGAAAATTCATTTAAAATTTAATCAAAATATGTGCGTTGCTCTTACGAGGGAGCGTTTTTATATTCGCGGAATGAGGGGGTTAGAGGGGGGTGACTATGCTCATTATAGTCGTAACGAGTTCAGCTACTCATAGTTAGTATAAATACGAGGTTTCATTGTTCTTAGACAATTGTCTTCAAGTTATCGTCTACCAAGCAACATAATCGGGAGTAAAAAGTAAAATATGGAGAAAAACAACATGGCGTAGAGTGTTCACGTGCATTTTTGAACCTCTGTAATGAAGACAAGGATCGTGTATTGAGCCGAATTGTTACTGGAGACGAAACTTGGGTTCATCATTATGAGCCTGAGTCTAAAGAAGACTCCATGCAGTGGCACAAAAAAGGCACAGCACCTTCTAAAATGTTTAAGGTGTAACAGTCAGCGAGAATGAGTTGGCAACGGGATTTTGGGACTCGGAAGGAATATTACTAATCGATTATGAAGATGAAGGTGTTTCTAAAACCAGAGAATACTACGCTTCAATATTAGAGCGATTAAAAGAAGCCATTAAAAAGAAAAGACGGGTGAAATTGACGGGGAAGCAGCCCACCTCCCGTGGACTGCTTTTGCACGACAACGCGCATGTGCACAAGAGCCGCATTGCGTTGGCTGCCCTTCATAAAGTGGGCTTCGATATTTTGAATCACCCATCCTACAGTCCAGATCTGGCCCCGAGTGATTATTATCTGTTCCCAAAAATGAAAAAAGAGCTCGGGGTAAGTAATTTACCAATGATGATGAAGTCAAAGAGGCAGTTTCGGCGTATTTTGAAGGTAAAGACAAAACATGTTTTTATGAGGGTATAAATAAATTAATTGAAAGATCTGAAAAATGTATCCGTCTTGCAGGTGAATAGATTGAAAAGGAAAAACAATTTAGTTTTTTTATTTCTACCCTATATCCCCCATTCCGCGAATATAAAAACGCTCCCTCGTATATTGAATAAAAATAAATAAGGGTGGCACAACGAATTTCTCACAGCCATCCTTTGTAAGAGAGTGGAGGGGATCTACAATTTTCTGTCGGTTCCGAACGGCTAATCGAGACAGCGCTTTTCATGGAAATGAATTTACTAACGGAGAACTTGTCAATTCTTCGCGATACGAACCACGAACCTCTCTGCTAGCCATCACGCCACGGTTACCACTGCTCTTATTCTTTTCATTACATTGCTTGGAAAGTTTCTCGCATATCTTACTTTCGTACCTCACATGCGGATCACTAGTATTAAGCACATAATCATCGAACTATAAAGAAATCAGTCCTTAAATACTCATTTTTGTACATGATAACGTTCAAAAAGTTTTTGTTGCACATAAATGGCCCTTTGGATTGCCTACAGCTGTGTCATGTGGTTCAAACTGCTACCGCGTTCCAAATGCAAAAAGTTTGGTAGTTTGAGAGCCAGAAGCGAAATACTATCCGGATCATACTAGAAAAACGATGAGTAAATGGAGAGAAGGCGTTTGAGTGGATTTGATAGTTTCATAAGCCGGAGGTCCGTGACAGAACGGTCTTTTTGCACCGAGAAGTACCACCGCAGTCGGATAAAAATTTTTTTTTGTTTTGTAGTATATATAAACAATTAAATAGAGTGGCGAAACAGAGCGAGGTGTCCCAAAGCCTAGGTCATTTCTATCAATTTTATACATTTTGAAGAAGAATAGGGGAGCTATGACTTTTGCCGATAGAATGCAGAACGTTTTCCTCTTTTCCGTCCAAGCTGCTACCAAGGAGGTTATTTGATGGGACATTCAGCCTTGCAGCATTCGGTTATAAAGCCGATTTCGGAGCTGCAGTCTTAATAGTAGTTCGTACATAACGATAAGTATGCCAATAATGCTTATCATGTTATGGTACTTTCATTTCTAGCTAGTTCACCCAGAAAAGGTCAATTTTAAAAAAATTCGTTATCTCCATGAGAGACGATCAACAACTGATAGATTGATTACAGAGTTTGTGGAAACACAGCCGAGTGATTTGAGAGCTACTTGGCTTTTCAAAAATATGCGGACAGTGTTTTTGTTAAAGCAGATACCACGTATTCTAAGCACCCGAGCTTTGTTCTCGTCGATTTAGGTATTTATTTTATTCCAAAAATTTTATTCGTCCACTGTATGAAACATTTGGTGAAGAAATTAAAATTAAAATTAAGAAATTGAAATTAAAATTAAGAAAATGAAGACGATAAAGAATCGTTCACTTTGATTATTCTCTTTTTTATATGTTATCTTTTCGAGTTAAGCTGGTCCTGTAAATAAAAAATAAATAAAGTGGCGCAACGAGGAGCCTCGGGACCTAAAGCATTTCTCACAACCACTGCCTTTGTAAGGGAATGAAGGCCTATAATTTTCTGCCGATTCCGAATGGCTTTCCGAAGAAGCACTTTTCATGGCAATAAATTTACCATGGAGGCCAATTCCTCGCGAAAGGCAATTTTTCAAAACATTTTTTCCGGCATTCGAACCGCGAACCTCTCTGTTATCAGTCAGATCTGCTAAACATCACGCCACGTTACGATCAATACCATTGGAACAGGTTATGGAATCACAGTAATAGTTTATTTCCAAATGCATAGCAAATAAAGAGCGTATTCTATAAAAAAGAATTATCGCCACCATGAAAACACCTCCGTAATGAAAAGATGTATTGAGCACTTTATCTTGTGACCTATTCCCTGATAACCAAGACTGGCCAAGTGGTCTAATCAAACAACACCATTTTCGGTAGGTGGAAATTAATTAAAAAACAAAATCGATTTGTCAATAAACTTTAAATGTATAGATTCACCGTTGTTTGTTAATCTCCGGTAAAAAATCTTTAATTGATATGCTAAATATTTCGTCATGCGCCATGAAAACTCAGTCTTTTGGCTATGCCTACTTCTACCCAATCAAATCTTTTGTATACCAATAATCGTATTCAAAAACACTTAATACCATAAAATTATAAATCGAATCAAACAAAATCCATCATTCATTTGTTTGAATATTTTATGTAGTTCTTCGATTTGTTTTAGTTTTATAGTGAAATCGAGAATAAAATGAGATTATCTGTCATTGAAGCGAACAGAGATGTTGAAAACGTCCCAATTTCTTTTTAGTTTTGATAAAGATAACAAATTGAGTGACATTTGCAAGCAACTCAATGATTACAAACATGACAAATGTTTTCCTTGGAACCGCTTCAAAATGGAAAACTGAGGATAGGATATCACTGTCTGATTGATATAAATATTACAACACATCCCAAATAAACCCGGTAACATGTGTCATTCCAAGATTCAACCTTAAACTTTGCTGTCACCAAATGAAAAAAGACAAATTTCCCGTCTTGGAATTCCTATTTGTTTTTCCTTTTTTCTGGTTATTGTTGATAGCACAATAATGTGCAAATATTTAGATCAAGAAATAACCTTGAGAGCGTGTGCGATATAAAAATAAAGAACTCTCATTTTTCTGCTGAAATGCTGTTTCCGATTTGGGGATTTCATGTTTATTCATTTTTCAGATAATTTGTATGTAAATTTGAAAAAAAAAATTGATAGATTCAACGTCTATCCAAAACGTATTTAAATCAGACAAAACATCTGACTGAAAATATTAATTCGTTTCAGGCGATTGCGAAAAACTAGTTTCGAATGGCAGACCTAACTGGTTAATGACTATTATTCAATTAGAGAAAAGTGAATGTTCTCTTTTCTATTTCACATCTCCCAGTTATGTCAATTAAGACACAAAAACAACCGGTATTTTGGACAAAATTATGCAAATTTCGTTAATAGCACTTTTGTTTTTTATCGGAATTCAAACCGCAAAAAAAGCAACGACGACACAGGTCGCTGGACAACACAAATAAATCATTGCGCAAACAATATCATCGGATAAAGAAAAAGTAGCTCACCTTATAAACTTCCGAAAAGAATCCCGATCCAATTTTCTCCTTAACGAAATCATCCACTGAATACAATGCTGAAACCGCGGTTTTTAATGCACGACATGATGGTCCTGTAACTAAACGGTCTGATGATATGGCCCGAGCAACAGGTGGTGGTGGACCACCACCATTGCAGCTAACTGTGGTACCGCCAACCGATGGCGGACCAGGTCCACTGTGTTGATTTAGATTCATAATTATCAGCTTTCAATAATGCGCACGAAATGATTGAACATAACTTTAACCGATTCGAGTTTTTTTTTTCTTTTTTAAAACTTGTTTTTAATTATTTTTTTTATGATAAACTTTTTGACAGAATAAATAAATTAAATGAAGTAAAAAACAACGAATTAATTGATTTGTTTGAACAAAATTTGGCACACTTCACTATGATTGAAAGAAAAACAAACAAAATTACTCGTATTTTTGTTACTGGTTATGTGAGTTTTATTGGCAAGTTAATTAAGTTTCCGAACGACATTAAAAGAGGTCCTTATAAGAGTTTATCTGTAAAGAAAAAAAATATCATTTTAGTCATGACAGAATTATTATAGGAACTGTAGGACAAAACAGAGTTTGCTTGCATATTATATATTGGTGCGTTTCTAACATCCCAAAATGGCCGCCTATTGCGCTGTTTTGAAATTAATATACAATCATGTCTGAGGAGATTCTGATCCCAATTACCTTACTTAATTCTGCTGCAGAAATGTTTACCAATTGAAAAGCATACTCAAAAAATAAAAGATGTTTTTTTAGAGGTATAAAACTTCGAATTGAAATAAAACAAAAGAAAATCGTTTTAATGTCCATCAATTTGGCTTTATTGGAAGGATAATTTTATGCCATTCATGTTTGAATAATGTTCGAATAAAGCCAAGTCCAATTTCAACCACTTTTTTGAGAATATGAGGATGTATGTTGGCAATAACACCAACCAAGGACTTCCAAGCTCCTTAACGTTTCTGGTTTGTTGACGTAGACGAGCGACTTCACACATCCCCAAAGAAAATAATCCACTGGTGTCAAATCACACGATTATGGTGGCCAATTGAAAGGTCCATTCCGCGAAATTATGCACTCATCGAATGCTTCCTTCAATAAATCGATTGTGACGTGCGCTGTGTGGCATGAAGCGTCGTCTTGTTGGAATCCAATTCGGATTCGGGAACAAAATATGTAATCGGTTATCATGGCTCCATACCGGTACTGGAACGGCAACTGGCTCGACAGCATCATTTTGGAAGAAGTATGACCGATGACCTCACCAGCCCATAGAGAACACCAAACAGTCAGGTTTTGTGGATGCAATGGCGTCTCAAAGTACTCATGTGGATTCTCTTCACTCTAAATGCGGCATTTTTGCTTGTTGACCTAACCATTCAACCAAAAATGAGCCTCATCACTGAATAAAATTTTGCGATGAAAATCAGCATCGACATCAATCTCATTTTCAGCCAATACACCAAAATCACGACGCATTGCATGGTCTCGCGGCTTTAATTCTTGCACAAGCTGGATCGTGTAAGATCGTAAGCCAAGATCTTTGCTTAAAATCTTCCATAATGTTGATGGACAAAGCTCGAATTGCTGTGCACAGAGGCGAATGGATTTATTCGGGTCCTTTAGAACAAGATAACTTATTTAAAAGACCTCCAAAAAGGCGTTTTTGCAGTTGTTGCAGCTACAATTGGAGTTGTCAAAATTAAATCATAGAGCTACATATGAGAATACCCACAACGACACCACAAAAACGCAGTGTGATGATGACAGCAGTGTTTCTGTCGCTGCCGCAACTGCAAAAACGCTTCGGGAAACCTTAATTCTTTTTGACATTAATTAAAAATCTACCAAACTCGATAGCGGTTTTCAATTTTACTAACTCCTCGAGTTCTCCCTACGTTGTAAAATGCACAAGGGCTTTGCTTATCTCGGGATGTTCCGTCCCGGTTGTGGTGTTCATCGTTATGAGGAGGTTGTGGTGGTGGCATCAGCCACGGAAGTATGCTGACCCAGGGTCAGCGTAGAAGTTGGTGGCTTTGGCGTTGGTTGGTATAACTTCTTCGTCCAAAGTGTTCATCACGCTTAGGTATCTTGGCTCAGGGTGTCGGTCCTCAGTGGTCATCCTTCTCACCAGGGGATTAGGCTGGTTGCTGATATTTGCAGCCGTTTTCAATAGAGTCGATAAGACGTATTGGTCCAAGGGCGTCATCTTGGCGGTCTCGTATAGATGCTGGTTACTGTAATGTCTCTGACGCTGGTGGTTGAAAGTGAGGCCGGTGCAGAGTCTCAGAATCTTCTTTTCGAAAATTAGGAGATCCTTCAGCGCGGTCTTCGAGATGGTGAACCAATCTGGGCTTCCGTAGTTGATGACGGGTCTCAGCAGCTGCTTGTCCTTCTCCTCAGCAAAGGGTACAGTCGGTGGAAAGCGAAGTTGGCCTTCTTCAGTACAGTGCGTGAGTGCAGGTTGAATCTAAGCACCTCATTAAAATTGATGCCTAGATACTTCGCGTTTCTTTGGGCAGCCAGTCTGGTTCCATCAGGTAGAGCAATGGATGTGCCTCTGCAGTTACCAGCAGAACAACGGCCTCTTCCTCCGGTCCTTCTGAAGCAGACGAGCTCGACTTATGTAGCTGATTTGATCCGGATACACCACTTACTATAGTAAGAATATAGTTTGTAACAACATCTGCAATGCAATTTAAAGTTCGCAAGTGTTTTTTTGACTAAAAAGCAAACTTCTACGTTGTGGGACATTGTGCTTTGAAGAGATTTTATGGCGGCATTAAAGAACTATTTGCTTTGGCAAGGCTTCCGTTAAGGAATTAGTCCTATATCTACTTTAAAAAGAAAAATAAAGGATAAATTCATATGGCGACAACTTCGACACTGCGTTTTCATACATTTTTAGTTGTCATGGCGTTTAAGTCGCTGTCGTAACTACAAAATCGCTTGGATTTTACAGACCCTTAGAGCTGTGAAAGCAATAAAAAATAGGTTCAGAACAATCACACGATAAAGTAAAACAAACAACTACTTACAGCACACGTGGCAAAGAACTTCATTTTATTAGTTCCAAATTACCATAAATCAATAAAGCTTATTTTATTGAAATTTACTACAAATGCTACAATAGATATAAATAAATAATCAAATTTGTACTCTGTACTGCCTGTCAGAGCACTTATCTCTGGGTTCAATCCAAGTTACCTGTAATCTTATCTTATCGACTCATAAACCCCATTTGCGTGGTGTAAACTCCCACTTCGTATTGCCATTCAAAGATAAATTCTGCTTCAACTTCCCGGTTGTTCTTTATTAAATCATCTGCAATTGGTTTTCGCTCACATTTTTAGTTGGAAAAAACTAAACTTGTGTTGATTAGGATAAGAACACAAAAAGCCCATAGCAAATAGTTACATCTATCGACACTTCGCAACGACATAACGTTGAGGTTTGTTATCTTTTGCCATTGAAAGTGTTTACATTTTAAGAAGAGCAACGTAATCGATATAATAACAACACACTTATGAAATACACACATTATATCGAAGGCTGATTTGGAATTCACTCTTCTGAGGTCTTTTTCTAACTTACGAACTTGAGTGCATTATGAAGGTAATACCTTACGTATGTTTACCTGTGTAACACCACCACTGCAACATCAAAAGATATAAAAATTTGTCATTATTTTTGAGATACAAAAAGCATTTGCGATCTCCAATCGAAAAGTGTTTATCAAAAATATTATTATTTGCTCTAGTGCAAACGAAATGCAAATGAATTCAATCTTTTCAAACAGTTCATATATTGTTTGTTTATGTTGACTTTAGCGTTGAATCGAAACGGTGGAATGAATACTGAAATGGTCATATTTATAAATATTTGTCGAAGCAATATTTACAATAAGGGCGTAAAAAATTCATTAAGCTGAAGAAGTTCAAACAGAACAGTTATTTTGCCATTTTTGCGTAGCTATCAAAACCAAATAATCAAATATTTGATTTGGAACTGCAATAAACAGGCAGCTGAGAGTAAAAAATGGACAGGGTGTTTCCAATCCCAGTGACAATATTCAAGTAAATGATTTACCATGAAACACAGATTACACTGAACATTTTCGACTCACTAACTTGGCAACACTGGTTTTGACAGCTCACGCATGTTTTGTGTTTTGTGTCACTGTCAAACATCGTCAGTTTAATTTAACTTTTTAACCACAAATCATCTTACAAACGAACAACGCTGACAAATTATGGAAATGAATTATCAAAATGCGTGCGATGTTAAGAAAGTTCATCGCGCACTTCTTCCATTTTATGGTCAGATTGATCTACTGAGGTGGCTATTTTATTAACTAAGTTTTGCATCAAATTTACATTGTTGGACATTAACATTTTATTTAAATACCAGCTGAAGAGCTAGAAAGAGTAGTAGGCGAATTTATTTTTTTTTTTTTTTTGATTTTGAGTTGATTTAGTTCTTTTTTGGGGGTGGTATTACTAACCGTACGAATTAGCACTATTAACAATTTGTTTTTCAAAAGATGAAAAGTATTATTTTTTGTTTACATAAGCACAGAAAAATAGCGACAGTTAATTGCTAGCTCTATTTTTTGTTTGAGATCGTTTTAACAGCTTTTGGGGTTGGTAGTGCTAATTTGACCGTCAAGTTTAGTTAGCGCACTATTCTTCTATTGTCTTTCTTTTAAGTACTAGCTCGACGGACTTGTTAGCAAAGCCTATCATCATAGATTCCTTGTAAAGTGTTGCTATCCCAAAGTAAAATCAACAGCAAGAACATTCAATTGAATTTCCAACCACCAGACAAACAGTTTAAATGCAATCCCTTTTTGAATTGGCCGTTTCAGGGTAGATTAGCACTGCAACAAAAGGATGATGAGGCAGGATGTCTACCTGTTGTTCCATGCGTCAACAGCCGCTACCACCATTAATGCGGTCGGAAACTCCACCGGTTTATATAAATTTAGTGTTTAAAAGTCACTCACAAAAGTCTTTAGAAACTACGGGTGAACAATGAACATATTTTCCTCAATGGCATCGCCTTGAGAAATTGGCAAGTCCCCCGTTAGTAAATTCATTGCCATGAAAAGCGTTTTCTCGATTAGCCGTTTGGAACCGGTAGAAAATTGTGGGTTCCCTCCATTTCCTCACAAGGCATGGTTACGAAAATTCTTTTCGGAGTTAGTCATTTTGACAGCTGTCACTTGATTTATACCTAGTCTTTCTTTGGCCTTTCATCGTGGAAGAATTGAAGCCACGAACACGGGAAATTGTATCGAAACGAAATCGATTTTTACATAATTTCCAGTTTCAAGCAAACCTCTAAAATCGGACGATTTAACACCGTTGGACTATTCTTTATGGGAATATTTGAGATAAGCCCGAGACAATTGACGCTCTGCAAGACAATATTCACATAAAGTTATTGCTGAGATGCGGTCCAACTGTTGCAAAGAATGAACGAAAATTGGGCCCCTCAGATGAAGTTTATTTGAGCCAGGCGCGGCCGAAATCATTTTTAAAGCAAAATTAAAGCTCTTGTCTTTATAATAGAGCTAGATTCTTGGCCACAACATTAAACTTTACTTTCACACTGAAATCGCAATTGCGGGCGATTTCAATGTACACAATTCTGGTTGGCTTCGACATTCTGGCCAGACAACACCCGAAGGAAAGTGTGTTGAGATCTTCGCTGAGTTTAACCAGTTAACTCAACTTGTTGATGAGCCCACTCGGGTTCCAGATATTGAAGGCCATGCGGCCAACACTCTTGACTTATTTCTCACTTCTCATCCCGAAAAATACAGGGTTGTAGTATCATCTCCTTTAGGCAAATCGGACCATTGTGTCATATCGGTAGATTTTTCGATTTCCGTCACAGTAAAAAAAGATAAAGTCCCTAAAAGAACAGTGTGGCAATACGAGAAAGCCAATTGGGACGGCCTGAATAATTTCTTTCGAAATTTTAACTGGTCATTGTGCTTTCTCGACGGAAACGTTGATGCATCAGCTGATATGATATCTAACGTAATTCTCAACGGCATGAGAAATTTTGTTCCTCACAGAACAAAAAGTATCATCCCCAAAGAGAATTCGTGGTTTGATTCAAGCTGTAAAGAGGCGATTCGGGATAGAGAAAGTAGTTTTCGAAAATTCAAAGACAACCCTACTGTAGAAAACCGAAATTTGTTCAAACGGGCCAGAAATAGCTGTAATGCTCAGATACAAAGGGCTAAGTTTTTACATGACCAAAAAGTAAGGCAAAAAATACAATTGTGTCCAAAAGGAAGTAAAAACTTTTGGTCTTTTGTGAAGAACATTAAGAATTCGACCACGTCATCGGTCCCAACGCTCGTCTTCAATGACTCTCCGTATGTCAGCTCCATCGACAAAGCCAATTTGCTGGCAGCTCAATTTGCTGCCAACTCGACACTTCCTCATAGCATAGTGGCTCCACCTGAGCTCGAGGCTGCAAATTCTTTGATGAAGCAGATATTTTTTCGAACTCGCTCGGTTGCGAGAGTCCTTAAAGATCTCAACATACATAAATCCGCTGGTCCAGATGGTATCCCCGCCGTTATTCTGAAGAGGTGTTCTTCTACGCTGGCAAAACCACTGCGTAAACTTTTCCATCTTTCCTATTCTGCTGGGATTTTTCCGAGCAGATGGAAAACTGCATTTGTCCAGCCGGTCCCTAAAAAAGGCGAATCTTCCTCCCCTTCCAATTACCGTCCAATTGCACTAACGTCCCTACTTTCCAAGGTCATGGAAACGTTGATAAACCGCCAACTTATGAAATATCTTGAAGAACGAAAGCTTCTTAATGACCGTCAGTACGGCTTTCGTAGCAAACGGTCCACTGGTGATTTGATGGCTTATGTCACTGAAAAGTGGAACCAATCTTTACATTGTTTTGGAGAAAGTAAGATTATTGCGCTTGATATTTCTAAAGCATTTGATAGAGTTTGGCATCAGGCTCTTTTATCGAAAATGCGTGTTTTTGGTATCGATGAGTCTCTTCTTCGTTGGATTAGAAACTACCTTTCCGACCGTTCAATACAAGTTGTGTTGGATGGTTTCAAGTCTGATACCCACTTCATAAATGCTGGTGTGCCCCAGGGCTCCGTTTTGTCTCCGACTCTCTTCCTCATTTTCATTAATGATCTCTTGTCTGAAACTTCTAATAATTGGAGATGGACCGTCTAATTTAAAGTCTTAAGCTCTGTTTTGCACGTTGAGTTTGATTTCTATTTGTTTGGATAAAATTGTGACAAAGCTTGGTTCAGGACAAAGTGTGGCTAGATCCGACCGTACTGAGCCTAGAGTAACTTCATACATACACACTTATCTAAGATCTAGTGTTAGTAGCTGGTATACGTCCATTTTTATATTTGAACTGCTAACTATAGGACCGTTTTAGATGCGATCAGATCTGCACATTTGTGAATAAGTCGTAATTTGTCTGTGAACTAAACCATATTTGACGCTGTCTTTAAAAAAAAACTTGGCTTCACAAGTAAGCAGAAAATTCGTCGCCCGCTTTTTGTAAAAAATTCAGATAGATTTTTCTGTATATGAATAAATGTTGGGGCACAACGCACAACAAACTAAGTGAGGGACGCTGCCTAGAGCCTTACTCTCAATCATACCAAGTAATGAAAGGGGCAAGGCATAAACATGGGTAACGCAGCAAAAAATGGTGCGCTGATACACTAACTCAAGCGCAGTTTACTGTATCAACGCAATGCGTTAACGCAATTGCGCTATGGCGCAATTTTTCTGGACTGAATATATCCAGTGGAAAAATGATTTATTTTCTTTTATGTCTTGTATATTTTGAGTTTACAAAATTAAACTTTTTATGTGATTACATAGGTGAGATTGATGAATGATTTCTCAGGTAAAGTGGTAAACTACTACTATTAAGAATAGGCAGCAATAAATAAAAACACTCTTTTATCCTTTCGGGACATCATATTCGTAAGAACAAGAACTATGCACATTACACAATAACGCAACACAACAAGTACTAACAAATTTCAAGTTTCAACACATACTTACAAATTCAATCGTAATATAGGTACATCTTATAAAGCGTTCCTTTTCATAAGGGTTTTTTCATAGCACCCTTTCTTGGTAGCTTATTAGAGAAATAACAACCAAGAAGGTAAACCTCACACACCACACACAACTGCATCCGCCGCCACCCAACGCCCATACAATAGACTTTAAAAACACCACTTTATATTCAGCTACATACGTTTATTAAAGATATATCTACTTTTACAAAAACAACAATGTAAACAAATAAAACTAAGAGATTTATCTGCGATACAACATACAAGCATCCATCAGCCAACCAACAGACCAACAAGCAACAACCAACACCACTATTTTCAGTTCTCATTATTCTTATCAAAAAAATATCCTGATTTCTCTGCTCTAAAGAAGAGAATATAGATAAGAGTAAAGAGTCTCATCTGCGCTGTGGTATCACTGCGCCATAAGTGTATCATTGCGCTATTGAGTTACAACTGCGCTAGTGTATCATTGCGCTATTGAGTTACAACTGCGCTAGTGTATCATTGCGCTTTTGAGTTACAACTGCGCTAGTGTATCATTGCGCTACTGAGTTACAACTGCGCTAGTGTATCATTGCGCTATTGACTCTTCTATAGCGCAAAGACACACTGGCGCAGTTGTAACTCAATAGCGCAGTCATAACTCAAATGCGCCTTTGGTTCTGTTCTCTTAACGTTGTAGTATTGTGTGTGAGATAAGGGATGATTTTTGCATGTAACTTGTGTGTGATGCTGTTGGAGTGTTGGCTATGGCTTTTGGTTCTGTGCTGGGGCTGAGTATGAAAGCGCTTGAAGTTCATTTTGCAATGCTTTTGGGTAAGTTTTATGTTGTATATCGCATCTGGTTGTTGTGTTGCTATTGAGTTTCAATTGCGCCACTGAGTTATTGGCGCAGGCAAAAGTGTATCAGCGCACATAGCGCAGTTAGTGCGTCAACGCATTGCGCTAGCGCAGCGCTGAGTTACCCATGTTTAGCAAGGCAGCACAATCAAACTGCTTTAGGAAAATATTGACTACACGCCTTCTTATTCAATATTTCGAATAGAAAGCTACCCACAACAGAACGACGACACCTTCTGTACGAGTTGGACAACTCTTCAGTTTTTCGAAAAAAAAAGAAAAAACATCAGCTTTGATTCCAATTACATCCACTTCATTTTCGTTAAGTTCCAATGGCAAAAAACAGGTACATCTTTCAAAGCATTGAATGCGTCCGAAACATTTTCAAAAAAAAGTTCGACTTTCCAGTGGTTTATCTATTCACCAATCAAAAACAAAAAAAGCAAAACAAATATGTTTGGACATCTCAAAGAAAATTTCTTTTATGAGTATGTTTTTGTATGACTCCCTGGGGTCCCCGCCCAGTAGAAAACAAACACTTCTAATAGAACTCCATATCGAATCAGTTGCTGTTTCTCATTCCATAAATGCAGCAATCAAACTAATTTGGTTATTCAAGCTTTTCAAAGCTTAAAGTCTTTAAATTTGTCGGTCATATACAATGAGGAACAAAAATCAAAGCAAAAAAAAGAAAGAATCACTCGACTTATTTACATCAATTCCATGCTACCCACTTAAACCCAATAATTCCTACGCATTCTCAAGTTTCATGCTCGTGCCCCCTTTCTTTTTAGTTTTTTTTTTTTTTTTTTGTGAAACATGCATGCATAAGGCGAAACAATTCTTTCTCGACCATCACCTCGAAGAAACCCAAAATATCGCGTGGACTTTATGGTGCACTGATGTTGCTGTTGCTGTGCATTCTATCATAAATCTTCGTTAAGAAATTCCGGTTCCGCCAAACGAACCAACCAATGGGTCCAGCTAAAGCAAAAGCAACAACAGCAGCCAACAAATGATTTCTTATTCAGTTGCCGTGTTGTTTCTTTTGTGCGATGGCGGGTGCTGTGTGCTCCACTTGAAACTTAAACGCTCCTCTTTTAAGATCTCTCATGTAATAAATTGTTTGACACGCACTAAAATCTCATTCTAGGGCATAATATGGACTATCCAGTGGATGTGAGAAGAAGGGAAAGGCATTCCGTGTATTGACTTTTGTAATATTCATACAATGGACCTGCATGTAGCTCCATACTCTTAATAAATTGCAGACGCTTTTGTTTGTATACAAAAAATGCACCACTCTATAGCTGTGCAATCTTTCTCTCTCTGTGTCTTGATGATAATCTTTTTCCTTCAGATGGAGGACCACCCACTCTGTGTTGTAAGACTTGTAAACTATCCACCAAACAAATCTGAGAGGTGGTGGAAATTTTGTCAGAACAATGTCACAATTGGTACGAGCCTTGGTCATGAATGGCCTGTACTGACGTGCACTTGAATGTGCATATTTGAAATAGAATTTGTTTATTTTCGCGTTGCACTTTGAAATCGGGCGCAGCCAGAGTGAAAACGAGGAAGAAAACCAACCAAGTGACGCTGTGCTGCATGTGAAGGAATTTCAAAAAGGAGACTCGCTAGGCACTTTGTATGTAAATTTCGAAAATCGATTTTCTTTCTATTGCCGCTCTTTGATTTCTTTTGCGCCCTATGTAACGTGTGCCAGTTTTGAAGTGTTCCGAGACACGGAATTTGCAACTTTTTTGTCTATTTTCGATCGCAGACGAGTGTTTTTAAGATTTCGTTTTTGTAATCAAGTCTAAAGAATTAGAAGAAGAAATTGAAATAAAATAATTAACATTGATGGACAGGGAGGAAATGGCGTCTCTTCATTAATGTGAACTTGTCTTACTATAGAAGGTTGTGTGCAAATGTAGACTTTTTTGTCTGTTTACACATACATTGGATGTTTTATTGGTTTTGCTTTTGAGAGCAGCTAAAAATAGGATCGAATTAGGAAACATCGAACTGAGTGCAATTTATTTTCAGCTGCAGTGTTGTTGACATTTTTTGAAGTCGCGTGGTCGCATCCATGGCATGATTTAAAAAGCTGACTGTTTTTCTCTGTTTTATTCTATGCCTCCATATAAGCTGTGTTTTACTCAATCGAGTGTCATATTTACAAGCTACACCTATGCGGATGCAACACAAAGTCACACCTTTGACTAACTCTGTTCAGTGTTTATCAACTCACCCTTATCGGTTCTCCACCATTCTTGTTTGTTATAAAACCTACAAATTTGTTTTTGCATTTTGATAAGTTTATTAAAAACCATACACTTGATAAGCAGTATCGCTGAAAATGTTATTGTTTCTCTAAACAAACTCATTTGGTTTTGTGTATGTTTAGTGTTTTTAATTAGCCTCTCACAAATTGTCTTCCATCCCCAATCTGACAGATCATGAAATAAAGTTTTTGATGGAAAGATAAACACCTTCGCCTATCACGCAACCACCTATTGTTCTTATTGTAAAATTGTATTAAATAACATCTTATCTGAGACACGAGTAATTTGTTGAAGAAAATATTATAACCGTTAATTTTTATATTTATTTCTATCGTACGCTTGAATCCACCTTCAAGGCTGTAGACTATCGCATGTATCTCAATTTAATTATAAGATTAACGTTCAGCTCTTGATTAAAGTTGTTTTTTTATTTTATTCTCTGGGCATTTTCATGTGAAATTCGATACCTATTACCTTTTGTGGCAGTAAATCTGGTATCACCTGAAGAATTCACAGATCAGATGCGCAGTTTTTTCTTTTATTTCTCGAGCAACATTAAACTTGACAAACAAGTGATCTTTGGAATACAATAATCAGGATTGAAAACAAAAGTTTCTCACTAAATTAAAATTACCAATTAAACTGATTTGATTAACTGTGATGCATCACCGTTATTTGTCTACACAATCTACTTGACAATATGCAAAGATATATCACCAATCACCTGAGAATCAACAATCACAATCGATACAACGCGTTCTCATTAAAAGAAACACAAAAAAAACTCCACCCATCAAAATTTCAAAATACGTCTCTATTCCGCATTGTGATCAATTTTATTTTTGAAAGCAAATGGGAGGCACAGATACAGGGAGCAGTAATTGCCAATTATTGATCTCGAATAGGCAATTAGGATTTGAAAGTCTTTTTATATTTCCTTCTTGGCAACAGAAGGTAGCTTGGAGGCGCTTTTTTTTAATTTCAATGAAGAGTAATTGATACAACGAATATAGAGAAGACAGGTTAATTATGCATAGTTACCACCCATCAAAGAGGTAATGGATCTTATTTATCTGATCGAGATTAAGGTAAGTGATCTGTTTGTTTTAACTAATTCCACAACATCTTAATCTATTGAGACTATAAAATAAACAGTTTGAATGGAGATTCAACTAATGAATGGTAATTAAAGTTCAATGGGTTGATGGTGTTCAGTTTATAGTCATCTCTTACATCAAATAAGTGCACTCTAAATATTTTTATGATTATTGGCTATTGGAAATAAGTAGGACAATGTTTTTTTATGGAGTTTGAAAGTTGTTAGCATTGATTTGAACAGAAAAGAAATAATTGAAACCAAATAGTAAATAAGACAGAAAACAACGGAAAGAATTATGAACCTGAACAACTAAAAGGTTGAAAAATGCATAATGGTTACTCAAAGACATCTTTGGTTTTTTTAGGCAATAGTTCAGTATCAGAAGCTGAACGTTCAAATAACCAAAATACATATTGAGAGAAGTTGCAGTAGCGACTTCGAAGAAGGATATAAACGACAATCGCTAGACCCTATATGGATGACCCTCGGACAACGAGGAGTTCCTTGATCTAATGACCAAACATACGTACGAAGGAACTGTGAAGAGAAAGAGTCACTGAAACATTCCAAATCCCAATAGACTCACAACAAGGAAGCGTCTTGAATCCTCTGCTCTTTATTACAGTCCTTCAGTACCTCCTGATAAAATAAGCAACACCAAATACATCCCGCGATGTGATAGTTGACATAGTTGACAGTTGACATCACTGCCTGTTTGCCGAGAGGTTCGTGGTTCGAATCCCAACGGGTGTCGCCTTTCGCGAGGAATTAGCAAGATAGATATTAAATTCATTGCCATGAAAAGCATTTTCTCGATTAGCCGCTCGGAACCGGCAAAAAATTGTGATTCCCCTCCATTCCCTCACAAAGGCAATGGCTGTGCGAAATGCGTTAGGCCCCGGGGCTCCTCGCTCTGCTGCGCCACCCTATTTATTTTTTTATTTTATTTAAAGTATATCAACTATTTTCTGCTGGCAATGGAGCCATAATAAGTGAGGATGGTACATCCCTACGAGAAGCATTTAACGCTTGGATAAAAGTTTTAGAAGGCAATGTGCCATATTAGTTTAAAAAAAGACTGAGTATGTACTTGTATTCATCATTTCCTTTTATTTGAATGGAAATGTGCTTCCCAAGCATCAATGATCAACAGTAAATTCAACTTGTGATAACGGCATAAATCATCGATTAAAAACAGAGCGAATTATGTGGCGAGAAAACTCCCCAACATGTTCTGTGATAGAAAAATGTCCTCTGAGCTCAAAGGAAGACACGTTCAACAGTCACATACTATTCAAAATGTTGAACAATGTGCAAAAAGTAAGAGTGTGAGTTGACAGCAACTGAGATGAAGATAATACAGCTACAAAGATAACTAGTAATAAGACTTGATTTGATCATATATTAAAAGTACCAATATCCGTGGAAACCTTCAACCTTCACTAGTAGACCAAAACACTCCTGGTATAGAAAAATGCAACGACATTTTTATTTAGTTCGTCTCAGACATAGAAAAATCCAAAATCGGGAGAGGCTTTGCTGATGCCCTTTATGGTCATCCCTTCGAGATCACGATGCATGTAGCGTCGAAAAGAAAAAGCAAAAAGAAGGAATACCTAAAGTATAAGTAGCGCTTTCAATTTCGCTCTCTTCTGCAGTTTTCTTTTTGATTTGCATACGCATAAGGTTGTTGTTTTCGAGTCTTGGTTTCTAAATCGGCCAAAAGGTTTCTAGAGATTGTCAGTTTTATATTTGTGGTCAATACATTTTGCTTTTCACAATGAATAGACTAACTTCAGAACAACGCTAGCGAATTGTTATATCGCCTTACAACAACTTCACAACTTTTGCTACGATTTCAGTCAAAGTTTCAATCAGAAAGTTGGTAGATATTTATTGCGCCAACTATCTTGTCAATTTTAATTTGGTAAAGCGTCGTTTTGAAACAAAGCCGTATTTTATTGGGAATCAATCTATATGCACGTTTGCAAAAGATCGCAAAACATCGCACATGGGAAAAGAACAAAAATAAGTGAACAAAAATTGAGACTCATTAGTGCACAAGCTATAAGATTCTGAATAAAACATCGCTAATATCGTTCATCTAGCAAAAGTTCACTCTTTTTTATCCCATTTTGTGATCCTTTCGTCGCAAGTTTAGAACAAAGAGCGTTTTTTGTTTTGTTGTTACTCTTTTGGTATTTTTGATATTTATTATAATAACTTTTATAAGAAGTTGTTTCCAAAAAGCTAACCTTAATGCATTACGTGTGGATTACCAAGTTGTTTTCTTTTAATTGATATGTTATGTTCAAGTTGCTCCTTATCGCGTAACTTGGATTTATCACTAGTGTTGAGCAGTTAGATGAGAGGGCAGTAAACGCCGGAAAAAAGGAAGAATAAGGTGAAATGACGCTCCCAGCAGTTTCCTGTTTGAAATTTCGTCAGAAAGTCAGTATTACACCTCCACAATTTACGAAATGAGTATATTTACTCCTATTTTTGAAGTGTTCGCTCTGGAACCGAAACAGTGCGTTTGTTGGTTAAAATAAAGCTGTTGTAAAATTTGTCCAACACTCAAGGCTGCTGTAGCCGACATTGTGGGACTCAATCCAAGAACATCACCATTGAAATTAGCAGCTCAGCATTTCACACACTAGCCTGAAGAGAATTTTGTATTAAGATCTCGGATTATTCGCTTGCAAAATGCAATTGACTCGGGAATTGATGGCACACAGCAATCCACTTCGTTATCGCTTTGCAGTTTTGGCTTTGGACCTGTTTCAATTGGGAAACAATTTGAGCCGGAAAATCATTGTTTTTGTGCTAGGCGCACTTTTATTTCGGCGGCTGAGTTCACAAAAACTGCCGCTTTTGAGACTCCGCACGTTATTGTCGAGAAGCCATTGCATGCACAGAGTCACACTTCGGCTCAAATTGTGAAGTGATGGCTTCATTGTACCATTTTTCTTCGAAAGTAGTGATGGACACAACGCTTCATTTAACACTTTATGTTATGATCGACGGCATGTTATGGTCGAATTTAGTATACTCATTTTGACAACATGATGGCGCGCCATGTCACACATCCTATTCCACAATCGATCTTTTGCGCATTAAATTCCCAAACCTGGTTATCAGATCAGCCGTCTTCGCGATGCCAATAACCAACTCGAACATAAAAAACAAACGAAAATTCGGTATACGAATAAAAATTGAATGAATACAATCAAAATAGTCCAGGGGAGTCTGCAAACAAAGCATAAACATTTATGTGCAACATAAACTTTTGAATGATAGTAGGTACTTCGTTTGCAGAAATTGCCTTAAGGGTTTATACTGAACATAGAACTTTAAGTTTCAAAGCGGCCATAAAACCAAATCAATAAAATAAACAAATGCCAATTTTTACAACATGAATCTAATCGATGTAAGCAATCTAAGTTGCACCATAGCCATCAAAATAAACAGATGTAGGTATGTTAAAATTTCTCGTCTTTCGTCTAGTGAAAGAAGTAGTTTTACAGATAGTCAAGTTGATAGGTAGGTCCATACTTCCTTATCAACTCAATAAAGTAACAACTGATTTCTATTAGAATATCGTTTTTTGGCGTAACGTACCTATCTAGTAAGGAACAACCTATTTGTAGTTTCCTTGAAACGTAAGCACTACTACTACTTTTAGTTTTCTTTAAAATTAAATCTATTTCTCTTGCCCTGTAGGACAGAATTATCATTTATTGCAAAATATGATGGTAAGTAGGTACATAAATATAATTTGATGCGACTGAAGCCAAGGAATACATACCTACAAATTAAGATGTAAAATTAAGTCAAAGTAAAAAGCAGACAAAATCCAATAAGGTCTTGTTCTCTTCGTTTCATCCAAATCAATTACCATTTTAAATGTCTTCTTTCGCTGCCTTGAAAAGCGAGACACTACAAAATTCTCCTAAATTTCTTGGAAACGTTTAGATTGTAAGCAACAACAGCTGCTAAGCAGCTAATCCAGGTTTTCTCAAATATCTTTCAGTTAAATAATTTTTATCAAATCAAAGCCCTGTTTTTGACACCAATATTCAATCAGAATGACTATGGGTAGGTACCTAAACAGAAAACCACAATTGTATGTAGACACAACATAACACCTCTTTTCATGTTTCTTGGATTTTTCGTGAATTGGAGCACAATAGTTTACGAGCGAATCATTAAATAAAGTTCTGTTCTCTGCTCCAGTTCTTAAAATTCAACACGAATTTAATTTTAATGAATCTATCCCCAGCAAATAGCAAAGAAAGACAAACTCTATTGTGGATTGCAGAATAACGACACGAAGCAGAGGTAAACAAGAAATTCCGTGCATCGGTACACAAAATGAATGCAAAGTCAGAAGAAAAATTCAATACAATTTTTTATCCAAAGTATTTCCTTACGTTTTTTTAGACGTCTCTGCAGCTGAGGGTTTTGCCCCTACAAAAGGGTTACTCCAAGTTGATGTATCCATTTTTTCAAGTTGAATCCCTTTTTTTATTTTGTTTTTAATTAGAAAAAAAATATCCATTCACCATTTAAATGACAACAAAAATAAATATCACAATTTCCTCTTCGCTTCCAATCTTTTTTTTTATCACTTTTTCTTCTTATTGGATTCTTTGGCACTTTCTTCTTGAAGCTCGTTTAGCTTCTCTTCTGTGTGCTGTGTATTTTATTGGAAAAATAGTATTTCCTGCACTTTTAACAATTCTTTTTTAATTGGAATACGAGATATAATTTATTTATTGAGAACAAGAGACGAGCGAATTTAGGTTTATGCTGCCTGCCCATTTGTGTAGCTTTTGATTTGCACAACACGGGAATCCGATTTCCTAAAGAAACTCGACACAAAATATTCTGACAGCTAGTAAAATATAAAAAAAAAAATACATGTAGATGCTGGGCCGAGGAAGACAAGCAGGGAGAATTCTATTTATCTATCGTTCGGCTCTCTTTAGCACAAATGAAAATATCCCTTGGCCCGGTGGAAATTGAAAATTCCTTCAAAGATGCAAAAGAACGATGTCTCGTTTTTACTTTACGTAGTACCGACACTGGATGGAGGGTTGTCTTTCTCGCACGCACACAAACCGAGGGCCATAATAAACATGGTAATAGTTTTTTTTGTAGGAAGCCCTTGTTTTTTTCCACAATTGGAAGCGAATTCAGTTGACCAATATTTTCTCCATAAATTTAGACGAGAAATCCTTCATATCTATGATGTTTGAACGTCTTTACCAAAACCAATAAGCACTTTTTGATAAAATCTGTGTAAATTAGTTCACTTTGCGATGGAAATTCAGTACATAATTGGATTTTTCTGTTGGGCCTGTGTTCGGCACAGCCAGGTAGAACGGATCGACGAATGGCGGAGTTAACGGTTTGCGCGATAGAAACACAACGGAACGACAACAGAAAAGCAACTGAAACCGAGCGATTGGAGAGGAATGCGAAAAAGACAAAACCTGACAAAACATGGCAACATGCATGGGGTGTTTACAAAAAAAGAAATATTTCTTTTTCTGGTATTTTGCTTTGGTATTGAAATTCGCATTGTAGTAGATTAAAAGTGATGCCAAATATACAAACTAAACTTATGATTGTACTAAAATTGGGAGCAATGAAATTGAATAATTTTTTCCAAATATTCAAGTGTAGATTGTGAAAAGTAGAGAACTTGAAACAAATAATCATGCAAACATCCCTCCCAAAATTTATTTTTCAATTCTACTAAATTTGAAAGGACTAGTCTCAATTTTTATGTACTCAGTAATCACAGTGCACCGAAATGAAGGTACAAGATTCTCAATAAAACGCAGTTATTGTCGAAACGATAATAGCCATGTTTTATTGGGAATTTTATAGTTATCTTCACTAAAGAGTTTCAGTAAAACGCAGCATTCACTAACGCAAAATTATTCCATAAACTCCATTTACAAGCCGTCTTTTTTGTTCACTTCTGAACACTGATTTATTTTTGTTCACTATTCGTTGTGGTACCCGTGGCGTAGTGGTTAGCATGTCCACCTGCTAACCTAGAGGTTCGAGGTTCGAATCCCAGCAGAGGCAAAAATGCAAAAATGTTTTTCCACGGGTATCGCCTTTCGCGAGGAATTGGCAAGTCCTCCGTTAGTAAATTCATTGCCACGAAAAGCGCATTCTCAATTAGCCGTTCGGAACCGGCGAAAAATTGTAGGTCCCCTCCATTCCCTCACAAGGCATGGTTGTGAGAAATGCGCTAGGCCCAGGGGCTCCTCGCTCCGTTGCGCCACCCTATTTATTTTATTTTTATTTATTCGTTGTTTTGCATAGTTTTTTTTTGTATAGTTTCCCAATAAAACACGAGTAATGAAAACAAATGGAGGTTGCGGGACAAGAGAAGTAATGGTTTTCCCTCTTGTTCTTAATTTTTCTTTGATTCCTACAGTTGTCTCAATAAGTCCTCAAATACTCACAGCGGAACCTGTTAACTTTGGATGAAAATCTAGTCGACACCCTGGACAGTTGTTTAAGGATGTTCTTAGGTTAGGTTAGGTTGAATGGGGGGTGCAGCCACAAGTGGCAACACCTCACTCGGATCTCAAGGATCCATTGTGCTCCCCGGGAAATCAGAGGATGAGGAAATGGGAGGATTGGAGAGGTGGTTGGTTATTGTGGTAAGGAACTCCCACTGAACCACTTGGAGCCCTGAATAAATTTCAGGGCGTCGCTTAGTGGGAGATTAGAGATGTCGCCCAGTTCGTCGAAAAAGTATTCTCCGAGGATTTTTTTCCGAGTGTGGGCCAAGTTAGGACACTCACAGAGGAAGTGGAATGATCCCTTCTCTGCCTCCTCATCTTGGGATCCTCTGCATAAGTCGGATGTGCTAATGCCCATTCTCATCATGTGCGTACCCAATGAGCTGTGTCCCGTGAGAATGCCAATCAACAGAGAGAGCCGAGGTTTGCTTAGCTGGAGTAGAGATTCTGTTTTTTTTCTTCGAAATATCTGGCCAAAGGTTTCTAGAGACTCGGCATGTTTCTAAAGATGACCACCTGTCATTGGCGGTTTTTAGAAAATTGTGTTTGATTCTGTTTTTTTCTTGTTCTATAGTGGCTTAAAACTGAGGTGTTCGTTTCGCTGGATTCGAGTGCTGACCCGATTTTAGCCAGCTTATCCGCCATTTCATTACCGATTATGTCACGATGTCCTGGAACCCAGGTTAAACTAACTGTGTTTGTTTCGCTGAGCAGTCTTAGGTTACTGCGACAGTTTTTTACTAGTCTGGATTTTGTGATAATGGTTGAGATAGCTTTAATGGCCGCTTGACTGTCTATAAAGAAGTCAATATTTTTGTTGATCAGGTTTTGCGTAGCTAAGTGCTTCGCGGCTTCGCACACTGCGAGTACTTCTGCCTGAAAGACACTGTAGAAGTCGGGAAGCTTTATTGATCTATTCATGGTGGGGTAGTCTGAGAAGATACCTGACCCTACCCCTTCGTCCGTTTTGGAACCATCTGTGAAAACGGAAATGTGATTTCCTTTTATAACCCTGTTTTCCTTCCAGCTTTCTGTTGTCGGAAAGACTGTTAGGGCCACTGGATTGAAGTCAATATGCGGGAGGGGGGGGGGGGGGTATAGTCTGTTTGAATGTCTATATCTGTATGGTTCATGATGGTTCTATGGCCTGATATGCCTGTTTTCCAATTGTTGCATTGTTTGAGTCGCAGTGCGCTTTTGGCCACCATCTCCTTAGTAAAAAGATCTAGGGGGGCTAGCGACAGGAAGGTTTCCAGAGCTGCAGTTGGTGTTGTTCTCATGGCACTAGTTGAGCCAATGCATGCAAGCCTTTGAATTTTGGTCATGGTCTTAAGGTTTGAATTAATGCATAGGGATTTGACTTAACGCAATCGCATCGCACTCACTCACCGCACTGGTTTGCGCAAGGCTTAAGGATGTTTAGGCAAATTTTATAAATACGACTGCATCTAGCTGGACAGCTGTCTAAAGATGTTCTAAGCAAATTTTATAAAAACGACTGCTATTGTTTTTTTCTTTTAATGGTTCATTTAGGATTTGGATGTCAGTTTACAAGGAAATCGCTGCTCTCATAATAGTCGCACGCCTTACGCCGTCTAATATCGACAAAGCAGCTTTGGATTGAACTAAGAATGTGTACTATTTGCTTTCTCAAGTCATAATTTCCTAGATTCAGCTTAAGAACCTTACAAGATAATCAATGCAAACATCTATGCAGTTTTGGTAAAAATGTTTTCGATTTGAAGATAAATAGTTTGTCAAAATCGATTACATCTAATTATAAAATGAATTTAGTTTTATTTTTAAACCGCTGTTGCAGAAGATCTGACACATGGTGTACAAGCAACGCAGAACATCTCATTTACTTTAATTCAACTTTATGTCGATTATGTAAAAAATCTCATTTGTATCATTTTGAATCTACAAACGGAATATTTTAACTATTCTCTATAAATGAAACCACATGACTTCAAGTATCAAATGAATCAAAAAGCCTGAATAAGAGGAAAGTTATTAGGGCACACCTTTTCAGGTTATTGAATTAATATTTAGGTATTTTTTAAGCTTATTTGCTGTGAAACAAAACATTGGTTCCTTCAAATCCTTAAAATTAGGTGAAAATATGTGCTAAATAGCTCAGGTTAAAGTTAAATCAATTTCTTAGTTCTGAATCTGATAGAAGGACCGGAGGTGTAACTTTTTAACAATATTTATTTAAAAAATGCCAATTTTACGTTTACTTCTTTTTCTTAATGTATTTCAAGTACTTCTTCGAACTGAAAGTATCCTCGACTTCTTCCTCAACCTTGATCTTCTTTCTTGGCTTACGTGCATCGATGCGGGCTTTACGTTCAGCTTCAGTGAGTGTACTCAGGTCAAGCGGAAGCTAAAAGAAAACAAAAACAGTATTAGAAATGATTGAAAATTAATGATTTTAAAATACCAACTCTAATAATTTTCCTGGGCTCGTGGTATCGAATGTTGATTGAGGATCCATCCGGCAATACAACAACGGTTGGGTACATTCTGCAGTAAACCGAACGATGAAGTCTTGTAACTGCTGCTGTTGCAGATGAAATACATCTTTGTTGATAAACTGGATTAGATACTATATGAGTTAACTGTTTTAAAATCATTTTAATTCAACTTTCAAATGAAAAGTCTTTAATAATAATTCTACAAAGTTGTTTTATAATAACGAAATAAAGGATGAAAGGAAACGTCAAATGAGTTCAATGGAAAGACAGCAGCTGTTTTCTGGCATTGCCATTCTTGTTCTTGCAATTTTTCCAAGGTATAATAAATATCTTAAGGCGGCCGTTAAACTTTTTTCAGTTCGAACTCTGTGATGATTTTTTTATTAATTTTAATCTATTGGTTTTGTTCATTTGTTTGAAAAGTTAAATCAATAGTTATTTTGTTAAAATAAATAAATAAATAAATGAATACGGTGGCGCAACAGAGCGAGGAACCCCTGGGCCTAGCGCATTTATCACAACCATGCCTTGTGAGGGGATGGAGGGGACCTACAATTTTTCGCCGGTTCCGAACGGGTAATTGAGAATGTGCTTTTCTTGGCAATGAATTTACTAACGGAGGACTTGCCAATTCCTTGCGAAAGGCGATACCCGTGGAAAAACATTTTTGCATTTTGCCTCTGCTGGGATTCGAACCTTGAACCTCTGGGTTAGCAGGTGGACATGCTAACCATTATGCCACGGGTACCACATTACTATTATTTTGTTAGTAATATGATAAAAGTGTCAAAGTTTTTACTGCGCTGAAAAGAAGTGCCACTACTCCAAAGCTGTTACACTGGTTTCAGTTGAGAAATCGAATCGGAATGAAAACCAGATCCGCATTTTTACTGCACTGAATCGTGCATAAGCTTCATGTAGAGATTTTATTGCCAAATTGAATCTTCTAACTGGGAAATCCCGTTACGATTTGGTCTAGGTATACATTGACTAAACTTCGACTAGAAAAAGCTATTCAGTTCTCAGTAGGAAACAGGGTATTTATCGAAATTCAACTTGTGATTGAAAGAATGATTGAGTTATAGAATATGGGGTAAGTAGTTCGACAAATTATTTCCATTGACTCATTCTTTCAGAATAGAACCGCGCTTGAAATCTAGTAACTGCCGCTGTATAATTAAATCGAACTGAAATTGAAATACTAGTTTAACTGTTTCGATTAGACTACGCAACCTGAATTGAATTTGAACTATACAGGAAACTTATGTCGATGTCTATGGATAAAACATTTTTCGAAAGTTCTTATTAAATTGCCTATGCTAAAGTTTGAATGACAAAAAGAACTTTTCCCAAATGCAGATAATAAATCAGTAGTAGATCACAATGCTCTGCGAAATATGTTGACAAATCAGTGAGTATCCCTCATTTTGTTGTTATGGTAAAATGCAAAGCACTTTGCCAAATTGATATTTTTTTATATTCACAGCTCGGTATTTATATAACATCTTTTTTTGTAACGATGCATACTAGCCCTTAGCTATAAACATGCTATAATTCCGTTGGAAGGTTGGAAAATAGATTTCCTGACAGATCGTCATTTTGCCATCTTTGATTTATCCGCTAATTGTCAGAAGTGTCATCTTCGGTGGTAAGTAAAACTTTTTTAATTTCCTAAATTTTGCACGATTTTACTTTATTTAAGAAAAAAGAAAATAGTAAAACGTTTCCGCATTAATTCTGCTGCAAAATCAAAAAATCATTAAAAGGTTTCTTAGGTTTATTTGGCTATCCTTTCTATTCTAAAATCTATTCAACCTTTCATTGAAAAACTTACATAACACGCAGCCCTGTTCATCTACTTACCAATTTTTTTCTTTTTTCCGAAATTTCTTGTAAATTTTGATCAAAGTTAAAGTAAACTATACTGTGATAGTATTATGCAACCCAATTTCAGTGTATGATTCTAATAGCTTTGAACTTCACCTAATCTTACATAACCTCAACTGACAAGTTAAAAAAAAAATTGTCTTACAGATTCGTTGGAAAATAATTTTTCGCAATGGCAACCAAACGCATCGCTCAATCGTCTATCAACTGGTCTGCTCTAGCTGAGCGTGTGCCACCAAACCAGAAGACTAACTTCCAGTCGTTCAAAACCAAATCGGACGTATACATGCGTGCCGTCATGGCCAACCCAGAGAACCCACCCAAAATTGACTGGGCTCACTACAAAAACCTCATCCCAATTGCTGGAATGGTTGACAAATTCCAGAAGCAGTATGAGGCCATCAAGATCCCATACCCAGCCGATAACGTCACTGCTCAGGTTGAAGCTCAGGCTAAGGAAACTAAGGCCGAAATTGAAGCTTTCAAAAAGGCATCAGAAGCTCGCATCGCTGGATGCCAAAAGGAAATCGAACATTTGAAGTCCTTGTTGCCATACGACCAAATGACCATGGAGGACTACCGCGATGCATTCCCCGACCAAGCATTGGATCCCATCAATCGTCCAACATTCTGGCCACATACTCCTGAGGAACAAATCGGTTATGTTGACAAGAACGCTGCTCCCCATCAAGGCCATTAAAATTTTTCATAACTTGAGTTGAGTTCAGGGTGAATTAAAAAAGAAAACAAAAACGGTTCTTTCATAGATTTACCAAATTATAAATGCAATGGAAGATGAATTCGAGAAATAAACGAAAAGTTGCAAATTGTATGGACTTTGTTGTTGAAATTGCATTCAGTTTCTTTTTAGGGTTTTCGATTATTGGTTGACCAGGAAAAATATCGTAAACTCTCCATTGATTTCAGTCTTGAAGTTGTTTTTATACTTCGAGTTATAAAGTGGCGCAATGGGGAAATTGATGCATAAAACACTTTTTATCTCGGTCGCTGATACTGACACTTGAGCGCCGTACACAACCTTTCACATGTTCCCCATTGTTGAAACAGTTTTTTTTTGTGTCTTAACACTGGAACACATTTATCAATAAAAAAAGAAAAGAAAAATTGGTTGGGTCATGAATTGGGAGCATACTTTCGATGTTTGTTTACAAGTTCTACCTACTTGGTCGGAAATGAGAACTAATTTTTGGTTCTTTGCCTCTGGATCTGACTTTATAGTAAATTTTTGAAATCAAGATTTTATCTGAAACTATTGTGCCATTTCAATAAGTTATAGACTCACCTTTTGGATACCTTATATTGAAAGACATTGTAGAATTTATCTTCTACACTGTTGTCTATCCCTATTCCTTGCAATTAAGTATTTATCGTCTTAAAATAAAATTAGCATAGTATAAAGAACCTATAGTAGCATCATGGCGGGGAAAGCGATGGTATCGCCGTCTGTCGACCCAATTTAGCGTACCTACCTTCTCAATCGGAACAAGTTTATCGTAGAACCCTACCAACATGCTGTCAATACGTCATATATTATTGTTTTTTGTTAGGGCAGCTTTGCTTCGTAAATGTGTTAGCAATATCAAAGAGTGATGTGCAAGTGATGTGCTTTTTGATTCTAAATGATAAAAAGTTTGTTGTTTTGCAATTGGCGTGTCATGACATTGTTTGAAAATCATTTAGACACGTTTATTAATTGATGAAAATACCATCCACAACCATTAAAGCATCCGAAAAAATACCATCCACATGCCTAAGTGAAGAACCACAGCAAAATTTTTTAAACCGATAAAACGCTAAATTGGGTCGACAGACGGCGATACCATCGCTTTCCCCGCCATGATGCTACTATAGGTTCTTTATACTATGAAATTAGTGCTCTCAGAGCAATTGCGTTTGTAGGTGTGAATAAAAATATTGATTTAATTGGAATGTGCTTGTTCTTGAGTTTACTAAGATCCAAGATCTATGGCTCCTACTCAGTTCGTTCAAAAACTACTTCAGTGATGTAATCGTTGGCCACTCATTGTTATGGTGTCCTTTTTAGTATAGTAGGTATTGCCAAAGCCAGTCACAGCTATTACATTAAGCATTTACTTCAATTCGTTCTACTGTCGCACCAATTTTCACATTGAAAAGCATGAAAACAAATAATTGAAGTGTTTAATCGATTCCTACATATCCAATGGTTTAAATTTGAACATTTGAATCAACAAGTACATCAGCGAAACTGTTTACCGCTTGGAATTTGCGTATTGCATTCCAGTTTCTTGTTCCGATTGGATTGTGACAGACGTTTGTATATTTATTCTAGTTTCCATATTATATACAATGGTTTGAGCGAGCTCTCTGTATTTTAAGGAGGCGGAAACGAAAATGTTTTGCGTCCCAAAATTAATTGTGTCCTGTTAACGACAAATCTAAATAATGAATTGAAAACCGTTTTAGTTTACGTTCCTTTCATATTTGCTACTGTGTATTTGTTTAAAGTGTTCCCTTGTTCTATCATAACAAAACTTCTCTTATCTTTAAATCTTCCTCCAAATGTCCACCCCTTTGAAAGAATTAATTTCGATTCCCTAATGTTAAATTCGGTATGTGGTTTTCATTTTTCTGTTTTATGAGTGACAAGATGTAAGTGTCGCATTTTTAACTTGGGATTCTTTTGTTTTGTTTATCGGACATCTCTAGCACATAATCAGTCAATAAGATTTTAATCAATCAAATTATTTTTATTTATATCATAGTATAAAGAACCTATAGTAGCATCATGGCGGGGAAAGCGATGGTATCGCCGTCTGTCGACCCAATTTAGCGTTTTATCGGTTTAAAAAATTTTGCTGTGGTTCTTCACTTAGGCATGTGGATGGTATTTTTTCGGATGCTTTAATGGTTGTGGATGGTATTTTCATCAATTAATAAACGTGTCTAAATGATTTTCAAACAATGTCATGACACGCCAATTGCAAAACAACAAACTTTTTATCATTTAGAATCAAAAAGCACATCACTTGCACATCACTCTTTGATATTGCTAACACATTTACGAAGCAAAGCTGCCCTAACAAAAAACAATAATATATGACGTATTGACAGCATGTTGGTAGGGTTCTACGATAAACTTGTTCCGATTGAGAAGGTAGGTACGCTAAATTGGGTCGACAGACGGCGATACCATCGCTTTCCCCGCCATGATGCTACTATAGGTTCTTTATACTATGATTTATATGTTTTCTTGTGCAAGTTCAAGTGTGTGGGTGATGCAGCAAGTGAAAGTGACATCTGCTGTTCCAAACCGTTTGGAAAATAATTTCTTCCAATATAAAAAGTGCTGCCAAGCTATAAAATATTAGCCATGTAATTTAAAAAATCAATTTTTAATTGCTACTAATAATTTAAAAAAAATTAAAAATTCCCTATCATAAAGACAAAGACAACCACTTTACTGCTTTTGACACACGATTTCCATATTTCGGTTTTTTGTTTGTGTAGAGCGAATGTTTGTGAGAAACGGTAAAGCTGAACTTAAAGAAGAGCTAGTGGAATTTTATGTATAATTGGAGTCTTAAAGTCAGTCTTAAATTTCCGGTAGTGTTTGATAGCTGTCAAAAAATCTAATCTAGAATTTGTGAGAGACGTCAGTGAGCTCTATCGTTTTTCATTGTCGTAAAGAGTCACTCCTTTTGTGAAAAGATCATATCCTTTTCCATTTTCTATGTTTCATTGAAAAAATAGTAGATCTGTGCCCCTGTTCTGTAACTATCGCCTCGATAAAAGCAGGCGATAAACAGAGAAAAATGGAACGAAATCCTACTAAATTCATAGAATTTTTTTCCATTTTCCACCGTTTATCACCAAGGCGATAGTTACAGAAACGGGGGCACTGGAGTTACTCTAGTCTAAACCATACTCTAAACGCCGAATATCTACTCACATTTGGTTGGGAGATCCACTCTGGATTAACCCTGCGGCTACACGATCAAGATATGGTAAGCCATCAGCCTACATTTATACAATCTGTCAAATTCCTGTTCGTGTTTCGGATGTGACCCAGACGACTTACAATTTGCCAGTAAAAGGCTTTCAATCGACGTGTCATTATATATTTTCAAGATGGCACCAATAAGATATCTGAAATTTAAAGATTTTTTCCGGCACTCTCTTCTTTTTTTGAAGTTATTTGACGAAGCTGTCAATTTCATAGCTACTGAAACTGCTTCTCGGGTGGCTTTCAATATTCCATACCACAAATGTTTCAAAAGTTTGGTTGTGGATGTAAAAAAAGTTTATATGTATTTTAAATGGCTTAAGCCTTGCGCAAACCAATGCGGTGAGATCGTACGATGCGACTGCGATAAGTCAAATCCCTATGCATTAATTCAAACGTTTATGGACGTTTGACTTAAAGTATAGGGATTTGACTTATCGCAATCGTATCGTACGATCTCACCGCGTTGGTTTGGCCAAGGCTTTACCATATTTTCCTTGTGTAGCCCCGGGGTAACGAACACATTGAAAAACATTGTTTCTGTTCAAACTTTAAATGGAAGATATTTTGTTTATTTTCAATTTGTTGCTATAAATTACGAGGACACGAGTTAGAACTCAGTAAATTACTAAAGAAAAACAATTACAAAATATGGAAATATGAATTCCTATATTTGAAAATCAGTTTATCCAACCTTCAATAAATCAAAAAATGTGAATTCATGTTTCATTGCAAAGAGTAGGTGTAGATTTGAGAGTAAATTCTACGGATTTCAATGAAAAACGTAAGTTGGGTTTGCCCTCTTATTTTAATTTCTTTACGCCGGCCTCTATGCTAAACTCTTACCCCTTTCTCTTTGAGAGTTTATTTTTTTACAGCTTTCGATCTATTTTTTAAATATCTTTCAATACTCTCGTCTCTCGTGGGAATTTGAGCAAACAACACAGTTTCGTACATGAAAAGCTTTTTTTAATAAATTACAAATCCGTTTCTTTAAGGTATAGTTTTACTTTTAAACTGCTCTTACAGTAACGCCCTTGGTAAAATACTCTTAAACGCAAAAATCTTACTCATTGAAGAAACATGTTTAATTATCGACTTACCGTTTTAAAATGTTTTTTGTAACTTTCTATAACATTTTTTTACTGTTTGAAAACCAATCGAAAGTATCCTTGAAATTTTGATAGTTTGAAAAGTTGAAGCCTTGGGTTTACATAGGGTGGTACAACAGAGCGCGGTCAAGGGCTTTTCTCACAACCATGCTTTGTGAAAAGAGCTACAATTTTCTGCCGGTTCCGAATGACTAATCGAGAAAGCGCTTTTAATAGGGGTTTTTCTTTTTTAGTTCCGAACAGTGAAATTAACAGAGAACGAACAGCGTGAACGTGTTCTGAACTGAGCTATGTGAAGGTGCTGCGCTCAGACTCTTGCTCTAGATGCCCCGTCATCATTTTATTTCGAGCACGTAGAACGCGCTCGCGTAGTGTTCTGAAGAAAAAAGAAAAGCATTTGAGCGTTCAGATTTTGCTGAATTGAAAAAGAAATACTCTTACGTTTTTGACGTTTCACTTATCTGTTCGGAACTAAGGCGATAGTTACAGAACAAGGACACTGGGCCCTACTTCACCAGCGGGCAACTGAGCAACCGAATCAGAATAGGGGCGGCCGTGGTGCAGTGGTAGAGTGTTCAGTAGATAGGCGGGACGCGTGGGTTCGAATCCCGCTCTGGGCATCTACTTTTCTTTCAACCTCCCAGTTTCATATGAACGCCGCCCTTGAGGTTATAATGTGAAATTACTAACACCTCATTTCCGACTACTGCAACACAAAAAAAAAGGGAAGGCTGCTACCCTGTTAGTACAATGGACCGGAAATTAGGTCTGAGTTCTCCAGATTAGCATAAGCCTCTTCTTTTTATAAAAAAAAAGAATGTACCCTTTATTGTTGCCTTTTATCGGTATCCGATATAAACAAATAAACACTTACATATTTACTGTTCGTAGTATTGCTGGTAGGGTTGACGTTCACACGTAAAATCTCATACTCACATATCTTGTTATTTGCTTGCTTCAGTAAATTAGATATTCTAGTATATTTTTCTATTTTATGCTATCAAATTTTCTATTTAAAACTAAACGGAACATAATTTGTTTGGTGAAATAAAAGCGCTTTATTTAAATTTGCGGCTATATCCGGTTTTAGTAGAGTTTTAATTTTTAGTGCAGTTTTCATTTTGATAGCAAATAGCATTTCTTGCGGCATTTTAAACGAAACTTTCTACATTCTCTACTTTTTCCTTTGGTGCCATCAAAAAAACGTTCACTTATCTTAAATTGTTTTAAAACAGGCAAAAAATGTCGACGAGAGCTCGCGAACGAAGGTTGTTTATCGAATTTAGCTTTAAACAAAATGGCTCTCCCTTTCCGTATTCGACTCTCTGTGCTGATATGCACCCTCCACCCCCAACGCTCCAACGCAGACGAAAGCCGCATGTTCTTATGCGGTTATGCTTAATATCGTTATCAACCATTGCTTACTCTCTGTTAGCATTGAAAACAAAACAGAAAAAGTTTAAGATCTCTTATCTGACATTCAAGACAAAAGAACAATTTTTTGCATGAATGTGTGAAAGACCTCATTAAAAAATAAATCATCGATTTCTATTGATCGCAATCAGACAAGCATTCCAAGCAAACCTTTAATCAACTGGAATATCCCATGATTCAACTCTGTTTGTTTGTTGAACTCTATCACCAGAGTTTGATTTTTCGGTTCTCGAAGTAGGTACACACTAAAATGAGACTCCCATTTTAAAGTGTTATTCCCCTTAACTAAAATATCCCCTCAAACATTGTAATGTTGCAAAAGAAGAATTTTTTTCATGATCACCTAAATAAGCATCTTATATGAGATCTCGAATCCCTATGACAACTAACAACCTGATTAAAATGCTTCTTATCATCCAATGACTTGACAGACAATTGTGTTTGTAGTAAAAAAAATTAATATGTTATCTCAATCTGCTGTCTGCCTTCCCAAACACATAACTAGTAATTAAAGTTCTTCTTATCGGAATTTCAAAAACATAAGAAAATGATGCAACATCAAAAGAAATGTCAAACTACCTCCAATAGAGGCTATGTTCTTCCTGCTTTCCGAACTTGAATTTAATGATAAGTAATTATCATGATGATGTATTGTGTCTCCTTCTCACCCAACAATCAAATCATTGCCATCAAAATTGCATCAGGCATCGGTCGCAGTCATCGCTTCATAAAAACTTACCTGCTTGGAGTTCGGAAGCCAGTCAGTCGTCTGCAATCGAAAGTTCCCAAAACCTAAAATACCACTTCCTCCATAAAACGTCAGCAAAAATTGCCCATCCAAAAAACTGAAAAATTAAAAATATTTCACCGGCTGAATACCTTAACCTAACCTGTCATCAAGCGGCGACTCTGCATCACCTGTAAAAATTGGTGTGATCAGCGTTGATAAGCGCACAACCAACATGTGTAGTCAGTAAAATAAATAAATAAAAACAAGAAAATAAAAACATAAAATCATCCAAAATACCTTCCCTTCTCTTTTGCGTCTGGTGTGCTCCAGTTGTTTTAACCATGTTTCATTTCTGAGCACTCAACACCACTGACGAGCTCTTAACTTAGTAATCGGTTTACTACCAAACAGTCTGGAGCTACTTATTAAACCGTTCGCTTTTGTGTGCGGCTCACCGATTCAAGTTGATCTTGAAGCATTTAAAATTGAATAATTGAATTGCAGTTCGTATAGAGATCAGTGCGCGAAGTGAAGATAAGATAAAAGGTGGTGTTGTTATTAGTTTTACTATTTGAATTTCTATCGTATTAAAAAAAAAGAGAAGATACTAAGATAGTAATGTATCTGCATTTGGATTAACGTACTTCGTGTTGTCACAGCTGGTAAGTATTTTTAATAAAAAATTGCATTTAATTATTATTATAAAAGAGTGCTTTGTGAAAAAGAACCATTTGTAAACTTTCTGTTCAAGTGAATGAAATGAGTTAGATGTGGACACAGGTATTTCACCCGCAGTCGGTAAATGGACTGGTTAAGTTTTTTAATCGCTTTTGTGCACGCCACAAGTCAAGGTAATGAAAAGCTGGTTTTGCATTGTACGTCACAGCTCACAGTATGATTAGGGGTTTAGTGTTTGTGGTTTTTGTTTGAATTTTTCGTTAAACCACAAATCACAATTTCGTCATCTACCGGAAAGACTGATATAGATTTTTTTATGATTGACAGATAGGAAATATTGCTTTCGATAGTTTTGGTTGTGGCACTCATTTGTTTGTTTTTTTTTCTTCTTATATTTTATGTCAAATAAATGATTTGCAGGTCTAATAAATTAGTTGTTACCTACTCTTTCGGACAGGTCCTTGATTACATTTATTAGGTGTAATTTCTGTCAGACAGAAAAGCCGATGTAAAAATAAAATGTGACTAAGTTCGTGGCCTTAGGGCGCATTAGGGGCGCACTGAAATTATTTTTATATTTTTTATGTTTGGTAAAAATTGAGCTGCTATTTGCATTTTACAGAATAAGCGCTACCTGTTTAGCCTGTGAACTACACGTCTTAAACGGGAACACAAAGTGCAACGTTTTTTATCGTAGAACAATTTAACAATGCACTGAAGAGTTAAGTGTAGTGTGGGTGTGTATATGAAGTGACTTGTGAATGCAGTTACCAGACATGGGCTGGGAATGGCCACCATATGAAATGTACACATACGTCTTCTATGAACTAACACGTGTTACGTGCTACCAATGGCCTATTTTAAGTTAAAACTAACTGACAAGTAGGGATTTGTGTGAATATATATTTTTATTGCTCTTTCAGAGAATAAATAAAGTGATAAAATACTTAACGCACAGTTTCGCAACAAAAAGTAGAAAGGAAAAAACAAAAAGATTTTTATTTGAGGATTCAAAAATGTAGATACTTTTATTTGACATCCATATGATAACTTCAAGTGTTTACGCAGCTACCACCTACTTTACTCTTAGACATTTATATGAAGATGTAAGTTAATCGGCAACATTTTTAGATTGCTTGTTTTTCTTTTCAATTATTATCTGCATTTTTTATTCTTTATGATGTTTGATGGCAGATAAACAAATAAACAAGCTGAACTCCCAAATTTAAAGCAAATATTTTTTCAAAGTAAATAAAACCTTGAGACTTTTTTATATAAGTGGATATGTTTACGTTCTCTATAAAGTTGTCCATGCCGAATAACTACTTGGGAAAGAAGACTGTAAGCTAGGAGCTCTCGGTTAATTGCTTATATTTAATTAAACGTGCATTTTTAGCACGTGTTTAAGTTTATCAAATAGCTTTTTACACTAGACTTACACTAGATTGAGCCTTACACTAGATTGAGGTGCTCTTACAAATGATGGCGCCACCGAAGAAATAAGACGAGGTCTTCTTCTTCCTATATTGTGCTTCCAAAAACGCGTTGAGTTTTGATATCCATTCAAGAAAATTAAACTAATGGAAGTGCATGAATGTTATTTATTAACCTTATATATTATAAAAAAATAGGTTTATTTGATTACATATATATGCATTATAGAATCAACCTTCTGTTTTTCTTTTTAAATATATCCATTACTTCATCTACGTCAATATCTATCCCGTAGTGAATATTCATAAGAGCCAAGCCGTTAAGTCTGTTTTCACTCGTTGTGTTCTGCAAGTAGTTTTTAAGTCTCCGTAGGCTTGAAAAAGTCCTTTCCGGTGTAGCAGTGGAAACAAGTATGGTAGGCAATATCTGTAGCAACATGTATAATTTTTTATCGCACCTATCCAAGTATTCCAAAGCAGATTTTGGGCTAGGGGAGGAGATAGTCATAGCTGCTTTCCAAACTTCAAATTCTGCTGTCACGACGGATGTACTTCTTTTCGGGTAGCACTGCCGAATACATAAAAATTGTGTCTTCAATTTCAGAACTGACTGCAAAATTTGAAGGTAGCACACCAGACGATGCCAATATTACTTTACGGTGTTTCGCAAACCTCTCGGTCAATTGGTGAATTGTGTGGGATATTTAAATTTATTTTGCCATACGTGTATATATCCGACGCAGGAGTGTTAGAGCCTTCCAACGATACGTGGCACTTGCAGTTTTTTCGAGAATCACCTTTGCTTCTTCATATAGATGATTGTAGGGGTAACCAGGGCTAGTTGGCAAGTGGGCAAGTGGACTAATCCCCAATAACTTTAAAAGAAAACCATTTCTTTCAAGTTTAATAATAATAATATTTCTTTTATTGTAGCTGAATTTAAATACATATTTTCATGTAACTAGATTGCACAATTTACAGAGAAATGGTATATTTCTACCTTACTACTGAAAAAGATGTATAATATTTAAAAAAAAAATAGTATTATCACAGATTCAAATTATTTTAGAAGGAAAAGCTACATGAAAAAACCTTCATTGCAATTGTTTAGAGAGAGAAGCGGGGGTGTGATCGCAAAAAAAGATGTTGTTTACATAATCAGATGATTACATATAAAGAATATAAATAAATATGGACAAAATGAAATAGAAGCAAATTAAATAAATATCACAGTTTATGTTGTATATATTCAATTAAATATATAAGCGAACAATTAACAAAAGAAAACAGTTAAATAAATTATCTAAACAATTAAAGTACAAACATTAATAACAATATCAAAATAAATAAATATATGCTTAAGTAAATAAATAAATATATAAATTAGTTAATAAATAAGTAAATAAATAAATAAATAAATAAATTAGTTAATGAATAAGTAATAAATAAATAAATAAATAAATTAGTTAATGAATAAGTAAATAAATAAATAAATAAATTAATAAATAAATAAATTAATAAATATAAATTTGGTTAAATAAGTTAATAAATGAATAAATTGATTGATTAATAGGTAAATAAAAGAATAAATAAATACAAATATATAAATAAAAATAAATAAATATTAATAAAACAATGTTTACAACACCTTAAGTTGCTAAGTTCAATATTTGGTTGTTATCAGAACAACTACACGATAATCGATAACGATCATATAATTTGGATATTCGGGTTTCAACTTTTTCAATTTTTGCTAATGTGTAGGTTCTCAGTAGAATAGTGCCAGGGAAGGTTAAATATCATTTTTAAAATTTTATTTTGCATGGTTTGTAACCTGCGTATGTGACTCTTCGCACATGTACCCCAGACGGGAGAACCATAAAGCATTATGCTTTGAAATATAGTTTTGAACAATAACATTTTATTTTCAACACTCAATTGGGATCTACGATTTAAAAAAGGGTACAAAGTTCTTAACGCAATGTTGAGTTTGTTCAGAGTTTGCTGAATATGCAAACTGAAGGTCAAAGTTTTGTCCAGATGTACCCCAAGATACTTGGCACTCGATCTCCACTCAGTTTGAAACCCATTTAACTGAAGCCTATTGCTTGGAAGGTAACAGGCTTTTCTTTTTCTAGTGAAAAAAAGAGCCTGTGTCTTAGAAGCATTCAATTTTATTTTCCAATCACCGCAATATGATTGGACTAAATTCAATGCAGATTGCAGATTGATTTCAATTACGGAACCAATTGAATCTGTTGAGTAAATGCAGGTATCATCAGCAAAAATTGCGGTTTTGCAGTTATGGGCTTTTGGAAAGTCGTGAGTGTATATAATATATAATAAAGGACCAAGAACTGATCCTTGGGGTACACCTGCAGTAACTTCAATTACATTGGAATAACAATTATTTACACAAACTTTGAAGGTACGTTTAGAAAGAAAAGACAATATAATTTTAACTACATAAGGCGGAAAATTTAAAACAAGAAGTTTGTGAATAAGCCCTTCATGCCACATAGAGTCAAACGCTTTTTCGACATCCAAAAGGACCATTCCTGTGCTTTTACCATTAGAAAGACTGGTTTTAATATCTTTTGTGATCCTGTCAACCTGAACAGTGCTGTGATGTCTTCTAAAACCAAACTGTTCTTGTGGCAGAATGTCATAGCGATCAACATGTTGCAAAACTTTGTTTTTAATCAATTTTTCTAAGCATTTACTTAAAGAGCTTAATAAGCTGATTGGTCTGTAACTAGAAGGCAGACAAGAATTTTTACCAGGCTTAGGTATTGGAATAACTTTAGCCATTTTCCAACTACTTGGGAAGTATCCTATTTTAAAACATGCGTTGAAAAGCTTAGTTAAATATTTTACTGCTTTTCTAGGTAGGTTTTTTAAAAAGACATTTTTCAACCCGTCGAAACCGGGTGACTTAGTGTTTTTGAGATTTCTTAAAATCTCATTCAAGTCTTCAATTGACACGATATCATCTGTTACAAAAATGGTGCCTGTATTTAGCGATTGTATTGATTGGAAAACAATTTCTTTCAAGTTTATTCCACTTGTTACATCGAGCACACCTGCTTGCTGAGTCTCATATTGTCTTTCGCAGGTTTCGGACGTCGTTCGGGTGTTATCCCCAAAAACAAGTTTTTGCGTTCGTCAGTAATTTTTTTGTTTCCCTTTCTTTTTTTTCATTCTTAAGGGTGTTTGTGTTCAATGTCATTTTTTTTTTTTTTTTTTTTTTTTTTTTTTTTTTTTTTTTTTTTTTTTTTTTGTTTTTTTTTTTTTTTTTTTTTTTTTTTTTTTTTTTTTTTTTTTTTTTTTTTTTGAAATAGACTACAGTTCGTGTGGCTATTTAAAAGCTGGTATTTGTATTTTATCTTGATTTTAGTTTAGTGCTGAAGGACCGAACGGGGTAAGCTGTCTATTTTTTTTTTTTGGGGTAAGTTGATTAATTTTTTTCCTTGGTAATTTCAAGAAAAATGAGGGCATATGTGCGGAAAACTGCGAGAGCGTCGAAAACAAAGGTTTTTTTTTAAGTTTTTAGTTTGATAAATCACACGAAATTTCTTTAATTTGTTTACTTCATTTAATTTTTTTTCTTATTTTGTGATACCACAAGAAGTGGATTTTGTTTGTTAACATAATTTTATTTTTTTTAAACGAAGTTCATTTATTTATAATTTGTAGTTTCAAATAAAATTGACTTTTAATTCTATTTGCTTATAGTTTTAGTGGAAATAAGAATATAGTCAACTTACCCCATAGCCTTGGCCAACCTACCCCGGTTTTGGGGTTAGTTGACCAACTTGAGGTCGTTTTGTAAAATTAGGAAAAAAATTGTCTAAGTATTAACAATGTTTAGAAGGCATATTTTTTTTATAAAACAAATATAATTTTTTATGTAGATATAAGAAGTTTTTTTTTTCGTTTTGATATCCCTCTTAGTTTCTTTAAAAAAAAGATAAGAAAATTTTTAGTCTACTAGCCCCGGTCTCCCCTACTCTTTGTCAACTTTATATCTCAAAAGTTGCAAAGCATTAATAACTTTATCCACGTGACTGAATGCTGAGATCGGTTTTAACTGTTTACAGTTGTTTTGATAGCGACAATGTAAAACTAATGACTTTTTGAAGAATCACTAGGCACATAAAAAAATTGGAAGATCGAAGTGTGTTAAGCATTTGAACAGCTTGCTTCGATGTTTCTTTACTGTGGCTAGTTTGGAGTTCTTCGAGTGCATTGACAATAGCCTGATAAATTTCCTTAAATCTCATAACGGCTTCATGCTTGTGAACCCATCGTGTTTCACACAGGTTTTTTTTTTTTTGATTTCCAGCCGATAATAGCTTCCGAATTATACCATTCAAAACAGCAGTGGATTCAGCAGAACCCCAGAAAGCCCCTCTGTCTACGCCCATGCCCGCACTTATGTGTATATCTTATCCTAAGTAGACGAAGTTCTGAACTATTTTAAAGTTATTCCTTTATATTTTGACGTTTTGTCCAATTCGTCATTGTTCTCTGTCATTATTTAATGACAAAATTCTTCGCTTTGCACAGACTTTGAAAAATTATAGCTGCGGATATTGACGTTTCTTTTCAAGTAAGATGTTAAAAAAAAACCGCATAGCAGTGTGTCCCCTTGTCGAAACCTTTTTCGACATCAAAGGTGCGGCTGAGTTCTCCAAAGTCATCCTGCGCAGTCGTACGATTTTATCGTGGATGCCAAAACTTTAATATGGCTCTATACAGCTCGTCTCTGTAAACACTGTCATACGCTGTCTTGAAACCTTTAAAGAGATGGTGTATATTGATTGGTTTTTCCATTGTATATAGTATAATTCTATCGTATGTGCTAAACATGTTCTAAAACAACTATCAACTATGCATCTATAAGTCTGATAAAGCAAACAAAATTTTCGTTTAACGATAGTCAAACAGCTATCCTTCAATAATTGTTGAAAGCGAAGTTACGTGAAACAATCTTTTGACGATATATCGTCTGAAAAGTTACGGAATCCAGGTTCAGTATTTGACAAAATGTTCCAATTTTTAAATGCGAATATAAATTCCTTCTTTTATTTGCGTCACACGATTAATTGCTCTTGCATCTAGGTACGTAACCCCTTTCGACTTGTGTTTACGATCTCCTCCATTCAAGAGTGAGACATTTATAAAAAAAATGTTTGGATTTTTTGTATTTATAAATAAAAACAATTTATAATTTATAACCTTTCTTGCGCAATGCGTTTTTGAACAACCCGATAACAAAACCGAAAATGCGCCAGCAGTAAGGAAATTAAGCAATTAAGGTGCTATAATAACTTCTATACAATCGTCGGTATCGGTCGCAACTGATTGTAAAAGATAAAAAGTCAAAGTATAAATGTTTCTAAATATAATACACAATTTAATAATTGAGTTAAACCGAAAACGCACTCGTTGTTTTGACTGCGCTTGCTCAATTCTCCATGTCATGTTAAAATGACATGTCAAATGCATTACATTAGATAAAGCAAGTGTAATGAACCATTTCATATATAATCTAGATTCTATATACAATGAATGAACTTGAATTAGCTTAATTCCAGTGTCTAATCAAACTGACCTTCAAACAATATAAATGTTGTTCGCAAAATGTGACAGTGGAAAAATTGCACATGATTAAATTCTTTTGTACGCCAAAGAACAGAGTTCGTATGCGGTATACCTTACATTAATATTGTAGGCTGTTGACTCGAAACAACTCGTTAAATTTCAAGTTCTCGAATTGTTTGGAGAAAAAGAAAATAGTCATTTTTTTTCAACCGGTCTATACCTATATTCTAATTCTCTTTGAACGCCACTAATCAACAGTTGCTTTGTCAAGTTCAATTTCAATTTGTCAATGCTTTATAAGCATCACACTTTGGTATGTAGGTATTAACTTTTAAATTTGTTTTCACACGCAAGCTAGAAAGTCTCCTTTCTTTTAATAAGTTTCTAAAGTCGAGTATTGTATTCGTGAACACAAGACCGAATTTTACTGCAGTTCTTAAAAATATTGCAAAAAATTTCTTGGAATACTCCACATTCGGTTTGAAAAGTCAGCTCATTTATTCAATCCGATCCAAACGGTTATTACGAGTATTATTATTTTTAAATATTTGCGTGAATCGTCTTAGTTTTAAAAAAAACATTACCTCTGGATACCTACTTCCTATTTAATAAAAGAAAAAAAATTGCGGGGCTAGTAAAATATTTCAATTACTTCTAATTGTCGTAAGTCAAGCGTTTGTGTTCAGCGAGCCTTAAACCATTGTTGTTGTAATGTGATTGCTATTTATTAATAAAACTTATTTCTATAAATTCCCTATAAATACTGATCTCATCCTTTATAGCGTTTATATTTGAAGTACAGTTTGGCATGAGATTGCTTTATTTGTTTGTGTTTTAAAGACTTGCAATAAGTTCTTTTGTTTGAGTTCTTTTGTTCAAACCCGAAGTGTAAATTATTTAATTATTGTGTGAGTAGTTGTCCAAGAGTGAACCAATGTTGGTTAGTAAATTTTTTAGAGAAAGTTCCTAACTAAAATTTTTTGGATACGAATAGTAACATAGCAATGTGTTTTGTAATTGTGTTTTTATTTATTAAATAATTTGTACTTTGAAACATAGTGCCTTGCTATTAATACTTAGGAAGTGCGAATATTTAAGTTAAAGGTATTAATTCAAAAAGAAGAATATGTATAACGGGGAAAAATGTTATAAGCACTAATTGTTGTTCTTAGTTAAAGTCTTAGAAATTTACCACCGCATTATAGAGCTGCTAGAGGGGAACAAATTAATGCGTTTTCTGTCAAAATGAAAAAGGAAAGAACTAAAGCATCAAATTTTATTTGACTGCATTTCGAGATAAAACAAAATAAATTGTGTTTAGGGATGAACAACGTTCATTAACATTCAAAGTAAGGACGCGACAAAATTTGATGACATCATTTTTTATAAAAAGTTATATAAAATATGTATAAAAATATTAAAACCAAAAAGAACTTATGAACTAAAAAAGAATTGAAAATAATTTTATCATTTTATTTAGAATCTGTCTCTAATTTCGAGGTGTTCCATTTTAGCCCTGTTCACAATGTACAATAAGTTGAACAGACTTCATTTGATGGAAGTTGGATGGTCGGATGTATTTTGCGTTCACACTTATGAAGCTTGTCGTCCAACTTTATGTCACGTACCCTTCCAATCCGTCCAACTTCTAAGTTTTAAAAAATATTTGAAAACCATCCAACAAGTTGGACAAGCGGTCGTCTGAGGGGTTCACACTATCAAGCATTGGTCGTTCAAGCCTAAGTCTGCCCAAATAATTGTACAGTATGAACAGGGCTTTTGACACACTACTATACTTGAAAAAAAAAGAGAATGGGGATCCTTTACCTCACCGTTGTCGAAATATGCAGTTAAAATATTTTACTTTTTGACTATGACATCACTATCAACCCTGAATAAAAAATATAAATAGTTAGTTCGAATGATGATTTTTGTCATTATGACGGAACGATGTTGACAGGCACTGTCGGCCATGTTCTTATTGCAACGCGACTGGCTTCTGTCAAATCTGTTGTTTATAAAGTTAAGTAACTAAAGCTATGTTGTGCTATCCAATTTCTTAATTTTATTTATAACTTAAGCCGCATCACCATGGTTATCTGCAATATTTCATATACCATATATAGGAGCATACTGCATACATGATATGATACGTAACGTAAATCGTAACTTGAACAAGTTCAATGTGCTATTAAGACGCTTTTTGAGATTTTGAATGCAATTTTTTTCTACTATGTGCAGCGCTGTCTTGTACTAATTTCGTTAAAACTTATGGAATAACTTTTGCACAAATGTTTCAAATAAATGCTGATTAAATTACACGCAAGCTAATATTTCCATACAAACGATCTTGATTGACTAAAGATTATGATTAGTGATAGGTGTTAATTTTTCCAAAGAAAAGGTTAAGTAAATAGGATTTTTCATTAAGAAACACATAAAAATAATTATCACTTGTCACATAAAATCAGTGAAAGCAGTGAAAGTAAACGCTTGCTTCATCAACTCAATTTTTTAAAATTTTTTTGTACTAACCAATCGTGATTGTTAAAGTTGTTAACCCCTTAGGGTTGATGATTTTAGCTTTAAACGTCTGAAAAGCCAAGGCAACGATTGTATGATGTTGTAACAAGTGCTTTTGCACCTTTTCAGCTTAAGAGAGTGTGAGTGATTGTAATTGATTTGCATTAAAAAATCAATGCCAACAACAACTTTCCTTTCGTGTTTTTATTTTTGTTTTGAACCTGATTTTCGGTGTTTTTATGATCGTCTGTGAGGTGAGGGGTAGTGAACTTTAAGTTGATTTAAATTAGTTTGATATAACTTCTTTTTTTTTGGCTTGTTGACTGATCTTTAAAGATTATGTTGTAGAGTAGGATATTGAATAACGCCGGCGCCGCGCCCGCCGCCTAAATGATATTCATTGAAAGGTCAACACTCGGAGGAATACATTTTTTTATGATGCGTTGCGTAATGGTTGTAATAGTTACACGTTATTCTCCATAACATGAGAATTTCGTTTTGAAATTCAAAAAGAGGAATTGGTTTGGAGTACTCGCTCGAACATGATTGGTTTTTTGATATAGACTAACTTCACAAAACCCATATAGTGAATTGAATTCGAAAACATTGGTAGTGCCACCAATTGTTCTATACTGGAAACATTAACGGGTATTCTAAGACTATAGAAGGTGCCTTTTTGTCGCAATCGTAACTCAGCAATCCTCGATCAACTTAGCAATGGATCTTGCCACTGAACACAGAAACAAATCAATACCACAACAACTGACCTAAGATTCATCGCAATCAGATGAATTGTTTGACCAAATATGCATTGATCTTCACGATCATTCAACATGCCTTTAAAGAAATTTATTTCTTTTTAGGTTTTTGTATTTTTAAACCAATTACAACTCCAGGACAATAAACCAAGACCAAGTTTAATTTACCAAGTTTAATTTACAAATAATACAAGACTGACAAACAATTTTTTTTATTAAAAAATTTACTTCCTCTAAAGGCGCTCCCTTGCTTTTGTCGTTTGCATTCTTCTAAATACTCGTATTTTGTTTTTTCATTTGCACTTCATTTACTGTGAAAAGATATTCAAGACAAAATTACCAAACCAATCACCAACCAAACCAAATGCACGCTTTTCTTTCATTTTATATTAACGAGTGTTCATGTTGTATCGAGCTTGCTAACTCAAAGTAAATTGAAATCTAGCAATCGCAATCAATTCTAACAATAGATTGATTTCTCAATTTTTACAAAAAGAATATAAAAAATAAGAAAAACAAACAAACTGAGACGGTCTTCGAACATTACGACAAATTCATTCATCTACTGACACAGCACTTCTGCAGTCTGCACGGCACTGTGTGTAAACACATCAAGGAAATAATCGTAGCATATTCTTCAAAGCGAAACTTTCATCTTTTTACCCTGAATCAGGGCCAATTTACTTTCTTCTTCTTTGAGGTCTGCCTGCCTCTGTTGTGCTTACTTGCTGCCAACATAATCACACATGTGTAGTGATGTACCTCCGTCAATAGGGTGAACAGGAACAAAATGATCTTTGGCTTAATAAATAAAGTAACACCGGCAAAACTTTAAACAGAAACTACCCAAAACGTAGTTCATTTATGACTCTGTGTTGCTTTTGACTTCAACTAATAACATATTGCATATATGTTCATCTACATTAGGGTGATCCTTAGGAAAAAAAATTGGGGACGCCCCCAGATTGGTTCTAAATCAGGAAAAAAATTCTCCAATTTTTTCAAATTTTTATTCCTAACCCTTCCTGACCCTATTTCATTAAGAAGTTTTTGTTTTTCCGATCATCCGTTCAAAAACGGCTGCTCTTGTAAAAAAATTGTTAACCGAGTTTTTGTTAATAACAAATGAAATAATAAATAAAAAAAATCTAATTTAATGTTATATCATTTAAATTGCCGTAGATATCTTTGAAAAAATAATCCATGTCAAAATGTTGCTTACTTTTGGCGGATTGAGCAAAATAAATGATCTAAATTTTATCAAACATAGACGCGGCTGTAGTATGTTCAGAGACGCTGCATTTGAGCCTAATTCGAAGTTTTTCAGTTGATTAGTTAAAAAATTAAAGGAAAATAGGGCCAGGAAGGGTTAGAGATAAAAATATGAAAAAATTAGGCAATTTTTTTTTCGTTTCTTAGAATCGATTTAGGGGGCGTCGCACTCAATTTTCGCAAAAAAGTGAAATAAGGACCACCCTAATCTACATATATATAATAAATATAGAAATAATATTTCCGTGCATTGGAAGAATATTTCCAAGCATTGGAAGAACAATGGAATGAATTAGGAGGCCCTTAGAAGCCCAGAATCGATCTAGAGTCTTGTCTTAAATCTACTCTGTTTTTTTTTTTTTTTTGAGAAAATAAACTGCATTGTGTGTTATTCTGATCGACTCGAGTTTGTCCCTCCTTTATTCTGTTGTACTTCCAATGCTTAGACAGATTTCTTCTTTTCGATGAGCCATTGCAATCATCTTCTCCCCTACATTCTACTGTTTGTTGACATATTTTCTCAGTCCACTAATTACATTAAATTGACCAGCTCTATGAAGAGCCACATCGCACATCATCTGCTGAGGGTATGCCATCAGCGCCGGCCGCAACTTTGCAGATTATACGACTTCATGCTGTGTTAAGAATTCAATTTTGTTTATTTATTTTTATAACTACTGGAATATCGCTAACCAATTTAGATTAATTTAAAATAAGACTCAAAGTGCTTGTGTGCAACTCCCGCTTGACGAGTGTGATTTTTATCATCACTTATACGGTACAACATCATCGGTGGTATATCTTAAACGTTCAATCTGATCAATTTATTTGCGATTGTGAACTCGTCATCGTCGACGGACATTACACTTGTTGGTACGTCTAATTATATGTGTGTATATTATTATTTGCGTGTCATAAAAAAGAGATTAGAATACAGTTTTTGGTAGTTATCATTTCGGCGCAATCGATATTGTTTTGTCAAGCAGTTGTCAGTCAGTAGTTGAGTGTCGTCCCATGCGGTAAATGGTGCGTTGAGTACTTTGTTCCGCTAAATTTATTTGAAGTTTGTTGAAGCATTCGGAAATAAAATAACGTTAGATAAAAGATCTTCAGTTTTAGAGTGAGTGTTAATCTAATGAGTTGGTAAATGTCTAAAATTTGAAATTAATCAATGTGCAGAGTTTTTTGATTTTTGAAAATTTTGAATAAAGTTTCGTCAGAAATTTATTAGAAAATAACAAAACTTTTGAAGAAAGCGTGTTCTTTATTGCATCAGAATTATTATTCTTTTAAGATGCATGGCTTGAGTGAGAGTCTGATAATGACTCATGGATTAATTGATCAATTTGAATTGAACGTTTGAATAGATATATATGTAGTTTAGAAATTAAACCTGTTATTTGAATGCAATAATAGAGCTCGAGTTAAAGTGATTGAAAAAAAAACCGAGTTACCCCCTCATGTGAGACTAATAGCTCTTTGATTAAATAAAATATTAAATATTATCGGCTCAACTGTGACTGTCAATTTTAAGGCAATAAAATGTATCCATTGATACAGTTTTTTTTTATTGAGAACAACTCATTCATAGCTGATCAGAAGATCAACCACCATGATAGGGGTGATACCTGATACCGCTTAACTAATTCATTTATAAACGTACCAAATTATTCAATGGTCTTCAAGTGTTCGTTAAATCGTCCAGCATTTTTTTCAAAAATCAGAAGTGATAGATCAATTTTCCAACTGAATTAAGAAAGAGCGCATCAAAAACCCTGTGAAAAATGTTGTTTGGCTTTTAGCTCTGTTTTTCGGAAACGGGTGTTCATTATAAATTCGAAATAGTGTATTCAGGACTTCATAGCTTATAGTTATTTCATGTTTTAAGATTGTCAACTGGGAAGATGCACATTAGATATTTTTAGACATCGTAGAAAACGTCAAGAAAAGGGGAGCTACTCTGAGGTTTTATTTTAGATATCAAAAAATATGGAAATAACCAAAAGAATCAATTTCAAAGTGCTCCAAGTTAATCAACCTATTGTTCTGTTTTTAGGTAAGCGACGGTTTTTATATTCTCGAATAATGTCCCTAACAGATACCACAATTTATACGTTGTTATCCAAAATGAATTGAACACGTTTTAAGTGACATTAATTTTACGCACTCATTCTTCTTATTTGGGGTTAAAGTAAGGCAGATGTTGAAATGGAAAAACCTACCATTGTTTACCTTTCACGCCATTAAAGCTGATGTCTGGCGGCAATTTTTAGCAAGCATTTGGTTGCTTTAATTTAATCAAAAATTTTGTAAAGGGTGTTTTTTTACACGTCTAGTTTTTGAAGAGAAATAAAATAATATAATTTTAAATAATTTAATGTGATGGCCAAGAATTCAGCTTTATTATAAAGATAAGTTTAATGAGTAATAAGTTTATTTTTAAGTTAAAGTTATTTTCTCACAAAAGAGGTACATACGTACAGTAAGATAACATCTTTTATACTAAGGTAAATTTTTTTATGCCAAGCATTTATACGTGTTAGGCTTAAGTGATACCACACTCTGTGAATCTTGTGGAGAAGATGAGGACACCGCAGTCCGCAGAGCACTTCCTCTGCGAATGTCCTGCTTTTTCTCGCATGAGGTTACAGATACTCGGCGCAGACATGGTGAGAGCTGGTAACTTAGGCTCCTTATTATGGCAGCGTCTTTTGGCTTTTCTCCGAACATCTGGAAAGCTATATCAAATAGAAGGTTGCTATCTGGTAGTACAATGGACCAGTATTTAGGTTTGAGTGCTCCAGCTGGTATTTTAAAAACCTCCAAAAAAAAGGTAGATTATGCATGCTAACAATTTGATTTTAGTCTTAAAATTTGCCAAATTAATACATTTAATAGTGTTTGAAAAATAATTTCGATCAAGAAAATTTCAAGAAAATATCCTGCTGAAGCCGGAGCCACTCTCACACTTAGTTAATATATTAAAAACAAACAAATAACAAACGGAATCGATTTCAAAGTGCTGCAAGTTAATCACCCTCTTGTTCTGAGCTGAATTGCAACTCACGTTATCGAGTAAGTGAGCTGCATCAGTGATCTAGTGAGTGGGTAGCCATTTTGGGATTACAGCATACGTGATATCACGTATGGTATACCGAAATTTTACAATTAATATCGAATGTTTACTAGCATATTCGATTCTCTATCAATTCAGAGATGTCGCAGATGGCTCTTTGATATAACCATTGTATATAGAATCTAAAATCTAATAGATTATATATACAATGATATAACTTAATTTTTTTTTTTTTTGTAAGCAAACCTTACTTGGTTTGAACGAATGGGGACTTTGTTTTTGGAATCACTTAGTTGGATTTGACTTGAAGCACTTTATTACTAACAAATTTGGGATAAAGTAGTCTACCTTCGTAATAAATACAGGAAGAATGTACAGAAAAATTCTTATATTGTCATTTCAAGAATAATCAGTGAGCTCTACAGGCTTTGGGCCATATGCATAAAGGGTAGTAAATGCTTTTACTGGTAAATTTCTATAGTATATACTAATTCTCGTATGCATAAAACCATAGTAAATACTGGAAAAAAAGTATTTACTAGGTAACAAAGTATTTACTGGTTTCGGATGAATTAAACCAGTAAATACTTTAATCGGTATGCATAAAAACTATTTTGTTCATGTATATACTGCAATTTTTTCAAGCTATTGAAAACTAACTTGAACATTTGCTAGTATATACTTTTTCATGTTAAATGTCCATATTAGTCGGCAGTTTTATATCCAAGTATTGGGTAGACTTTTTTTTAAATGGCCTCTTTTTTAAGTGTAATCGCAGAAAAAAATTATAAGGAGCGAAGAGATCCCGGAGATAACAATTTCAAAATGCTTAACTGTTTTGAAAAGGAAAACGTTGATTTATTTAAAATTTAATGAAACTAAGAAATAACTAATTTATTTGTAATTAAAAAAATAATAATATTAATAGTAATAATAACAATAATGATATAAACATTTAGGTACTCAAACTGAAAAAAAGAAAGGTTAAACTTTTAGCCTAGATTGTTAATATATAAGTTATCTCTAGGCCGAAAAGCATTAGCAAATTTAAACAATTTGTTTTTTATTTTTATGTTCTTTAAAGACGAAATTTTAAAAATTTAAGTACACAAATCTTAACATCTTGCTGAAATTTGTTCATTTGACAAAAAGTTTGAAATAAATCAAATATCGAATAAACAAATTTTTTTTAAATTAACGAAAATTCGAAAAAACTAAATTTTTCAAATGTAGATACGCAATCCTTCTAAAACAATCTAGGACTTCTAAAATATGAAATTTGGTTAAAATCGTGTTAGCCATTAGTGAGAAAGTAGGTTTTAAAAAAATGGTACTATGGGGGCTACCGTTTTTAAGCTCCTTCCAAAAAAAAAATTTTACATCATTAAAACAGCTATTCAAAAATAATACCTCTAGTAAAATCTTATCAGAATCGTTATAGCCGTTTTTGAGAAAAATAAGTATTATCAATATCATATCCGTTGTATGGCAAGTACCGTTATTTCAAGACCTAGAGACCCAATAAAGAAAAGTGAATTTAGAAATGAAAAAAACTAAAAAAGCAGAGGATCTAATACCCCTGTAGAAAATATCCGAATCTTTTGGATATACATATGTTAGAGATCCAGGATTTCAAGCCGGGGCTGGAGAAGACACAGGCTTCCATCAGAGTACTGTTTGCAGAGCTGTGCATCACGTAGCAAATTTAATTATTAATAAATTATATACTTACCTAGGACCTACTGCCAATTTCCGATGAATTGGTAGTATTTACTTGGATGAACCCAGTATATACTACTAGTATAGTCTTACCAGTATAAACTTTACTTTATGCATACCAAATGAAGTAAATACTCCAAATTTGAGCTTTTACTGGTAGTACTAGTATTTACTATAACCATTATACTACTAGTAAGTACTTCTCTTTAATGCATATGCCCCTTTGAATAAAATTCCGTTCGATTACTGATGGGAGAATGCCAAATTGTAGTACTAGATTACTCGATAACGTGAGTGGCAATAAAAAATTCACATAATTCCGTCACGAGTTATTCAATAACGTGTGCCGTAATTTGGCACCTGATTTTAGGTAGGCCCCGATCTTTATGTTTTCGAATCATTATGCGCATACCACAGCTTATTCGTTGTTCGTTCTTATCCTTAACGTATTGAACACGTTTTTAGAGACTTTGATTTTACGCACTTATTTATTCGGGAAACATATTATAAGCGGGGAATACACGATACAATTATCGTATGCGACTTGGATCGCATACGATCGAGTTTGGTGATACAATCTACCACGCGATGTGCGATTATCGGTACGATAATTGTATCGTGTATTTCCCGCTATAGACGAGAATGTATTACAGCGGTTGTTTAAGAAGCAGATATTAAAACCAATAAACCTAAAAAATCTTATCTGTCACACATTTCGAGCTGATGTCTTGCGATCTTTCGCATACATTTGGTTGCTTTGATTTGATTGAAAATATGAAGCGCTTAGAAGATGAGAGTGTTGAGTGACAATTTTTAAAATTTGGAGTTTTCCCTATAGACTAAAGTCTAATATCCATACTTAACTTAAACTTCTGACTCATCTAAGTTAACCCTTTTTTAATTGACTTTTTAATAACCATGTAGCATTTTTAATTATTAATTTATGCATTGTTGTTTATACATTATCTCAAATTCATCTTACGTGAATAAACTCAGGGTTTTGTTATAAAAATGCCATAAAAAAAGAAATTTATGAAAAAATTCACACATTGCTCCGACTCGACGTAATTTTTGTATTACTTTTTAAATTAAAATAATTTTATGAATTCTTTGTTCCACTCGGCTTGTTTGACTTAAAATTTATCTACTTCATTTCCTCATCCCTAAAGATAATAAGTCCTTTGACACTAAACTAAAAGTGAGATTAACGACAACTTACAGCGTTCTTCCAGTCAACCCTTAACAAACTCTTCAACTTAGGCCCTAAGCTATACTTACCTATTTGGTATAGACTATCATTAGAGAAGACGTCAAAATATATACCCCTTCGACACAATTGTTATCACAATACAAGCGCTCTGTTTAATGTTGTAAAGTTTTACTGTGCCTACAACTCCACATCGCAAAAGAGTTGACTTACGTACAGTTAATCTTTTATGGCAGTACTCATACTAGGTTGTTATAGTATCAACCTGTGAAATGACTAGACTAGATAGTTGTAGAAAAAACAGGAAAAACATTCTGTATTTGTAATAAAAGGTTTCTTTTCCCTTCTCCGACTTATGTCTGCCGGTTTCTTATACGTATCTTGTTTCAATACTAATACGATTATAAGTCGTCGACCTAATTCAGTTTCATTCACATTGACTGTGTTTGTCGCTTCAACCCTTTGTTGAACCTCGGTGTTAAGCAATAGCTTTATAAGTAGATAAAAATTCCTTTACAAAGCACTCGATTTCCTCAAAACCATTTATAGCCACAGTCAAGTGATAATGGCTTTTTAAACTCATTCATTTTTAATTTCTAGGGAAAATAAGCTGCAAAATCAAGTTAGCTTAAAATGGGAAGGATAAGTTGGCACAGTACAATGGCCTCAACGGTTTTGGTGGCAGCAGCATTTTGCTTGGGTAAGTTTACACATTTCCTTATGATCTTAAACTTAATTATCTTTGAATGTTTTCTTTTAGTGTCTAGGGTCAGCAGTCAGGAACATCCATACTCACTATCTGTTTCGCAAAAAGACATTACAGTCCTTGTTGATGGGAGAGAGGAACTGGGCTTAGTTCTAAGGTAAGTACGAATACGGTGAATTTCTCCAGGAGTGTTCTTTTAATTTCAAAAGTCGCAAAGTATTTTTTTTTTTTTTGTAGAAAAGGCCAAAAATATATTTAAAGAGTTGTTTCTTAACATAACCAGTAAATACATTTTTTGGGTTGTGCGTTGCAATTAAAAATAGTTTTGATTTAAATCTGATTTTGCCAAAGCTGCCACAATTTTTCAAAGCAGCTGCAACTTCTCAATGCTCTCAAATAAAATGTAAAATCCTTCATTGCTGGGGAAATTTTAAGTAGGAAAAGGGAAAACAATGATCGTTTCAATAACATCCTTTTAATTCTTACAGTGGCGTCCTTGACCAGAATGTCAGCATTATGTTTATTAAGCAGCATCCGGAGCTAATTGATCTCGAGCCACATGTTGTAACGTTTAATGCCAGTGATCCTAAAAACGCGACAATCAGTATCCTTGGCCTTAGACCAGGAAACTTGGAAGTGACGGCAGAATCTAAACCAAATGAAACATGGATGTAATTGAGTCATTTAAGGAAATTACCATTCGAATGCTTCCTTCAACTGTCTTCCTTCTATTTTTAGCATACAAGATATTTTCTTTCGGGTGCAAGTGGCCAACTCAATGGCAATAGTCTACATCTCATTAACATTCGGTTGGATCTACTTTGTTGCATGGTCCATATCCTTCTATCCTCAAATCTACTCAAACTTCAAACGTAAAAGTGTTGTAGGCCTTAACTTTGACTTTTTAGCATTGAATATCATGGGATTCTTGATGTATGGCTTTTTCAACGTCGGCCTTTACTGGATTCCAGAGATGCAAACTGAATACTTTAGTCGCCATCCACGTGGTCTAAACCCGGTTTTGGTTAATGATGTTGTGTTCTCGTTGCATGCGATATTTGCTACTGGTATTACGATTTTCCAGTGTTTTATTTATGAGGTTAGTATGTGAGGTGTGAATTAAACTTTATGTGCATGTACATGCAATCGAATGTGAAGGTCTTTTAAACTACGTTTTGTTTTTGTCTTACAGAGAGCGGAACAGAGAGTTTCGTTGACAGCTCGTGGCATTGTGGGGATATTTATCATTATCATCGTGATATCGGTCGGTTTGGCATCAGGTGGTGTTATTCACTGGCTTGACTTCCTCTACTACTGCAGTTACATAAAACTGACAATTACATTGATCAAATACATTCCACAGGTGAGTTTGCAATTAGCTTTTAAAAATTCATTCGATTTATAAAAAAAATAAAGCTTTGGGCTTGCTAATGAAGCACTCATTTTTACCACTTTGAGAGCAAACATTTGTTGATATCACTTTTTTTAAAACTAATTTTTTGACCTCCTTTTTTCAGGCTGTGATGAATTACAGACGAAGAAGTACTGTGGGTTGGAGTATCGGCAACATTCTGCTGGACTTTGTCGGCGGTACTCTTAGCATGTTACAAATGATTCTCAATGCGTATAATTATGGTTTGTCAAGACGAACACTCTATTTTATTCAAAACTCTATCTAACTCAACATTTATTCCAATTAGACGACTGGATATCAATATTCGGAGATCCTACCAAATTTGGTTTGGGTCTCTTCTCGGTGCTGTTTGACATTTTCTTCATGTTTCAGCATTACGTATTCTACAGGTATGCTCGACCCTTTACTAATTTTACACTATTCTTTCAAACGAGAGCCTTTCATGAGTGTTTATATTGATTGACAATAATATGTTTTACATTTCATAGTACTTTCTATTTTAAAATCATTTTTCATTTAAACAAAACAGCATTCAAGTATCGATTGCAGCAAAGTTCAAAAGTCAACATTTGAAAATGAACAAGTGTTAAAAGTAATCGCAACTGAAATCATCTTCTAGTGTCACCATCATGAATGCACAGTATCTCATTTCACTTATGTTCATTCACAAGCACTGTTTTGTTAATTCATTTCATAATTGATCATTTTATTATTGTTTACCCTGTTTTTTGTTGAACGAAAATTTGGAAATCTTTTACAGACATTCAGAGGAAATTACTATTTCCCAAGTGACCACTGTGGAAGATCTCACTGAGATTAAAGAGGACAATAGTTCTGAGAAACGATACTAAGAAGCTATTGTTTCTCTTGTAATTATTATTATTATTATTATTTTTTACATATTTATTTTGACTATTTATAATCATGTTTAGTATTTCACTGTATTTAAAATTTTCTAGGTCATTATTTGTACAATAGTTTTTAAGTTGATTTTGTTTATAGGATGAAAATAAGAATTAATAAATTTGTTTTTTATTTTTTTGGTTGTAGTTTGTTTTTATGTACATAAATACTAATAAATCTTACAAATACTTATTATATTCACACATTATTCATCAATTAGAAAGACACAAAAAAATATTTTTGCACTTTGATATTGGTAGTTTGGATTCTTACACCATGTAAGTAAAGCACTTCATATCCATAAAAGCTAGTTCCTTTCTGTAAGTATCTGTCGGATGTTGGGTTTCAAGGACGTGTCCCAATCACTTTGTTGTTGTTTACGTCTTCCAAGAGTAGCAGAAATCAAATTCTTTTATTTTTGGTTAGCCTAAAGGTTTTTGATGAAAAATGTCCGACGACGTGGCCGGGATCAAGCCTCCAAGCTGTTCGTGAGCTCTTTTGTGGTTATTCGTCTGGCAATGTAAGGGAAACCCCTGAAGTCTTTCATCGAAAAGCTCATTTCGATCAATACGGCTACTATCCGTCAGCTTTTTGGTGAAACAAGCCCACATGTAAATAAGTTATTGCTTCATTCGCCAAAACTGAAGGTCTTGAGGCGAATCATTTAAAAGTAATTTTTGATTCTTATCTCGAATGCCCATGAGAATGAAAGTACAATCTAATTTGTATTCTTCCAACTGCTTTCGACAAAAAATTTTGAGTTTGGTTCAAGTTTTCCATTTATTATTATTTTAATTATTATTTAATTATTTAGGGGTAATAATTTCTGGTCATTTGAACTCTTTTTTTTTGTAGAATCGATTAACCAACTAGGCGCCCAGGGGCCTTTAACAAGAAGCTACAAGTCTACAAGTCAAGAGCCTCTCGTAGGATAATGTGCATTACACTTGTAGAAGACCAAGCAAACTTTTTTGTGTCATACAAATTTCTTACACTTGTCATAATTCATATGTATTACAAGTACTAGTAGGTTTGTGTTACAGATCCAGGCACTCCGGTTTTATGGATATGCCGTTTGAAACGATGATCACTCACAAGGCTAGAACTGCGTCAAAAGTACAGTCATCTTTCATTCGGCTCAGGATCGGTCCACTCTGGTATCTGGACTAGGAAATATTGTTATCGGATCTTCAAAACATTAAATTGTGTTATATGAATAACTCCTGGATGGGGAGACTATTTGTATCCGCAGTTTCAGCCAAGATATGCTTAAGAGTTGAGACTCTATTTTAACTATTTCATTTAACTGATACATCAGGGCTGATGCAAGACAAGGATCTCAAACAGCTTAAATGCAAACAGTCTAAAGTTTGCTCCCCAACTTTAATAATAAAACTACAACCTCTGTACCATCTCCTAGCATAAAAGACTGTAGATTGCTTGTTTGCAGGTCTTGTTGACACGGGACACTTCTCTTATGAGCTGCAAAGTTTGACGTATTGCTTAAGTGATACCACACTCTGTGAATCCTATGGAGAAGATGCCGACAACGTGGATCAGTCAAACTCATCAAACACCAAATATTGTTGTTAGGTGGCCATTGAACTTTTGAACATCAAAAAGGTGTTCTATATATTTATAGATCAACCTGAAACCGGTCATTAAACTGATAAAATTGTAGGTCCCCTCCATTCCCTCACAAGACATGGTTGTGAGAAATGCGCTAGGAACAAGGGCTCCTCGCTCTGTTGCGCCACCCTATTTATTTTTATTTTATTTAATCATTTCATGGCAGATAATTGAATTCGGAACTAGGTTCTAGACAAGTTCATACGCCCGGCTATGTCCAAAGGGACTTAATTCAAAGGTTTTTAGTTCAAAGAAACTAAGTAAAGCTCAAGTGAACTACGTTCAGAGAAATAAGTCCAAGGTAGTCATGTTAGCGTAATATTGTCCACAATTTGGAGATTCACAAATTAATTTTACTAGCACAAGTATGTTACTTGTAAGTCACCACTTCAAATTTGTGTTGGTGAAACAGAAAAAGAAATTGTCCTAAAAATCTCCATTTGAAAAATACAATAGTTAAATTGTAATCAGCAAGGTTTGTTCGAACAAAATTAAATAAAAAAACACAAGCTTTGGTAAAAAACTCTTGTTATTACAAATTTGTAAGTTGGTGACATATCCCACTGGTTTATATCGGTAGATATTCTTCTCTATTTAGTTCTTCGGTTCTACAAACAGTTTTGAAATATGGCACCCAGTTGATCTTATTCAATGGTTAAATGGAATAGAACAGGCCGATGAGCTTATCGATAAGCTTCTCGGCCTGTTAAGTAGGAGTTCTAGTACTATCGAATTCTAGTAATATCTGCTTATTTTCCAACGGATGATTTGTTCCAAGAATTGGCAGTTCTTCAGATAGTAATTACATTGCAATAAAAAGAGTTTTCTCACTTAGCCGTTCCGTTCATCACAAGGCTGAATGGCTGTATGGCTGAGAAAATTTGTTCATGCACTCTTGTGCCACCCTGTTTGTTTTTATTTTTCGATTAAATAGGTTTGTTCGTTGAAGCCCTGGGGTTGGACTGTCGCGATTTTTGAAAGACCTAAACTCGCCTGCAATTTCTAACTGAGTGTTTGTGGACTGTGGAGCCCTGGGTTTGCCCTCAATTCGGCCTGAATTTGGTAGGTTTTTTTTTTGGGCAAGTTCAAATAATGAACAGCTCTGTCAAATGACATGTTTTTGTGGTTAGCACTTTTTGAAAACTAAAAAACCCAGTTTTTTGACAACTCATAGGGAAACCTTGGTTAACCCTCTGTAAAGTTCAAAAAGGAACCTAATTTCGGCTGCTTTCTGTGTAAAAATCCCCGAAGTCCACGTCCGCGGAACTAATTATACACCATTTTGTGTACAAATGCATGTGTTTATTTTCATGCGGTTCATAAATTTGCAAGCCTTATAAGTAGTTTGCTTTAATATAAAATATTTCCTTTTTGTGAGTATGTCATTGTTTCGTTTAAGGCCCACATTTTTATGTGTATTTATATCTAATTTCTACCTAAAAATATTTTACCTTTGTTATGTAGCTCTCCAAAAGTAGGTAAAAAATGCTGACTGAATTCGCTCTATTTTGCCTATTCTTTTGATTAATTACTATTGGTGTATTTAATACTTTCTAGACTTTTATCCAATTGAAAGGCTCTCTCTAAAACATAAAAAAAATTACATAAAACATAACAAAATACTTTTCAGAAATCTGCAACCTTATGAAGCCATCGCCGGTAACGATATAAGTCAAAATGATCCAAACCAAAGACGTCCTCTTGCAGATGTAGATGAGCCATTTCAATTACCTGCGGTAGCCTAAAAAAACTAATCGTTTTATTTTTAACAATAGAATAGAATGTATGCATGTTTGTATGTGTTTCATAGAAAGTGTGACATAGTACAATAAGAAATCCACGAATAATAAAACTGAATAATTATTGTGATATACAGCATAGCGAAAAAAAGAAGTTTAATGTTTGAATTCCATAATTATTTTTGCACTGAATTATTATTCAAAAATATCGGTAAATGTTTAATAAAATAGTAATGTGTGTTTGTGGAATCGACTATGTAATTATTGTATCACAATCAGTTTTGCATTTGAATGTTACAAAGAATATAAATATAATCAATTTTAAATAAAATAAATATTTATTCCAAATATGTACGTCTTAAATATTCTTTGGGGAAAATCCTTGCATACTTTGTTTTTCTTTGCAATTACTGACCGCCACATCAAGGATATAGCCTTATAATGTCTTAAAACACGGTGCGAGCATTTGGAAAATAGGAGAGGATTTAAAGAAGAAGCCGATGCACGTTGCTTTTAATTTTTTGTGAATCGAAAAAAAAAACAGAGTCAGGTGAAGCATTCCACATTCAGGTGGTGCAATGTACAAGATTATTTTAAAGAAAAATGAGTTGTTAATTTTTCCGAAATGTGAAATCCCAACAAGATTTTTTCTGAACGATATGACGATACTAGTCGTCGATACTAATCGTCAATTCGGCTTTCAATTTTTCAATTTCCCCGGTCGGACCAAACATACAATTAGCCTGAAAGAGTTCTATGCGAATCATTTGAACTCAATTGCAAGTTGCTGCTGCTGCAACAAAACAACACCCGAAGAACAACATGAATCAACCAACTTAAAGCCAAAAACGAAGACGATTTCAAATAAAAATGCACCATGTAAATTCATTAAAAATTAAATAAAATTTATTATATTTATATAACTTTAGTTATAATAGTAAGCTTTTATAATTTATGCGATTACGTTCTTACATTTTTGGTAAAAGCATAACATTAATACATAACTAGTCAGTCAACATTTGAAAGGACTATATAAACTGAGTATGTTAAAAACTAACTTAGTATTTCAAAGCAATCACTGTTAAAACACTTTAGTCAACTTCCTCCACTGTTGGCCCATTTCCATTAGCTGCATGGGGTCCAGCTCCGGATCCAGTGTGTATTTTAGTCATTATTGGACTGCAGATCTTTGTGGCTTCTTCCATCTTGTGTTCAAATTCTTCCTTCTCAGCTGTTGTGTTGTTATCCAACCACTTGATTGTTTCACTGCAGCACTGCAAGGCTTTGTCCTTATCTGACTGTTGAAGTTTGCTACCAGCTTGTTCCACAGCTTGTTTAACGTTGAACACGTATCCTTCTAGACTATTCCGAGCACCAATACGCTGACGTTGTTTCTCATCCTCTTCCTGGTACTTCTCGGCTTCGCTCACCATTCTGTCGATTTCAGCCTGTGATAGTCGACCTTTGTCATTCTTAATGGTGATGTTCTTGACAGCTCCAGATCCCATTTCTTTGGCAGTAACATTCAAAATTCCGTTAGCATCAAGATCGAATTTGACATCAATCTGTGGCACACCACGAGGAGCTGGTGGAATACCAGTCAAGTTAAAAGTGCCCAGAAGGTTGTTGTCCTTAGTCATGGCTCTTTCTCCTTCGAACACTTGAATTGTAACTGCTGGCTGATTGTCGGCGTACGTGGTAAACGTCTTTGATTGCTTGCATGGAATTCTGGAATTGCGTTCAATCAGCTTGGTCATGACACCTCCAGCTGTTTCGATGCCCAATGACAATGGAGCTACATCAACAAGTAGAACGTCTTGAATTTGACTGCTCTTGTCACCACTTAAGATTGCTGCTTGAACAGCGGCTCCATATGCAACTGCTTCGTCTGGATTAATAGACAGATTGAGGGTTTTTCCATTGAAGAAAGTCTGAAGAAGATTCTGCACTTTTGGAATCCTGGTTGAACCACCAACCAACACGATATCATTGATTTGGCCCTTGTCCATTTTGGCGTCCTTCAATGCCTTCTCAACGGGATCAAGTGTGGAACGGAAAAGATCTGAGCAGAGCTCTTCAAATCGTGCTCGACTTATTCTAGTGTAAAAATCGACTCCTTCGTATAAGGCATCTATTTCAATTGTGGCCTCAGTGCTAGATGACAGTGTTCGTTTGGCTCTTTCAGCTGCCGTCCTTAAGCGTCGTAGAGCTCGAGGATTTGATCGAAGGTCTTTCTTGTACTTGCGTTTGAATTCTTCTGCGAAATGGTTGACCAAACGATTGTCAAAGTCTTCACCTCCCAAGTGAGTATCACCAGCTGTTGACTTCACTTCAAACAGGGAACCCTCATCGATTGTCAAAATGGAAACATCGAAGGTTCCACCACCCAAGTCAAAGATTAAAACATTGCGCTCACCAGAGAGATTCTTGTCCAATCCATAGGCTAGGGCTGCTGCTGTTGGTTCATTGATGATCCTAAGCACATTCAGTCCTGCGATAGCTCCAGCGTCTTTTGTTGCTTGGCGCTGTGAATCGTTGAAGTATGCTGGAACAGTGATAACTGCATCTTTGATGGTCTGGCCTAGGTAAGCTTCAGCGATTTCTTTCATTTTCGTCAAAACCATTGAGCTGATCTCTTCTGGCGCAAATGTCTTCTGTTCACCCTTGAACTCAACACTGATCTTTGGTTTTCCACAATCGTTCACTACTTGGAATGGCCAATTCTTGATATCGTCCTGAATCTTCTGGTCGTCGAACTTGCGCCCAATCAGTCGCTTAGCATCAAACACAGAGTTCTTGGGATTCAGTGCGACCTGGTTCTTTGCTGCATCACCGATGAGGCGTTCCGAATCAGTGAACGCTACATAACTGGGAGTTGTGCGGTTGCCCTGATCGTTGGCAATTATCTCCACCTTTCCGTGCTGAAATGCTCCAACACAGGAGTAAGTAGTTCCCAAATCAATACCGATGGCTGGCATTGTCTATCTTCAAATTTAATTTTATATTTAAAAAACAGTACAAAAGAATTAATACTTTGAATTTTTTCAAATCTCAACGAATATCAAACAAATTTTAACGGATTTTGTCTAAAAGCACTCAAATAAATGCACTCGTACTTTTCTCACTCTGTTTTCAGTTATAGTTGGAATTAAACTGACTCGAAGAGAACAGCAGCTGCCCTTTTATATTAAAAACGTTGAAAAGAGAATGTTCCCGAATGTCTTTCCCGACTATTGTGGAAATCTCTGGAACAGATAGATTTGAGGGGACAAACAAAGAGGAGAAGCCTTTAAGAGAAGCTGCAACAATTTTCAGGAGTGAATTGTTTGAAGGGGTAATCATAAAGGAGAAAAGAAAAAAAACGAGAGAAAGTAATCCATTGTATTTATAATACAATGAAAAAGAGAAAAGGAGGAATATAAGGACAGAGAATCTTCTCTTCTCTGTTGAAAGAGAGTCTACAGACACATATTTCTTCTCTTTTTTATTAAATTGACGTTTTTTCGTGAGCAGTGATGCCAGACCTTAAGCCGAATGTTTCTCACGATAATGATTAAAAATCATTGTATAAATAATTGTATTATTTATACAATAAAAAAAATCCCCATTTTACCCACGCTCTGTAAAAAAAAACCCTATGTTTTTTCCACAAACAAGTGTATGTTAAAATACATCAAATTTAATAAAACAAACTTCACTTATTATTATTACATTATTTCTCTTTGTTTATTATAAAAAAGTGCACTTAACAAACAAAAAACAGTTTACAAACACAATCTCAAATGGAAATGACACGAAATATTGATTTAAGATTTGACGTTTCTTTTCACCATACAAAAACTTTAAGAAATAAATGCAAAATGTCTACTACTTTAAGAAAAACTTTTACACAAATGGATACCGTGTAACAAGCAAACAAACACGACAGTATGATCAAATGGAACGAGGGAGAGAGAAATAAAAGTTTGACAATAGTTAGAGAATCTGAATGAATTCGCTTTGAGATTTGATTTTGATTTTCGTCAACGATGTATAATTATTTTAACTATCAAATAGTTTGTAGAATCAAAATATTCATTGTTTTTTGTTTCTAGAAAAAAATACCCTCGAAATGTATAACTATTCATGATCTGGTATCACTGGCAGAGAGGAGAAAAACTGTTCTTGCTCTTTTCAATCCAAATTTAAGAGATTTTGATTTTACCTGATGCCTGCTGCCTCCTGCCTGGTTAAATTTTAAGAGAGAATATCGTTCTCTGCAAAATTGAAACAGAGATTTCACTTTCCTCTTATGGTTGCCGTTGCGATGGTATGCTACCGACCTGGAATATTTTTTTTTAAGCTTTGGTACCGTATATTTTGTATGGATAAATGCAATGAGTACTGAGTGGCTTTCAAGTTTTGTATGTTTGTGAAATAAAAATAACAAATATTACTGCAACGCTTGTGACAGAACACGTCATAGCAAAGGTGACTTATTCCATTCCCGAGTTCATGGCTCTGGTTCTCCGATTGAAGCAATTGTTCTCCTAAAGAATCCAAGATTGTTATGATTTCAGCTAACAATTATGAAAAATGTTAGTTTAAAGTGACTGTTCGCTGTAAAAATTGTTATTTTTATACATTGGACTGTCTGCTCAAGAGAGATTTCTGCTAATAAAACTTTCACTGTATTATTAGATTTACTTCTTTTTATATGCTAATTTCATGAATAAAATATGAATTTATATGAATTACTGGGCTTTTTTTTGAATACCTCATACTCATACTCATTTTTGTTATACTTTTCACTAAATTGATAGCCTATATAAGAAAACTTGGTTTGATTGGTTTTTGAAAGCGGTAGCCCTGTCAGCACCAATATTAGAAAGGTAACTTTTCTTGTCGAATAGACTGTCTAACTTTTTGTGTTGTCAATTTGTCATTCTTCTCTTTAGCTATTAAAGAAAATTCTCTTAGAAGTAACAATCTTCTCTTTATTTCTGTGATATTCCACAAACATCTAGAAAAACATTCCAGAAATTTCTCTCTTCTTTGAAAATCATATAAATATCCGGCTCAGTTCTCTTCACTTCAGTTTAAATCTATAATCTAACATACAAAGTGATAACAACTTTTAAAAGAAGATAGAAGTGCTGTTTATTTTCAACAAAGTTTGTCAATCTGAGTTAAAAATATTTCAAAGAAACAGTTGGTTTATTGCTAAAGTGAAATTTTGAAATTAATTTTCAAGTGAAAAGTTGTTCGAATTTATTTTGAAGTCAAGTAAAAAGTAATTAAAATACAGTAAAATGCCAGCAATCGGTATTGATTTGGGAACAACTTACTCCTGTGTAGGAGTCTTCCAACATGGCAAAGTGGACATTATTGCCAATGACCAGGGAAACCGCACAACGCCCAGTTATGTGGCATTCACTGATTCGGAACGACTCCTTGGTGATGCCGCAAAGAACCAGGTTGCCATGAACCCCAGGAACACAGTATTTGACGCGAAGAGATTAATTGGACGCAAGTTCGATGACGAAAAAACTCAGGCTGATATGAAGCATTGGCCTTTCCAAGTAGTCAACGATTGTGGGAAGCCAAAAATAAGCGTTGAGTTTAAAGGAGAACAAAAGAAATTCGCCCCAGAGGAAATAAGTTCCATGGTTTTGACCAAGATGAAGGAAACGGCTGAGGCTTACTTGGGACAGACTATAAAAGATGCAGTGATTACTGTTCCAGCATACTTTAACGATTCTCAGCGTCAAGCGACAAAGGATGCAGGAGCCATTGCTGGACTGAATGTTCTGAGGATCATCAACGAACCAACAGCAGCAGCCTTGGCATATGGTCTTGACAAGAACCTATCAGGTGAACGGAATGTTTTAATATTTGACTTGGGCGGTGGAACGTTTGATGTGTCTATTTTAACAATCGACGAGGGTTCCCTGTTTGAAGTGAAGTCAACAGCTGGTGATACTCACTTGGGAGGTGAAGACTTTGACAATCGTTTGGTCAACCATTTCGCAGAAGAATTCAAACGCAAGTACAAGAAAGACCTTCGATCAAATCCCCGAGCTCTCCGACGATTGAGAACGGCAGCTGAAAGAGCCAAACGCACTCTATCATCTAGCACTGAGGCCACAATCGAAATAGATGCCTTATACGAAGGAGTAGACTTTTATACAAAAATAAGTCGAGCTCGTTTCGAAGAAATGTGCGGTGATCTTTTCCGTTCAACACTGGAGCCCGTGGAGAAGGCTTTGAAGGATGCAAAGATGGATAAGAGTCAAATTCATGATATCGTGTTGGTGGGAGGCTCTACAAGAATTCCAAAGGTACAGAATCTCCTGCAGACGTTCTTCAGTGGAAAATCGCTTAACCTTTCGATCAACCCCGATGAGGCAGTAGCCTATGGAGCAGCCATTCAAGCAGCAATTTTAAGCGGAGACAAGAGTAGCCAGATCCAAGATGTTCTTCTAGTCGATGTAGCTCCATTGTCACTAGGAATCGAAACAGCCGGAGGTGTTATGACCAAGCTGATTGAACGCAACTCAAGAATCCCATGCAAGCAATCGAAGACCTTCACAACATATGCCGATAATCAACCAGCGGTAACAATTCAAGTGTTCGAAGGTGAGAGGGCTATGACTAAGGACAACAATCTTCTGGGCACTTTCAACTTGACTGGTATTCCACCAGCACCTCGTGGAGTTCCAAAAATTGACGTGACTTTTGACTTGGATGCAAATGGTATACTGAATGTTGCTGCCAAAGAAATGGGATCAGGAGTTGCAAAGAACATCACAATCAAGAATGACAAGGGTCGGCTATCACAGGCTGATATCGACAGAATGGTGAGTGAGGCGGAGAAGTACCAAGAAGAAGACGAAAAACAACGCCAACGTATCGCTGCTCGCAATAGCCTCGAAGGATACATCTTTAACGTCAAACAAGCAGTCGAACAAGCTGGAAGTAAACTTGAACAGCCAGATAAAAACAAGGCATTGGACTGTTGTAGTGAAACCATCAGGTGGTTAGACAGCAACACAACAGCTGAGAAGGAAGAATTTGAACACAAGATGGAAGAAGCGTCAAAGATCTGCAGTCCAATAATGACCAAAATTCACACTGGAGCGGGAGCTGGTGCAGGGCCACAGACAACAAATTGTGGTCAACAAGCTGGTGGCTTTGGAGGAGGCAGCTACAATGGTCCAACAGTTGAAGAAGTCGACTAAATTTTACAAGTGATCTCTTTAATTCCATTGTTTAAGTTCCTATTATGTAAATGCTTTGTTTGTATTGATAACTGTTGATATAGTTGTTAGTAGAATTTAGTTTTAAGTATTTATTTCAAACTTTGTTAATTAGTGAATACACTTAAATAAAAGAAAAAATTTTATTTTAAAAACATAAATATCTGTCTTTTATGGCTTTTTCATATTTTGGTATATTTTTCTGGTATCTATATGTCGGTGGGATGAAATCTCCTTCACTCGTTGCTTTGCTTCTTATCTTCAATCCCATCACAATCGACCCTATTGAAGTAAACGTCGGAGCGGAATTTTCTCCGCAACGCATCCTTTTTCGAAGATTGAATTCGAAGTATTTGTCGTCGTAAGAAATTTTTCACAAATATAGCAACTCATTGCATTCCCAAAACTAAAACCTTCCGCAACAAAAAATTATCGGAGGACGTCGGATCGACCGATCGGAGGACTACCACGAAGCTCCGAATCGTAGGAAATCGGAAAGAATTCCGCTCCGACGGTTAACTCGATAGGGACAAATATATCCCGTACGTGTCGTTACAATCACTTTTGAATAGGTAAACTTGCCTTTCGAAACGAAATGGAGAGTAGGGCCCCTGTTCGTAATGAATGTTTTGGAACTGATAACAAATCTTGTCGTAAAGCCTTCGATACGAGGGCGTCTATAATCCTTCCTTTTAGCGTTCATAATCCGAAATTGATGGGTCTTGAGATAGGGACCATTGGAGTTTTAAAATTATTTTTAGAAATTTGTTTTTTTTTTTATTGTCTCTCTCGTTGCATCAAAACATCCTGGATATAATGGTCAGAGCATATTAAGAAAGTACATAGTATTTGAAACAAAATGATTATACATACATACTTGCAAAACCTACTAAATGATGGTTTGGTTCTAAGAAAAAATTAGAATCGATAGCAAAAAGTGGGAGCACCTTAAAATTATAGCAAAGAGATTCTGCAGTTTATTTCAAGGGAGGATGTTGGAAGCATTTGCTAAAAGAGTTGTTTTGTGTAGTTTTCAGTGTTCGTTTACTCTTTCGATTCTCCTTTACTATAATTTTTTTTCTAATTCGCTTGTCGCGTCTTCGTCTTTGCTCGCTCTCGGATGTGTCAACCTAACGTCAAAAAATTTTATAAAATATATTTGTTTAAGCAATAATAGATTTATGAACAAAAAACAACATTAGTATGTGGTCCGAAGATAATACAAAACTATTGATTAGAATGTACGAAAGCTATCCGGATTTGTGGGATCAAAAATACAGATCAAAAAACAGTGAAATAAGAGCAAAACTTTGGGCCCATATTGCCGAAGTGCACAAAACCACTGTACAAGAAGTAATAAAGAAGATTAAAAACCTTCGTAGTAAATTTTGTTGTGAATATAAAAAATACGAAAAAACATTAGCCAATGGTGATCGCTTCAAACCTTCATGGATATATTTCAATAACCTTCTGTTTTTAAGGGAAGGTGATGGAGCCAGTAAAGGATTCAATGAATCTGAAAGCATTATGGTAGTTATTTGTGAATTGTTGAAATTGTTTATTCAAGAACTACATATTTTTCATGTTTTACAGAACGAATCAAATAGCTCGAGACAGTGTGATACTGAAGACAGCTCAGTGGCACCATACAAGCAGCAAGATGAAAGTCTAGATTTTGGATCAAATTTAAATTATGATGAGCAGGGAGAAGAAGATACTAAACCAGATGTTAAAAGAATTAAATTAAATAATGAAGAAGGAGCCCTTGAAGACGCTCTGCACTGTATAAAAACACTATTGGTGGAAAATGAAAAACGAGATGAACATTCCATTTACGGTGAGCACGTTGCTCATAGAATACGCACTTGCAACAAAAGTAATACCGACATTGCTATTGCCCAGCACGAAATCGAAAATATTTTATTTAACTTGTCAATGGGTGTGTACGGCCAAGCAGCTGGAACTGAAGAACCTATGAAAGCATTAACACCTTCGATTGTTGCCCCCGTTGTCATACCAAAACCTGAACCTGATTCATAAACTTATTATTACTCACTCGACAATCTTTTCAATTAAGGACTAAAATACATAAATGCAAATAAATATGCTTATTTATTATATAAGTCTTTTAGTTATTATTTTTTGTACTGATACATACATACATATATGTCGTGTTTTTGAGCTGAGTCGTTTCGAGATCTAGTTATCTACAGCACCTAATTATGATGGTTGTATCCAACCAGGCCTTACATCAGAGTAGGTATTTTGATACAGATCTTTTGTGCAAATTGCTGTTCCGAGTTGTTGATGGAATGTTAACTCTTTACGTACGTAATCTATAATATGCTAATCTTCCTGTAGCTCAGATCAAGCTCATTATAAGGTTAAGGTTTAGAACCAAATTATCTTTGATCCGGTTATTTTGCTTGAAGGAGTACCTACCTACCTAATAAGTTTGTTAAAGTTTAATTATAAGTGCATGGAAAAAAAAATGAACCTTTAGCATGCAACAAGGTGATGATTTAAATAAGTTAAGTCTGCTACTAGGGTAAACTTAACACTTACTAAGTCGAGGCAACTAAAGCAAAAGTTTGTAAGAGTAAACTCCCAGATTCAAAAATAGATATTCTTAGCTTAGAAATTGTGATCTCTATTGAATTCCAGGTTTTTTTGGTCGGAACATTTCCGTTACGTCATAAAATCGAAGAATTTGGCTTTCGATTTTCAAACATTTCATGATCAACAAAATTATTTCATTATAAACAATTTATAAAAAAAAATTCAGATCCCTAAAGTGTATGCTTTGAGCTCTGAACGTCTGAACTGAACCTTATGAATTTTGATCGGGTTCCCAGGAATAGAGCGAGTTATACAGACTGAGACTGGGTTCATAAAAGAAACTAACCCACCCACAAGTTGAAAGAATAGTTCTATTCTTAGCCATCATTAAGACCACAGTTTAATTTATAAAGAAATGTTTCTGAATTCTTGGACGATATAATCGTACAACAATTTTCTGTAGATAATCTACTGCACAGAGGAGATTCAAATTATTTTCTTTTCCTTTTCCTCTATGGTCTACTTTTACAGCAGTTTTGTTCCCATACTCACCTACAGAAGCCCGCTGGGCTCGCGTATTTCTGTTAACAGTGTTTGGCTAAAACTGTTACTCACCCAGAAAAGGTCATCGTATAAAATATACCAAATGCGTTTACTTTCTTTTCATTTTTGGATACTAACTACACAAAGCTCTAGCCCAAAACATTTACGGACTTTTTCTTCCAGTAGTTTAGTGCCTCGCATGAAAAGAAATCAAAAATTGATTGCTCACAACCAATAACATCATTCTAGGGAAACATCACTTAAAAGCTTTCGCATTTTAAACCGAACAAAGCTAAATTGACATGAGAAATAAAATCGTTTGACAGTTTTCATTTTTCGTTTCAGTCTCGACTCTTGAGGTGCATACAAAACAACAAGAAGTGTTATTTTAATCAATTTAAAAACAATAGAATGAGAAAAATACTTATCAATTAAAAGAAATAATAAAAATAAAATTGCAAACATGTCAAGCCCACTTGTTATGAAAATTATGTCCCTTTCTATAACCACAGCTAAACGAGCTGGAGCCATTATAAGGGACGTTATGCAAAAAGGCAATTTGGGTATTGTCGAGAAGGTTTATAAAGATAGCAGTCTCTTATTTGCATACTTTTTTATCTAATGAGTTTTGTTTAACAGGCTAAAGATGACTTGCAAACTGAAGCGGATAGATCCGCACAGAGATGTATAATCGCCTCGCTGAGTAAACATTTTCCTAAAGTTAATATAATAGGCGAAGAAGGCTGTTCGGATCTGAATGTATCACTCGACTGGCTGGTGTCTGAGATGGATGAAGATTTTCTATCGAAATCATGTCCCAAGGAACTAGTTGATGTAAAGGATGAAGATTGTGTTATTTGGGTAGATCCGCTCGATGGTACGTCAGAATATACCCAAGGATTCTTAGAACACGTCACTGTGTTGATTGGTGTTGCTGTTAAAAACACAGCTATTGGGGGGGTTATTCATCAACCATATTACAAACATGCCACGGGTGAAATTGGCCGAACCATATGGGGCCTAAAAGGAATCGGTGCAGGTGGATTTGAACCAAAAACGGCACCAGATGGTCAATTTATCATTACCACAACGCGCTCGCATTCGAATCCAATTGTTCAGAGTGCTTTAGATGCATTAGGACCAAGCGAAGTAATTAAGGTCGGAGGAGCTGGGTATAAAGTACTGCAATTGTTGGAAGGCAAGGCACACGCTTATGTCTTTGCAAGTCCTGGATGTAAAAAGTGGGATACTTGTGCTCCCGAAGCTGTTCTTGAGGCGCAAGGTGGTACTTTAACAGATATGTTTGGAGAGCATTATTTATACAATGCTAATGTCGAACATCCAAATAGGCAAGGTGTGTTGGCAACCATTGGAACAGTTTCGCATAGTGATATTGTTAAGAAACTACCTCAAAATGTTCTTGACGCTATGAAAAAGTAATAGTAGACTTACCTACGTATTTATAAACAAATGTGAAGTATTTCATTCCAATTGTGATTTAAAGAAGGTAATTAAAAATGGTGTAACTTGCAAAATATACGAGACTATTTTTGACGTTCATTTTTTGTGATTCATTGGACATGGTAACAAGTGACGCTGTATCGATTTTTGTCTGCTTTTTATAGAAATAACAACAAAAATGCACTGAAAACACCATTATAGTTATTCAACGATAGAAAAGAAAACATTGTGTTTAACAAATTTTAATTGATACCTACTCTCAGAAAATTGATTTTAAATTTCTAACGGAAACATCTACCGTCGATAAGAAAATTTTGGAATTGTTATTCTCTAGCCATTCATTCGCCACTCTCGTGAACATTCTAAAAAAAAGGCTATTTTAAGAGAGAAGTGAAATTTTCTCAGAACTTTTGTTCTTAAAGTATAATTTTGTCGATTATGGCCTGAAAAACATGTTTAATGAAAGGTAGGCGCTTTTGACATAGCGTGTGTAAGGTCAAAGGTATTTTGTTTTCCTATTGATGGGATTTTAAGATGCTGCTCGTTCAACTCAACACAGGAAGGACGGTTTTGGTCTCGCCAAATAGCGTTGTGTGTTGAAAATCGGCAAGAGCATTCCAAGTTAACTAATTAATATTTGGAGAACGCAATAGTGTTTGCTTATTACGCTTCCATTAGCCAATTTTAATTTATTGTCCCAATCACTGACAGTGAGTTTCATCTCAAAGGTGATCATGAATTGGAACGCGATCAAAAAGACATCGAAACTGCTTTAACTGCATGCTTCAAGGCCTTGTATTAGTATCAATTTCAATTGACACATTGTTGACGCCAAACATAATTACAAATAATCAATGTTGCCCGAAGAATTACACCCTAGAACAGATCGCTTTTGCTACAGGCCTCCGCAGGACTGTGCCGTTGCCGGAATCATCTTCCTGTCTGCCATTTCATCTATAGAAGAGGGATCCTTGCACTTCAACGCCGTCAACGTTGAAACCATGGGCATGGGTTTTCACCTTCTCATTCTGTACTGCTTCCCAAGCATTCGTACTCCGAACGGGGGCTGGTAAGCCGAAAGACATTAACGAGTGCTAGGGGAGAGTCACCAACTGGCAAATATAGGTATGTTGCTGGCAGCGCCAGCGTAGTCGATGAACGGTGGTGGCGGTGATGTAGCTTTGTTCGTTTCCAACCATTGTTGTTAAGCGTGTTCTGAACTAAAACAAACATCAGCAGCAGTGTCAGCAAACAAAATGATTTTTATTGTTGTGGAAATATCTAGTTACAAGCATCAACAAGAATAATCAGCCCTATCATCGTAACAGATCGGAGAAACATACGATCGTAAAGAAGTTCCGATCGTAACATTTATTTTGTTTATGGTATCCGTTTCGTAAAGGAAACACTGACGCATGTAGGTGACATAAAACTACCCCTTCCGCCACTACTTTGCTGTCGGAGACATCGGATAAAACAGAAAACCAAGTAATCGGCATGCATCGCATGAATTCCGAATGCGTTCCCACCATTTTCACATTTAATCGCCATGCATGGCATGAATTCTAAACGCGTTGTGAGTTTGACATTTTCATCGTATTGTTTCGTTCTTTTCGGAGATATGTCCGATTAAGCAATCGGAAACGTTACCATAATACAAATATCTTACGTTTCGTACAAATCGGAAAGAATTTCGTTCCGATCTGTTACCATAATAGGGCTGAATAAAAAAAACGAGAGAATGGAGAAGGAATGAAGTTGTCAATCAAAGTCTACATTTTAATTTTACAGTATTCTTTTATTACCATTTATTTTTAAATTAATTTGGAAATCAAAATTACTCATAAATACTCATTCTAATTTTCGCTAATACATTACATTTTTAGTGACATTGATGAAAGTGTGCTTATAAATAAATACATTAAGCTTTCGAATGATCAAAATTACTACGAAAAGCAGGTTATGGCTAATATGCATAGCTAAAATGCAACAAAGTTTGTTTGTTTTTTAATAATATAATAACGTTTTGGAGACATGTATATTATGTGATGTGTTAACACAGAAAGGAGACAAAAAAAAACATTTATATATAACAATATGAACAATATTCCTCTTTAAAATTAAACAAATCAATAAATTATCATGTATCATAGTGGTCATGATTTTCCTCTTCTTATAGAATATGTACCAAGCGATGTTGGTGAATATGAGAGTCTATTTTAAATATACTCTCTATTATTTAGATTAATTATCCTTTGGTAATGAAATCGACCAGCCAAGCACCCTTCTGTCAAATCCACAAGAAAACAAATTGCAGTTGAAGACAGGCTCTTCAGCCCAAGCCACAGACGACACCATTCTACGATGACCCTATTTAATAGCAAGAAAAATAGTTGATATTAGTTTTTAAGGAAATTTTTCATATGTGTACTTGTCGACTTGTCCTTGGTAGGCGAGCTACTCTTTGGCCATTCAAATCGAATAAACGAATCTGTCGGTTATCGTGTGGAATCGCAATCACACCTGTCGATGACACTGCCAAACGATTTACAGCCGAATCGGTGCGAATTGTAGCCAGTGCCGACCTCATGTTACGGAGTTCCCATACTTTTACAGTACGGTCGTCTGAGCCAGAAACAACTTTGTCATCCTTGGTAAAAACAGTAGAAGTGACGCTCCTAGAGTAGGACAATTCAAAAATACAAATACAAGTGAAATGAAGGCTTTCCAGTTGGAATTTATGAAAAATTAGCAGACGATCGAAAGAAAAACAAACAATAAAAAAGACCCTTACTCTGTGTGGCCTTGAAAAACTGATACTGCTGGTATAGCATCTCTAAAGTCCCACAGACGAAATGTTGAATCTCTTGAAGCGGTGACAACTAGTCGTTGACTGGGATGAGCAGACACGTGTGTCAACTCATGATCGTGTCCCGTTAATGGTTGGATTGGTTCTTTTGTTTCAACATCCCAAAGCATTGCAGTTCTATCCCAGCTTCCAGTTATGATTTGATCCATATTTGGTAGCCAATCAGCAGCTACTACTACTGATGTATGACCTCCAGGGCCAGAAAACTCGCACAATGGCGTTCGCAGCGTATCAACCCTATCCCGATCTTCAACTTGTTCATCACTATCGTCAAGTTCTTCTTCGGAAGAGTGTCCTTTCCTAAAAAAAGAAAAATTTCAGAGAGAAGTATTATTTACGCCCTAGATACTCTTGTGAGAGAATGGTACTTGAAAACTTCCCAGTTAACAGCTGCTTGCCAGATATGTGCAGTACCATCTCCACTGCCTGTTAAAACGAGATCTCTATTTTGGTGAAATTTTATTGAATTGACTGATCCAGCATGGCCCTGGTATTGCAATAGACATCGACTACTTTCAATTCCCCATATACAAGCAGTATGGTCTGCTGATGCCGTTCCAATTATTGGTTGACCAGATTTGGCAGCGATTTGCCAGACTCCATCCTTATGCCCACAGAAATCACGGACTAGCGAACTTACTACCGATTGAGCTTTGAAACTAGACACAATTCTTGATGTTTGAGCTCGTATTTTGTGACTTGCTTTAACTTTGCCACCTGATGATGCTGTCTTCGATTTAAAACCTTTGATTGGTAGTCCAGTTGTATCTGGGTCATCATGTCCACCAGAGCGATCACCAGCCGTGCTTTCCTTAGCACCCAATGATTCCAGTTTTTCTTGAACTATATTAAAAAAAAAAAAACAAGTTGGAAGTAATTTACATGTATCATTTGTTTACGATCAAAACCACTCACGACTGAGGTTTTCCATGTAAATTAATTCAAATTCTTTTTCAATTTGAGAAAAGAGCATATGAAGTCGTCCTCTAAAGGGTGCATCATCGGGAATACTGAAGTCTTCAGCTAAGCTTGATAAGCGCGAGGCGCGTTTCGATGGCTTCATAATAGATTGTTTATTCGACGTAGTTGAGCTATCCAAGGGCATTCCCTTTTTAGGAGGTCTTGTTATAAACAAATTGTTTGATAGCCAATTAAAAGCATGAAGTTCTTTTCAAAAGTTTCTAACTAAAAACGTGTCTAATACTAAATAAACAATTTTAAATCGAAATTAATGTTTACAGCACCAATATTTTTAATTTTGTAGCAATAAATACATTTTTTGCAATTTATTAAAAAGAAAAATGAAATGACGTTTGATTTGCTGACATTTTGAATGTCAATTCTCTGTAATAAGTTCATTCACAATGGGAATTTTGATCTTAAGGCACCAATGTACTAGCTAATTTGTAATTGAGGTTTTTTGCAGTCGAATCATAAGCAACTGGATCTGGACGTCCTCCAATAGCAAATCATAAACTAGGTTCTGATTGGGATTGGCATTTGGTATTATTCAATCCAACGCGATCAACAATCCACGAACAATATTTAAAGGCATATAAGTTCTAACTTCTAAGACACTGTTCACATTGGCACCAATGTGTTTATTCTCTTTCCCACATAGTTGTAAGAAAGAGACGTGGTTTTGCGCAGGAGTTTTTAAAAAAATTAAAATTTTCTTGGTTAACTTTTGACATTTCTTTGTTGTGACACTTGTACTTTTCCCCCGAGTAAAAGACGCTGTTGTTTGAAAAATAAATGTTCTTTTTCTTGTTCCTGAAGCAAAAATTATAAAAAAAATAAATTAATTTTTCAGTTCAGTTCAATTTCTGAGTTTTTTCCTAAATCTGAAGGCAAAATAATTGTCAAAATAAATCCATCGTGTTCACATTTAATTTTAGTCTGAACACGACGGAGTGGCGGAATGTCAAAATTGCTCGGTTGACTTGCCCCAGTGTGAACAGCGTCTAAGAAGTATTCGGTTGGAGCTCTTAAAATATGTTCTATGATGAGATTTTTAATAGTAAAAGAACTAACCGGAACTCTTAAATATAGAGCTCTTTTATCAATTCAATCTCAAATTTGGCTCTTAAATTCTTGATTTTAATAAGGGAGGAGAGGTTCGTGAGAGTCAGATATGTCACTATGAGATGACAGTGACAGTCACAGTGTTTATTTGTAAACTATACTACAGGGTTGGAAAACTCAGCACAGTTGTATCGAATTCGATACAAAATTGAGTTTACAAAAGTGCAGTTCGACGGAATTCAGTAACAATTTACATATCTGCATTTTTCATCTTTGAGAAATAAAAGGAAACTAAGCTGATTGAGAACTAAATTCACAATTTGTTTAGAGATTATCAATTCATCATCCTAATTGCATACGTTTTCATAACAGCAATCCTTTAAACGCATCTGTAAGGCCATCAACTCTTCGTTTATAATGGTTTTTTAAGCATATTATTGTATTTTACTGCCATATTATACTTCTTTTTTTAAAGTACTTTCTCAATACGACAGCCCTGTTTCAGACACATCGGCTTCCGCTCTTCGTTGTCAGTACGTCCACCAAAGAGGCTGTTCAGACAGGCGCAAGTGAACCGTGCAAAATTGACGTCTATATGTTTTTTCTCTTTCCCACATAGTTGTAAGAAAGAGACATTTTTTTGCGCCGAAGTTTTTAAAAATTTTAAAATTTTCTTGGCGCAGTTTTGACATTTCCTTGTTTTGACACTTGTGTTTTTTTTTCTCGAGTAAAGAGACTGTTTTTTGAAAAATAAATGCTCTTTTTCATGTTCCTGAAGCAAAAATAAGTAAATAAATAAATTATTTTTTCAGTTCAGTTTAATTTCTGAGTTTTTTCTTCCCAAATCTGAAGGCAAAATAAACGTCAAAAAAAATCCATCGTGTTCACATTACTTTCAGTCTGAACACGACGGGGTGGCGGAACGTCAAAATTGCACGGTTCACTTGCGCCTGTCTAAACACCGTCAAACTCTTCAGCGTCAGTCAGGCCTCAGGCTGAGTGACTGTTCTCTTTCTTGTTTCTATAACAAAAATTGAAAACACAAAACAATTCGTGATTTAAAGTTTTTTATATTATTCGCTGCAATCTAATATTATTTAAAAGGTGTGTACTGTGTAGTGAGTGAATAGTTTAACTTTGAAACCACATAACTACTTTTGTTAAAGGCTCTTTTTGGTTAACTTAAGTGTCGCTTAAATCTACAAGTGTTTCGTTGCATATTTGTGGGTATATAATTAGTTATTCGTAAACAAAACACTTCTCATTCCTGTGCGACAGTGATTCCGAATCAGAAACCATTCAGAGCAGATATTTTGTCTTACGAAATCATTCAAATTTTTTTTAAATATTTTCTTTGACGTGAAAATAAAAACAAATCAAAAATTGTGGTTTTATTCCCGGCAAAATGTTTGACAGTAGCATGGATTTTCCCTATACATACATACATAGTTTAAAGAGATAAAGAGTCGAATGGTCGACTGCGCAAGCGGGAGCGTTGCGCTCTCAATTCTCAAATCTATACAGCGCTGCCATTGTGGCACTGTCGTGCACTTTTGTTACCTTTTAATTTTAATGTCACTGTGGTACCCAAACGATAAAACTCTTTGATTATGTTGCATTCAAAAAACAAAAATTAATAAATAATAATAATAATACATGGTTTATAAATATTTTTTTTCCAGATTTGTTCACAAAACACAATTGTAAAAGGTCTACAAATATCTACAAAACCTCATACTTCCAGTTAACCTTTTCTTATAAGGTTCAGCGTTTAAAAATGACGGTCGTTGTTTTAGATAATGGTGGTTATACAGCCAAAGTTGGCTTGACAACAGACATCAAGCCCACAATAATTCCTAACTGCATTATGAAGGTAAAATCGGAACGCCGCAGGGCTTTTATAGGGCAACAAATTGAAAGTTGTCTGGATACGTCTGGGCTTTTTTATATGCTTTGCTTTCAAAAAGGATTACTTGTTAACTGGGATGCTCAGAAAACAATTTGGGACTATATATTCAGTTCCGAATGTTCGAATATTCAATTAACCAACAACACTCTTATCGTTACCGAGCCTTTACTGAATCCTTTTAGCATACAAGAAGCTATGACAGAAATATTGTTTGAAGAGTTCGATTGCGGCCGCATAGCAAGATTATCAAATGCTGATTTAGCTGCACATCACTACAGTTCATTAAATAACAACTTTGGAAACTGCATTGTCATTGATATTGGCTATAGCTTTACGCATGTGGTTCCTTATCTAAAAGGAAAGAAAATGAAAAGAGCTATAAGGAGAATTGAAGTTGGAGGAAAAGTTCTTACTAATTATTTAAAAGAAGTAATTTCTTACCGATACTTAAATATGATGGATGAAACGTATGTGGTCAATCAGATTAAGGAAGATATCTGCTTTGTTTCACAAAACTTTGTTGAAGAAATGACTTTAGACTCGAAGTGTGGAGATTCAGCCAAGAAGAACAAAATTGAATACGTTTTACCAGACTTCACCACATTTAAAAGAGGTTTCATTAATAATGATTCAGACCGTGCAGTTGGCCAGCAAACCATAAACATCAATAACGAACGTATCATCATTCCTGAGCTATTGTTCAATCCATCAGATGTTGGAATTAATCAAATGGGCATTCCAGAAGCCGTTTTAGATTCTTTAAAAGACTGCCCGGAATGTTCTTATTCATCTTTGCTAAAAAATATCATTGTAGTAGGCGGAAGCTGTCTTTTCCCAGGTTTCGCAAATCGTTTTCAAATGGAGCTTCAAAAACTTGCTCCAGATTATTTTGACATACATATAACCATTCCTAAGGATCCAATAACGTATGGTTGGCAAGGTGGCAAGCATTTTTCAACTTCGCCAGAGTTCGATAGCAGCGTATTTAGGAAAAGCGATTATGAAGAAAAAGGGTTTCAATATTCTTTTTGTAAGTTTGATACTTGAAATAAATTTTTGAAACACAAATAAATTTGTTTAAAGAAAAATATAATCGATCTTAATTTTTGTTTCTTTTGCTAATGGGGAAGTGGGAGATAGGAAGTGGCTCAGGGAATCTAAAATTGGGACAGCTAAATGAGATCTAAAATCCTCGTTTGCTAGACTGTTCGTGTGCGCTATAGCATTCCACTTTTCAGTTTATATTGGGGCTTGCGAAGTACTTTTTAGTTCAAAATCAAATAAAAATACAGGTTTTCACAAAATATGTCTGATAAAGAGTTTCACATCTAAACCAGCACAACCACTTTACTTCTTAATTCTTTGTAAAATTTTAAAAACTAGTAATGACTAAACTAATTCTCAAACTTCGAGGTTGAGAAAACTATATTAGGCAAAAAATTTCAAACGGATACGATCTATGAATTTTTTATTTTTTGTAATTTTCTTCACTTTAACTTATTTCCTTAAATTGGCAGCTCTGTCCACAATTTTATACGTCAGTTTCGATCTCTTAAAAAATTTAGAGGAAAAGCATATCACAAAAACAAATAAGTCTCCCTTAAATCTACAGGAGAAGAAAATCACTTGAATATGAAAGAGGAGTTGTAATTATTTTACGAGTATTGAGCAAGATTTTCACACAAATGTGCCAGAAAACTACAAGTGCAAAGTGTTTCTTTAATGTTTTATTAAATAAAGTGAATTATTTGTTATTGTTAACTTTTATCATTCCTTTATATAAATAAGCAAGTGTTGTTACGCATGGCTTCCAAATCGGTTTAAGCTTTCGTGAACAAAATAAGTAAATTTCATAATCAGAAGCAAAAGGCACACGCCTTACATCAGTCTCCATGGTTGCTCTTGGTTCATGTACTTATTACTTCACTGTTTCGTTATTTGCACATTATTCTTGAAATTTGCTCAGAGTTCTAATTCAAATATGGCACTCTATACTCCCACCAGTTTGGATACAGAATCAAAGGATGGAATTTTAGAATCCGAATTAGAAAAGGCAGCTAAAAGAAAGGAGTACGCAAGGAAATGGCGACAAGAAAATAAAGCAAGGAAAACGGAGTATTGTAGAAAATGGAGAGAAAAATTTGCACGGGAACATCCCGAAAAAGACGCAGCGCAAAAGAAGAAAGCATTTGATGCACTTCACCAACTCCAAAAAATTCGAATATTGAAAGAAACACCTGAAGAACGTGCAATTCGCTTAAAGAAAATATCTGAATATAAACGCCAAACGATACTTATGGAAACACCCGAGCAAAAGGCTGCTCGTCTTGAAAAAAATCGTCTTTATTGGCAAAAAATGAAACTTAATGAAACACCAGAGCAAAAGCAAGCTCGTAGTGAAAGGGAGAAGCGATATAAACAAAAAACCAAACTTGCCAGAGAAGCTCAAGGTTTTATAAAAACAAACTATAATTCGGAACCTACGATGAATGGACCTACTAATTGCTCCAGTCAGAAGGTAGGTAACTATCTACATATCTGTCAAATTTTGTTTTTCAATTTAGTAGTTATGTTATGTATTTTAATTGTTTTAAGTCCGCGACATTACTTTAGTCTATAAATGCAATCATTTTTCACTTTTGTTTGTGAATCAGTTCAATGAAAGGAAATGTCATGGCAGTGCTGTTTTGTCAGTGTCAGTGAAAAAAAAAGAGGAAATTGTATACAGAGAACAAGTTGCATGATATACAGTGAGCTCTTAAATCAATCAACAGCGAAACGGAGCTGCCATCTTTACTTTATTTTTCAAATCAAGTAGCAAGAATATATCGTCCGTTTTTTACAGAAAGACATAAAAGGCGTTTTCAAAAATGTTTAGATTAATAGCCCGTTTCTCCCAAACATCGCAAGATACGATGTTCTAGTCAAATCACTGCTTTTCACTCAATACTCAAAATGTGATGTGTAGCAGCAATTCACAGTGATGTGACATGAATTTGGTTTATAGTCGGGCTGTTCATGTAAGCCCCTGTTAAGCTTTCTTAATTTATGCGGCTCAGTCTACTTTGTTGGTGAATGAACCGGAAAAAATTGGGCCAGTGTTCCAAAACACAAAGCATACTGCGGAACTCTTTAGGGCTTGAGTACAAATTTAGAGTTTTTGTTAAAGTTGCTATTTTAACTACGCATTTCCTTAAATATCCTAAAAGAAAGTTACATTTCGTAAGATAAACCGGGAGCTGCTGATTGCTTCTGCTACTGCTAATCACTGGCAAGGAGCCCTGTGTAATCCAATCCTAGTAAGCTAGCTTCTTCCTTTTGGGCGTCGGGAGCTTTCTCCTAGAGTATGCCTACATCAGACATCAGAAATCGTCAAAAAATGATTCCTCTATCCTCTGTAAGTCTCTGTCCACAGTGTGGACTCCACACTTTGATTGGATTTCATTTCCAGGTTCAGTTCCTAACTGTATTTACCTTGCAACAAACGATCTAGCACCATGAACATATAGATGTGTGGACAAGTACTTAGTTAATTGATTACATAAAAAAATAGGCTAACTTTCTGCCAAAAATTTTGAAAAAAGAATATATTTTTTTAGTGACCTTTGTCTATTGTTTGCTAAAAGTTTTGTCGAGTTTTGACAAGCTGACAGTCGTGAAAATTTGGCACTAAAAAGATAGGTTCGTTCAGTTTAATAAAGAAACTGTAAGGTATAAGGCAAACTGTAAAGACTCACCCAAACCAAAGCCTTTTTGTTGTTAAAGAAAACAAATTCAGCTGTAAAATTATATTTAGAAAGCGATATTAAAAGTACCGACTTTCTGTAGTTGTCGCGGGTACAGGAATGATGCCAACAATGTTTGTTGCAAATATAAAATCGGCTTTGGTTTGCCAGAGCCTTAAAAAGGAAGTAGCAAATTGACAACGGGCCACCATTTAGGTGTTAATTTTTTCTATTTTCTCTATCCGTTTTTGTCGGTTTCAATGTTGATTTGTTGTTATTTTCGGTATTGCTGTTATGAAGCTTATGTCTTTGGCCATAGGCAAGATCGAAAATACGAGACGGGAAGTGATGTTAAAAAGCTTCATTTGAAAAACCTATTACCGTCACCAAAAGTTTTTTTTTACTGAAAATCCACTGTTTCACTGTCCATAATTTAAAAAGAATACTTTGCCTTTCAGTAAAAAAAAAGTAGCTGCGAAAACAGCGCTGATTCCATACTGTCATGACAAAGAGAAGGAACTTCTCTTTTTATCATTATTTTTCGAATACCCGTGAAAGAGAATCTATGGCAGATTGGCACTTGGCAGTGGGATAATAATTTTGCAGACGGAAGGTAGTATTTAATTGTTTGCTACATACAAATAGAAGAAAATTTTATTTCGTGACATTCTATGTTACAGTGTTTTTAGTTTCGATTGGATAAGTCTTCCCATGCTGGGCTAAATGTTGATAATTACCGTGTTTTTATTGATTAGTTCATATATTAATGAATATTGTGAATAAAAAAGTTTTGGTCTTTCACAGGGCAGACACTGAATTTTTCGGTAACTCAATAGCTGTGTGTTTTCAAGACAGCAGATAGGTAGTACAGCCTTAATACCCTTGGGGAACAACGAATGTATTTTTTACTGTGAGAAAATATCATACTGAAAACCAGGGATGGCAATAATGTTGATTGAAAATTTGTAGTACTAAAATGATGGGCTTAAAAAAATATTCCAAAAAATGATGCAAATTTTAAAAAATTTGTTAGGTGCATAGGTATTTACCCTTTTTAATTAAATGTTGTGTGCAGTAGGTACTTTCCTTTTTTTGTGTAGGAAACAGAATTTTTTAATTTCTGTGTTGATGTTCAACAAAATCTTTTAATTTAAAGTCTATGCACATTCGTAACTGCTGAACGCATGGCTTCTTTTTATGTCTCGCTAAGTTATTTGCTCATTTGTGGCTGCGTAGCTCTACGCCCGCTGAAACCTACATTGCTGCACTGCAGCACAAACAGGTGTCGAATTACAATAAAAACTGTGGTGTCTGACTTTGCAGATGTACCTATGTACATATTTTAAACAGAATAATTATCAGTATAATATGTAGATATCAAGTTAACAAAAGACCTTTCGATTCATTGCAGACGGAGATACGAGATTCAGCAATGGAGCCTGAAGTTTATGAACCCAAAACATTCCACTTTGATGAACAAACGGATACAGCATCTCAGCAAGTGTTTATAATTACGGAAGTGTCGAAAGAACCTTGTCAAACATTGCATTCCCTAAAGCATGAGGAAGAGGAAAATCCAAACAATTTTTTTAGCCAAAACTTATCAGCTGAGAGTGAGAGCCTAAGGAGAGAAATAAAAATTGAACCGGAAACACCGGAAGCAATAGCAGCTCGATGTGCTGAAATAAATGAAAGCGAACGTATAAGCCAGCTCTTTCACAGTGGTAATGCTACGGAACAAGCTTTGGCGGTCGAGGCTTCAGAAAATTTTAGACTCGAAATGAAACGTGAAGGAGAAGAACACGACACCTCATCTAAATCTGACAGCAAATCGGAATACTACAAAGTATGGCGCAAAAATAAAATACTGAGGGAGACCCCTGAAGAAACCCAAGCACGGCGTGCGAGAGACGCGGAAGTAAAACGAAAGCGTTGGGAAAAACTACAATCGAATCCGCAACTCACAGAAGAAGAACGAGCAAAATTTATTGAAGAACAGCGAAATATAATGAGAGAAAGAGATCGAATTAATAGAATAAAACGAGAAGCTAAGCTAACGCCAGAGCAAAAAGAAGCTAGACGCATCAAAATGAATGAACAAGATCGGCTAAAAAGAGAGCGACTTAAAAAGGAAATGCCTGAAAAAGCCGCAGCCATACGGGCTCGAATAAATGCAAGGCGAAAACTGAAAAGGCAGTTGGATCAAGAAAAAAAGGAAAAGAAAATAAAGAAGACCGAAAATATAAAAGAATATCGTAGAGAATATCGACGACAGATGCGCTTGAAAGAAACCCCAGAAGAAAAAGCAGCACGCCGTTTGAAAGACTGCGAAGCTGCTAAAATTAATAGACAAAAAAGAACTGCAGCACGTCAGCTGAAACGACAAAAAGAAAAAGAAGAAAAGAAAAATAGACCCCGAAAGAAAAGACCCACAAAATCTTTACAAGAAAAAAGAGAACAAAAACGAAAGTCAAAAGCCCGTCGTTACGCTGCTCTAACGCCGGAACAAAAAGAAGTGTATCGACTTAAAAGAGTTGAAGGCCTCAGAAGATTTCGAGAAAAACAGCGAAAAACCCAAACTGCGGAACAGAAAGCAGAGTACACAAGGAAAGATTCTGAAAGAACAAGACTTTATCGGCAAAAACAACGTGCTTTGTTTACATTAGAACAAAGAAGAGCAAAACGAGCAGCGTACATTGCATCGCTTCCGCCAGAAAAAAAAGAAGCTCGTGAACTGAAAAAAGCGGAACGAAATGTTAAACAACGCCTAAAAATGAGGGAAAAGAGCGCCAAATTAACACCAGAAGAGAAAATCGCTAGCAAAGTTATCAAGGCAGCTCATTCCAAGCTTTATCGTCAGAGAATGAAGGAAAAGAAGCTTTTAGACCAAAGCAAAACGGTAAGGCTTTGTAATTTTCTGATAAAAACTTGTTCACTGTAAAAACTTGTATTTTTTATCTGTTTATAGAGTTCATTGAAGCAACAACCAATGTCCTTAGAGGGTACTCAAGATACATCATCACGTTTTGAAATTCCAAATTCTAACAACCTTGGAAGAACACCTGCCCAAATCGAAAAAAGCAAAACTTTTTGTTTGATAGAAAAGAGTCTGGATTATATGAAAGCAATGATAGATCACTCAGCAGGTCGAGATGAACACTTCGTTTACGGTGAGCATATAGCTCAAAGAATCCGTATTAGCAATAGGAGTGATGAGGAGATATATGTTGCTAAGCAGCTGATTGATAAAGTTCTACAAAATTTGTTGGTTCGAGACAACTTTCATCAAAACAACCAAATGCAGAGATAAAACGTTGTGTCCACCAGGCACTAAATAGATTTAAAATAGTCTAAGTAATTTCATTTAAAATTTGTATATAATACATAATAAATTATTTCATTTAGTAATAATTTTTTAACAAACTAATCGCAATGTTCCAAACTGTAATTGTTATTCACCCCAATAAAAAAAAGACAATGAGAATACAAGTTGGAAAATGTCTTGTTTTTTGGAAAGTGGAGAAAATTATGTACCTAAAGTAGAAAATTATGTACTTGCAGCTAACATTTCTGGGAAAACAAACTCTTTCAAAATAAAAAGTGTCCGCAATCAAGTGACTCGCAGTGTTACTCAGTTTTCAATTAAGGTGTTCGAGTCTATTCATTCTCAAAAATTTTTCTTCAAATTCGGGTGCATGTCAAGAAACTTCTAGAGCACCTACTCCCAAACATTAGGCATCACGATAATCTTAGTCAAATATAACTTGATCTGCCTAACAAGACCCTTACAAGGACAAAGAAAGATGATCACGTTGAGGTGATTTGTTTGAACTTGGACACAAATCCTGTCGCCACGTCCGGCTTCTCACCCACAAAAGAAATGAGCTCATCCAAAAGAAGTTGTTTCTATACAAGTAATCAATACGACCTGTCATCATATGCGGCCTCCATTTCTGATATTCTGATTTTCCGTATTCGGAACACTTGGTGTACCATTTTTGTTTTTGACGAAGTTTATGGTCAGATTGGCCGAACGATCTATGGCACCCGATTTAAGCTCTGTGCCCCTGTTCTGTAACTATCACCTTGGCGATAAACGGTGGAAAATGGAACGAAATTCTATGAATTTAGTAGGATTCCGTTCCATTTTCCAACGTTTATCACCTGCTTTCATCGAGGCGATAAGCGGTGGGCACTGTGCCCCTGTTCTGTAACTATCGCCTCGGCGATAAACGGTAGAAAATGGAACGAAATTCTATGAATTTGGTATGATTTCGTTCCATTTTTGCCTGTTTATCGCCTGCTTTTATCGAGGCGATAGTTACAGAACAGGAGCACTGGTTCCCGAGAGGGAGCGTGGGTTCGAACCCCACATCTGACATTATTCCTCTTTTATGTTTGTATTACATAAATTTTGGTCTGGAAATTCATTTAGTAAAATTCTTCACTAGGTGTGTTTTATTGAGAATCTTATAGCTTGCGCAGTAATGAGTCTCATTAAAACCTTGTTGTTCACTTTTAAACACTGACTAATTTTTGTTAACTAATCGTTGTGGTTTTCCCATTTGCGATGTTTTGCGATCTCTTGCAAACCTGCATATAGATTCCTAATAAAACACGGTCACTATATCTTATCTGTTGCTATGCTTCCAAATATATTTTTTATTTGGTTAGATTTACTATAGATCTTAAGCTCAAAAGAGCGACAGGAATAAACTCGTACTTACTTTTTTATATAATTTTTGACACAAACTATGAACATTGATTTTGAATATTACGATATAAAGTTGACAAGTATGTGTTTCCCTTTTCATTAGGTCTGTTCGTTGAAGCCCTGGGGTTGCACTAGGGTCGCAACAAAGCGTTTTTTGAGAAACCTAAATTCACCCTGAATGTCAAATTAAGTGTTTTTTGAGCCACAGGTTTGCCATAGGTTTTCCCCAAACTCGCCCTAGCTTTTTGCTGTGGCGATTTGAGGGCTGTCAAATGGCATGTATTTTTTTTTAATGACAGGGATTTGTGGTTTAGCGTTTTTTGAGGAGTGGAAAACCCAGATTTTTTTGACAACTCATAGGGTTGTCAAGAAAACCTGGGTCAACCCTGGGGAAAGTTCAACGAACAGACCTATTAGGTCCGTTCGTTGAACTTTCCCCAGTGTTGACCCAGTTTTTCTTGACAACCTTGTGAGTTGTCAAAAAAAACCTGTGCCCCTGTTCTGTAACTATCGCCTTGGCGATAAACGGTGGAAAATGGAACGAAATTCTATGAATTTAGTAGGATTTCGTTCCATTTTCCACCGTTTATCGCTTGCTTTTATCGAGGCGATAGTTACAGAACAGGGGCGCAGGGTTTTCCAGTCCTCAAAAACGCTAAACCACAAATCACCACACATCCCTGTCAATTAAAAAAAAAAATACATGCCATTTGAAAGCCCTCAACTAGCCACAGCAAAAATTAGGTTTGTTTGTTGAAGCCCTGGTCACCACAAAGCGTTTTTTGAGAAACCTAAATTCGTCCTGAATGTCAAAATGAGTGTTTTTTGAGCCATAGGTTTGCTATAGGTTTTCCCCCAACTCGCCCTAGCTTTTTGCTGTGGTGGTTTGAGGGCTGTCAAATGGCATGTATTTTTTTTTTAATGACGGGGTTGTGTGGTGATTTGTGGTTTGGCGTTTTTTGAGGACTGGAAAACCCAGGTTTTTTTGACAACTCATAGGGTTGTCAAGAAAACCTGGGTCAACCCTGGGGAAAGTTCAACGAACAGACCTATTAAGGGCGAGTTGATGGAAAACCTAGGTCAACCCTAGGGCTCAAAAAACACTCAATTTGACATTCAGGGCAACTTTATGTTTCTTAAAAAACGCTTTGTGGCGACCCCAGGGCGACCCTAGGGCTTCAACAAACCTATGATAAATCATGAAACATGAAATCTAAATTCCTATACTTAGCCCTAATAATTAACTCTGTTTTTTATGAACTTTTGTGGAAATGCAGAATGTGCGCATTTATGTACATATCTACATTTACACTTGTAGGCTATTGATTATGTCCTAAAAACAGAGTGTAAAAGAACTAAGAAAAGTTTGTATTTTGATTGAGGAGTCAGCAGATTTTTTTTTATCTCGGAGCGCTATTAAACTACGAGTAGATGGTGGCAGAGATAGTGGGGAAAATCCTGCATATGAGTAATTTCAATAAAGTATCTCGCGAATGAAGCGAAATTTTTACAATGTTCAAAGGAAGTAAAATAGTTTAATATTATATTATTACCAGCTGACCCGCTCGGCGTAGCTCAGGCCCTACGTTCATCAAATTGAAAGTTAAGTAATGTAGTTTTAAAGTTTTATTCTAGTGGGAGAGTGAGGATGAAATATAGTTTATGTTACTCAGGGACAATTAAGCACTCTAACGATGATAGAATTTGTGGGATCGGTATAGCATTTTCCAAGTTCCCGAATATGTCCCAGTTACCGTTCCATTCCCATATGGGGATGAAATATAGTATATGTTATGTAGCACCGTATAATAATGGCGAAAACCGTACTGAAATCAGTACAGTGGTTTTTGAATTCCGGTTCCCGTTCCTGTGGGTAAATGTTGATGAACTATAGTCTATATTACTCAGGGACATTGAAGCACTCTTACCATGAAAGAATTTTTGGAATTAGTTAAGTACTTTCCAGGTTATTGATTATTTCACCATTCCCGTTTCCGTTCCCGAAAGAATATGTAAAGAAAATAATTATAGTCTTTATTACTCAGGAGCACTTTACACTCTAACGTTGAGTCCCGTATTTTCCAAGTTCACGCTTATGTTCTTGTTCCCGTCCCATTCTCGTTGGAATATGGGGATGACATCGTACTGTAAAAGCGACAAAAATTACAGTTCGTTCCAATGGTTTTTGAATTTCCGATCCCGTTCCCATTGCCGTTCCTGGGAGAATTTGAGGATGAATCTTTATATTCCCCCATTACCTTTATCCATGAATGGTACCTGCATCCAAGAAACCAAAAAGCTGTCAGTACTTGGTATGTGTGTAAACGATGATCTTCGTTAGAATGACCACATATTTGAAGTCGCCAAAGACGCTGCTAAATGCTTAGGTTTCTTAAGACAACGCAAGAAGTTCTTCACCCCTTCTGATCTGGCTATAATTTATAAGGCCTTCATCCGACTTAACTGAAGTATAACTCCCATATCTGGTCAGGTGTTTCTCAAACGTCTTTGCGCCTACTTGATAGGGTACAAAATATATAGCGTTAAAACTGATGGGTGATAGTTCAATCGTAGAATCGATAGATTTTCTTGAACATCGTCGAAACGTTACTTGTCTCACTCTTTACTATCGCTTTTTTCACAAACATTGCTCTAGTGAAATAGTCAGTTGCATTCTGGAACAATTTAGCCGCAACACCCACCTTGCTAAGAATGCCCATCAGTTTTACCTTGAGCCTAAGTTCGGGCGTACAGTCAAGTATAGAGGTTCTTATTTTAGTCGCACCACCCGTATGTGGAATGCTTTACCTGGCTCTGTATATCAACTACATTACGATTTACGAAGGTTCAAAAGCAAGGTTTATCGGTGTATCCTATTAAATCCTCTCCTATTTTCCTAAATGCTCGCACTGTACTCTATAACATTATAAGGGTAGTCATAACCCATTGATGTGGGGCATATTATTAAACAATCAAAAATTTGTTTATGGTACTCAGGTGCAATAAATTAAAAAAATTTAAATCTTTATTCTTAAATTAAAAGAATTTTTCAAAACAAACCTTATTATTTGTTATTTATTATATTAATTTTTTGTTGTCAAAAAAAAAACAAAATCATTGTTTGAATTTAATTTTTAATTCATTACAGTTAAGAATAATGAAATTGTCAATTTTACTATATTCCAATTGCATCTGTCGGGCTGATTTATGAATCTTAACCATCCAGGGCGCCACTCAAACGCATACAGAAAAATTCATTTAAATCGGCCAAGCCGTTTAGGAGGAGTTCAATTACATACACATGTACAGCAGAATTATATATATATATATGTTCAATATACCTACATGCAGTTCAAAGTTTTTTTATCACAATTTGAATTTTCAGATTTGGTATTGCTTCCGTACTTTAAAAGTACCTTCATATTATTTAGGCATCTGTACTTAACGACACCGCTGGCCGAATGTATCTGTGTTGCGATTTGTGACTGTGACTATCTCGAATGTTACGAATGAATTTGTCACGTCACGCAACGATTAATACATGAAGATACTCTTCTAAACCCTCGGGTTTTTTGCTTCTGTTTCAGATTTCAGTTTGTATCGAACTTTCAAAGTGTTCAAGAGAGTTGTGTGTTCAAGTCTGTAGTAAGATGTTAACAAATTTATGAACAAAATAGGTCATCTACTCAGCGTTTTAAAGAATATCGTGAAAGATTTAATTTGAGAAACCTCATAGAAAATAAGAACACTACTACTACAACTTTAACTAAAATGGCTAAAACGGCTGCAGAACGAATGAGGCTTTGCAGAGAGCGTAAAAAGCAAAGAGAATTACAAGCAAAATTAAATCAAGCAAATAGCGTTACAATTTATCCATCAAATGTTTCATTTGCGAAAGTTCAAACAAATACGAATAATGTATATGTAAGTAACACTAATTATGTAAGTATAAGTTTAAGTTTCACTTCACAATGTCGTCACAACAAATTTTCATGAAGTGGATGAAAAAATTTAAGTAGCGTCGCAATACTATACAGAGTGTCCCGTTATTGGTGTTACATCTTTGGGATGTGATTCTTGGTCATATTTCAAGAAAAAAATTTTTTTACAGTAAAGTCCGTTTCTCAACTTTGACATCACTTTTTGACAATTTAAAAAAAGGCTAACTTTGGTGTACCCTGACCTGTGTTAAATTCGATTTCTCTGTCATTGCTGGTGGTAGCGACCTTATTTTAAACTAAATTTTGGGTAAATAATAGTTTTTAAAATAACACCTTTATTTAAATTGACCTATAGCCCACACAAAGAATAAACAATTAACCCTTAAGGTAAAAAGCTCACGAAACTTATCATAATAGTTTTTAAAATTGTGTTTAAATTAGGCTCCTAAAAGGTTAGGATGCCAGAATATGACTTCTGTAGCTGCTTATCAACTTTCAAGTTTTTGCTTCTTCAAAGAGTTGGAATTGGAAATTTCTTCGGGTACCTATATTTGTAGGTATTTTTGTTCTTGAACTGTTTTGTGCGAATGGGGTCGATACTTCTCTTTAAATTTCAATCTAAAAAACCAAAAATGCAGAAAACTTTTTTAACACCAGACTTTTCTGCCAGCAGCTCACTATAGCTACATCATTTGTTGAACTTTATCCATTCCTTTGTCATAAGAAAAAAAGTAAATGTCTCAGTTGTTGGCCCCGTTTTTTAGTTTCTAACTAAAATACCTCCGGCCGAAATGTTTCGGCTTTTTAAATGCAAACCGAGGGCTCACAAAGCGCTCTGATCGACGTTACGACAAAATACGCTTAATGTCGACCCCAAGTCCAACCCAGGACTTAAATGAACAAAACTGCAGTTCCCTCAAATTTGTAATGACTCTTTTGACTTTTTTCGTATAGGGTATATGAAAAAAATTTATTCCAAAATACCGCCAATACAACAATGTTGTACATTTTTCAAAGTAATAAGTAATGTGTTTTGATTTTTTTGGAAGCGAGTGTACCTACAAAAGAACAAAACAAGTTTCTTACCCTAAAATGCATACTCACTCACCCAACTTTGCCCGCATCGACTCATCTCAATGAGGGATAGGGAACCCGATCTAGAGTTTTTTTTTTTTAATTTCCCCTTTTCAAAAATAGCAACACATAACACACACATAACGCTTGTATATAGACGTTGTTTTTCGGGTAGAGCGATAACGTTTTGTGTTTTGTTCACCCCATTGTCAATGCCCAGTTGTCAGTTATAAAAATTCAACCCGGATAATAAGTAGTGTCTGTCCCCTTGTAAAAATAAATATTTTTATAAATTGTTGCTGTGTGTTGTTTGAAGGTTACGTTTCGAGTTTCGTGGAAATTTTGTATTATTTTAATTTTAAATAAACAATGGCAACCTATCAGCGAAATGAGTTGATATCAGAAATGAAAAGTGAATTAGCTAACGCTTTAAAGAATAAAACAAATACTCGGCAAGAAATGCAAAAACGTTTTAATATAAACCCTCCGACAAAAATCGAAATGGTAACAAGTGACGCCGACAAGAGAAAGAGACGACCTCGTACGGGAAATAACCGGCATGTAGATGAAGCTGTTACGAAATGGTATCATGAAATGCAGAAACATAATATTTTTGTAAACGGCCCGATGTTGAGACGGCAAGCTGAGAAAATTGCTCGAATGATGAACAACTTTAATTTTCGAGCAAATAACGGATGGCTTTGGCGATGGCAAAGTAGGGAAAAAGTCAAATTCAAGCCAAAATACTATGAAGTGGCTCCTAAACTGAAAACAAAGGCAATGGATATTCAAGGAATTGAGAAGTATGTGGATAATGGTTTCGGAAAAAATTATGAAAATGTGGATAATTTGTCGTACCAACAAGAACAACAACAACAGGAGCAAGAACATAATGGAGTAGCATTTTCGGTCATAGAAATTGATGAGGGAACCTCTGAAAATGAAAATGCACTAGAAGTCGATGTCCTTCTTGAACAAAATAATGCCGATGAGCAAAGAAATAGAAATGATGAGCTCGAAGACATCACAAGGATAACAAATGAACATCATTTAAGATCCCACGATTTTATGGTAAGTACCTAGTCTTAAGTTAATTTTAACGACCTCATGAGCCGGTATTGTGGCACGTTACCTGCTGTTCAAATAATTGTCTTTCTGTGGACTCTGGTGCAAGTGCAAGTTTCTCTTTTTATTTTTTGGTAGATGCTAAATGGTAACCAGGGCCCTATTTCATAAACATTGACAAGTGACAATTCTACAAAATTGTCGCAGTTATCTGATAAATTTCCATTTCATATCGCATTGACAGGTCGTATATGTCAATTTTGTAGTGACAAATTTGTCACTGTCAGACTGTGATCAATTTGTCATGACAATTTTGCCAGTGTCAGATAATGATATAATTATCGTGACATTTTTGTCACTATTTGATAAATTTGTCGTGAAAATTTTGTCATTAACATATATTTTGACAAATTTCTTGCAATGTATGCAAGAGACTGAATTTAGGTAGAAGATAGTATGTGCGACGCAAAATATTTCATTTAATTGAAAATTTTCAAAAAATTAAAAATTCGAAGACGACGTATTTCGCGAACTTGTATCTCAGAATCATTATCGCTTTCACTTGAAGAAATAATATTCAACATTTGCAATTCAACTGACAATTCATTGTCATGACAATTTTTTTATGAGACGAAATTACGACAACTGTCGCAGATTTCCCGACAATTCTACAAAATTGTCAATTTTTTATGGGACAGAATATAGACAATTTCCTAGCTGTCATTTATAAATTGTGACTTGTCACCTGTCACTATTGTCAATGTTTATGTAATAGGGCCCAGGCTAGATCTAGTGCGCGTCAGGTCATATAGGCCTTTTTTGACGATATCATTTTAGCTTTCAGTTAAACTGATGTCTAAATAAAAATTAACTAATAACTCAACTGAAAACTGAGCTGAGAACTGATAAAAATCCCATCAGTTTTCTGTTCTGTTCTCAGTTTTCTTTCTGATTTTGATTTTTCTCAAATAGAAGAAAAGCTCAACCGAACTTCGAACTGACATGACGTCTATTTACTGATGTGATAGATGAACTGACAACTGATCGTCTTAAAGGGGCTTAAATGACAAAAATTACTTTTATTTTTTCAGCTTAAGTGAAGTTTTCTTCATTCTGCACTGTAAAAAATAGTTCACTTTTTGAACCTAAACTGGCTGTCTGAAACCTAGCTGAAAACGAGGTCAAAATTGAATTTGTGTATACACTGTTTGCAGAAGTCTACAAATGTCTGATGACAAATATTTGGCTGACAATGCTCGCGTTTTTGGCACCTATCTTCGAAAATCTTAACTTAAGATTCTGTCACTTTTCCCTTGTAAAAAGATTCAGATTTTCAGATGACAATTCAGATGACATTTTCGAAGATAGATTTTCAGATGGAAAATCTTGGCTGAAAATCTGAACTTAAGATTTTACTTGTCAAAACCAGGAAACAACGTATATGACAATCGAACTTTACTCGGTATTCTTGGGTTAGTTTTTTGTTTTACAAGTTTTCGCTTATTTATTGAATTGAAATTGATAATTATTGGTGTTTGGATATTCTGTTTTGTAAATTAATTTTAATAGTGAGTTTATCAACAAAGAAAATACATTTTTGAAGGCACACGATTTTCATTATTTTTATCACAATTAAGTAAAATGAATGTAATTTTAATACTGCTTAGTTTGGAAACACTTGGAAGTCAAATTGTTGAATTTCAAACAGAAAAAATCTGTGTTTTACAATTAATTTTACTACTAACTATGTAGAATCGAGAGGTGAATCACAGTACCATTTTACATCTGACACAGAGCTTAAATAGCGTTCTTGACTGACAGTAGTAGTTTCGAAAATTTCGAAGTTGCGAAGAACGCGAGCAATGTCGACAAACTAATTTGGCCGAAAAGCTGGCAATAAATTTGCAAACATTTGTAGATTTCTGCAAACCGTGTATACACATAAATTCAATTTGCATTGTAATCTTTGCCCTATGAGTTGTTAAAAAAACCTGGGTTTTCCAGTCTTCAAAAACCACTTAGCCACAAAATCACCACACATCCTTGTCATTTGAATAAAAACACATGCCATTTGACAGTCCTAAAATCGCTACAGCAAAAACCAAGGGCGAGTTGAGGGCAAACACAGGTCAACCCTAGGTCTCAAAAAACACTCAGTTTGACATTCAGGGCGACTTTAGGTTTCTCAAAAAACGCTTTGTACGACCCCAGGGCGACCCTACGGCTTCAACGAACAAACGTATAAAATTAAGAAGAAAACGAAACTCATAATCTTTTTAGAAAATGTGTGTGTATACATTGAAATTTTCTTTAGCACCACTGTCTTTTATGTTAATGCCAGTTGCTTGAACTGAAACTGATGTACCTACACAGACATACGTACGTTTCAAAGAAAACGCAGACAATAAGAGTGTAACGAAAATTGAAACATTTCAGATTTCAGTACAAACCAAGAAATATTTTCCTTGCCTTCTCGATTTCCACTCAGTCTCAGTTGGGTACTGTGCGACCGTAGAGAAACAATACAATACCTCAGCGCATATTATTTTTGTATTGATGATATCGATGTAGGTACATAATGTACATTGTTTGCTTGTCTTGCCATTTGTGTAACCGGCTTCTTATTTCACGTTACCAATAAACTATTATGGTGAAAAAAACAAGTACCGAACGCGTAAGAGCCTTTCGTGCACGCTTAACAGCTTTTCGTGAAATGTCTAGTCAAGGAGAAATCATAAAGAAAAAACCGAAAAGTGTTAATCAGCGTGTTAAAGAATATAGAGAGAGACAAAAAAAATTAAAAAATTCAGTTGGGCCAAGGGAAAGGTTTAATCCGAACGGACAACCCCCCAAAACTAGTGCTGAACGTGTGAGAGAGCATAGAGCGAGGAAGAAATTTGAGGCAGCAATTGCTGTTGCGAGTGGAATAAAAGTAAGACTTTGGTTGAGATCTAAATTTGTATTTCACGTCTAGGACGTACATAATGTAGGTACACGATTTGAATTTGAGGATATTTTCTAAAAAAACAAATGAAATAAAAGTCTTGTTTACTTATTGATGTGAGGTGAGAGATTATAGTATTTTCATAATCATTTAAGTGTACCAACCTATTAACACATGTCATTTAATTTATGTAGGTTATACTGTTACACAAAGATATTGGTAGAAACAATAATAGGAATTGAGAGCATGGGATTCAAAGTTTAATTTTTAATTATTTTAGTTATTTCATAATGCACCTGCCTGATGTAACGTCAATATTTTCGTTTCAGAAACAGAAACAACATGATGAGTATCCTGCATATCAAGAATCGTTGCCTGACATGAGATTTGTGGACATCAAACCTGAGCCAGAAGAATTTTTTGAAGCCAATCACAATGAGATGCAAGAAGTGATTCTTCCCCAGTGCGATGAGGAACCTCCAACGAAGAAAAGAAACATGACCTATGATGGAATGCCTGCAAATGTACGTGACAATTACTCAGTTTACGGTGAACATATTGCTCATAGACTTCGTGGCTGTGAAAGAGAAAAATATGAAATCTACATTGCCCAGCGTAACATCGATGAAATTATGTTTAAATTATCGATGGGTTCTTATGCGCGAAACCCTCAGCTTCACATGACTGAAAACAATACTACACAACCAACAGATGCGATAACGCCTACATCAACAGAGTTTTTAAACAGCAACCCTATTGATGAATCATTAATATAAGTGTACAAAAAAAAATCTGTTAAGTTGCGTGTTCTTCATAAATCTAAGTTTTTACTTCTGTTAAAGAAAATGGAAAATACAAATTTAAGTTATTTATTTTAAAAATTTATATTTTATCTTCATACATTTTGTTTCTGTTAAGAAATTTCGACTTGCGAAATATATGTATATTCATTTATTTAGAGCACTTTTCATAAAGTTTTTAAGATCTTTAAATACTCAAACCATTCATTTTGAAATCTTTGTGCTGAAATTTTTTTGATAAGGTACCTACATATAAGATTTTAGTAAAAGGGCATTGCAAGAGACAGTACCGGCAAAGGTAGGTCAGTCACGTGAAACACAACCATCATCAAAATTTCTTGGGCTGCCGATAATCCGGATCGTAAAACTTGAAGTTTAAAAAGTTGCACCCGACCACTATCATGAAAAAAGGCTAGTACCCTCATAAAGTGCTTTAAATATTCAAATGACCTTTTTGCCTCAGCAAGTGTAATTTTAAAGTTTTGTAGAAGCCTATTAAGTTTTAAAAATGCATTACGAAATTGGTGTTAGGTAAATTAATTCCCACTGTAATAGAGGACTTGTATATTTTTCTTTCTTTTGCGTTACTAATAAGATTTTCTTTGGCCTGGACCGCATTACTTTTAAGTTTAAAAACCAAAAAAGCTAAAAGATTTCTGAAACCATTTAGTTAAAATAAAATTCCTTGATATCTTTGATGTCGAAAAAGGTTGTCCATAAGCCGACACACTTTTATGTGACTTTTTTCACATAATGTCAACAAAAGGGGCATTATCTTTCAGAAGTCTACACATGGTAAAAATATAGGCATGCAATATGTCTTGGGTGCTTTAGCTTTTAGCGAGCACTGAAACAAGCGGCAAGAACGGGTTCAACGGTTGAAGGGCAAAACGAAGCATTTACCATTATCAAATCAGGATAGCGAACATCGACGAATTCTTCACCATGAACAGAGAACAGACATAACTTTGAAGAAATACAGGATTTACTTATTACTGCTACTTTTAGCTAAAAAAGCATTTGAGAAATAAAACTCCCCTGAGGGAAACTAAGGTAACTCTTTCTGAGGCCCTGATCACCCCATAGTTTTGTTGTACGCATACCTAGACCTTATCTAAATCGAATGAGAAAGACTTTGGTCTTGTTCGTGAGGAAAACGTGAAAAAGAAAAACAACGATATGTGTAGGATTTGTACGGTGATATGAGTATACCTATTATCTAGATGAGTGCTCGTCGGGAAACTACCTACGATGGCTAGGATATGGAGAATCGCTTAGCAATTCGCTGAGCACAATCTTTATGATCTAAATTCTTCAAGCAGCAAGTGATGTCGGGCCTGCGAATCGAGGAAAACATAGCAAGCAAAAACCAGTTCGACGATCATGTTCGTTCTTTGTTCTTTAGGGCTGCCTTTATGAAGTCAAAATGATTATAAAATAATTTAAAACCATTTGTATGATTATTTTTAAACGATAGTGTACAATCGCACACACAAGACAAAGTTTAGTGCTTTAGAGGCACTCACACCAAGCCATGAACTCTGTGCTGTGTGCTCTCACTCTCGATTTTTTCCGGAATGTGCTCTTTAATGAGGAAAAGAGGAACGCTAACAAAACAATGCAAAACTAACTAACACAAGTTATGGTATGGCAAGCGAATAGCGATCTTTTGTTTCTATTAAACCAAATCCAGTTTTCAAAACACATCACAAATTATAGGAAATATCTGTTCCGCGATAGAAATTTTTTTTGTAGTTGTGTGTATTTGTATGGTATAGTAATTAATAACGTTAAGATTACACTTTCAAACACAGTTGGAACTTTTGGAATTACCGTATGCTAGGTACCTACACCTACCTGTTCTGAGGGTAGAGAGTGTTTTGTTTTCTTTTATAAAAAAGAATGACATTGCGTCATATAAACGATTTGAAGATAGCAAACAATCTCGAATCAAAACACAGAACAAGTCCTCGGAACCTCGGAAGGTATTAGGAGAACTTTAAGGAGAAAAGATATGGCAATTGCTCGAAATATGGACCACTATGCTTTTTGCAGCTCACACAGGATGGCTTTGGCGATGGCAAATGGAGGAAAAAGAAGATTTAGAAGAAAAAATATTGAAATGTTAAAGAAGTCCTTGGCATTTGAAAAACATGTGTATGTTATTGCCGGTCTAAATGAACTAAATTCAAACAAATTGCTGGACCAGAAAGGGGGTGAAGAAAATTCTGGAGATTTCATTTCACACCTTGAACTAAAAGAGGAAACCTTAGAAAATGAAAGCTCAACTGAATGTGAAATTGTTCTTTATCTTGGTAATACGAATGAGGATCGCAGCGTAGATTCGAAGCTCGAAGACATCGTTAGAATAATAAACGCACGCCAATTGAAACGCGAGAATTTAAAGGTAAGACAAATTGCTCTGGCAATCCTTATTGACTCAAAAAAATGTTGAAGAACAACTTTTTCTTCAAAGTACATACACACTACACATATTTAAAAAAACAATAATAAATCGACAGACGAATATTGTAAAAGAAAACTAGCAACCACACTGCCACGTGTCGCTTCGTTGCTTCGTTTTCTATTTTTTGCATGTTGCTTTCTTGGGCGTTATTCTGCCTGGGTTTTCATTTGCTATGGAAAGAAGTAAATGATAAGTATAGCTCTTCAAAACATTCAAATTATTTTTCATTAAGTTATCTTTCCCGGGACACCCAGCTCAATCCTTTACAGCCCGATTATGCCCAAAAGTCACAAATCACAACGTTGTGACATGCTGAGAACCACATCACAATTTGAGTGTTGAGTGGAAAGTTGTGACTTGTGAAGCATCAGTTATTTTAGACAGAATCTGTTTGTTAAGCTAACAAATTATTGTATGTTATGTATGTTAGCTTAGTATGTTAGATTTGAATATCTACCTTGAAAGAATAATTTAAAATAAAAATTCGTATGAACGTTTCTGGAGGAGAGTGTAGGTATAAACACGCCATAAAATAAAATTTGAGAGGCACCGAGGCACTCACGTGTCGTGTCCAGCGTTGCCCCCTACTTCAATTGTATCGTTTTTGCTACATTTTTTGTCAAAAATCTGCTCCGTAAAATATTTGGAAAACGTTACAATTTCAGAAAACCAGAACAAACCCTAACAAATTGTGTTTGGAAAAGTTAAAAAAATTACATTTGATTGCGAAAAATGCAGTTATTTTAAACGATGGAAATAGCGAGGTCTAAAGAACTCTTGATCGAATATTTTATGAAGATTTCCAAGGAAAGCCAACATTTAACAATTTATGCAGCTATATGCTAATGCTAGGTTTCCACTTGCCATTTTTTAAATGATGAATGACCTAGTTTTCTGTCATCGAGAAAAATGACAAGTGGAAATTGTAAAAATTGACACTCATTGAACTGACGAACAGCGTCGGTCATTTTTTGGCAGCAAATTTGAATGACAAGTGGAAATTGGCTGATTGACAAACGAAATGTCACTCCATCATTCACTGACATCGATATTTTTTTTTGGCATCGTGTTGAATCTTTTGTCCATGAAGTGACGAGTAATAACACGAGAAAAGATAAATAAATAATGCTATGGTATGGAAAAAATTCAAAAGGAAACAAATCGAAGGCAGAGAAACTTTTACTTTTTAATTCATTTGAAAGAGGAAATCAACGACGGAGTGGAGTGTTGAATCCTCCATAAAAAACTGTAAGCAGTGTGGAAGTGTTGTATTTGAAAGCCTTTAGAACTCCAACACCAAGTTCTATAAGAACCGGGACATGAATAATAATAATAATTCACGGGAAAGCATTTCTCTGACTGTTGGAGTTCTAAAGGCTGAAGCCATCTTCAGATGGAACTCTCTCTTCGAGCTTTCGTTTGATGCGATACGGGGCCATAAATCAGCACACTCTTTTGCCACAGGACCAGTGATAGCTGAACTTTTAATTTTGACTGTTCACAACGGCATTTATCCTCAAAGCATATAAGCACCCCGTCCCTCCTCCTGAAAGGTTTTCTTTGCCACAGCAGGCATAACATGAATTAATTTTCATTTTATTTTCATTTTCAACCTTTCAACACAAAAGAAAAATTCGATGAAGCAAGGTGGCAAATAATTTTCAGTGACAGTCCACTAGCAGTTCAGAAATGACAACACAAGTGGAAATAGCGCTCATTGAGTTGACAAAACATTTTGTCAAAATTTCTTTATCAATGAAATGACAACCAATTTTTTGGCAGTAAATGACACAAGTGGAAATGAACTGGCAATTGTATCAATTACTGACAAGATTTTGATCTGTCAAACTATGTCATTTTAGTGACATGTGGAAACCCAGCATAACGCTATGCAGTTTAAATTAAAAATATGAAATTAAGGAAATGTTGAGGTATTTATTTTTGTTAAATAATGTTTACTTTGGTGAAATAAAATTTTAAGTTTTCGTTGACATGTTTAATTTAATTAACAAGAGGAATGTCGTTTTTAACTAATGTACATAGATTCTACTATATTTTAACGCCGCAACGCTACATTTTGGGCACGTTGGGGGGGCAACACTGGCGTGTCACGTTATATGAATTGAATGATCACCCTCTCGCCTCTCCATACACCATACAATTGATACACATCCCTCGCCAAGCTATTCGTGCATCGTGCCTTGTGCGAGTGGTTGTATGTTGCTGTTGTATCGTAAAATGTGAAACTAGCAACAGAAAGTAGTCTCTCTCAATCTCTCAAATCAGGTGGATGCATTTACTCTTCAGTCTTCAATAAGAGAATCACATGGTTCACTTCATGAACATTGAACACATGAACATTTTTCTCAAATTTCTCCTTCAGCTGTATATTTGTATTAGTTCATAAAAGTGGTGTATAGTACTCTGTTAACGAAAATGCTCTGTGTTTCTTTCAGTCAGTCCAGTATCACTGTATCAGTTATAAAATTACACCTCAGATAAAAGGAAGTGCGTGTAACCGCGTTCAAAACAAATTCTTCTAACTTGTAATTGTGTGTGTTTTCAAATATAGTTTCAGACATAGTGTACCTATCTATGAAAGAGTAGGGGCAGTCTCTGCCAAAGTGCACAACACCTATTACTTGGTTACTTCATTGTATATATAATCTAAACATATTTTATAAATAAATATTTCTGAAATATACCTTTTACTTTTGAATAAATATGTCAAAGTGCCTGTTCAAAGGCTGTGGTCAGCATAAGACCTATCCAAGCCGCATTTCTTTTTTCCTTATTCCAAAGGATTGTAGAAGGCCAATATGGTTGAAACATGGAAATGTTTCAACCATCAAGCCATTGCCAAAAACGGCAAGTATGTGCTCAAAGCACTTTTATGAAAAAGACCTTGCTGTTCAAGCGTTTCGATGTACTCTGTCAAAGAAAGCACTTCCGATGTCTTTGCCAGCTATTTGCTTTTGCACGGATGTTGCCGTTGACCATTCATGTCAAAGAATTATGGACGCTGAAGCTCTTAAAGCACAAAGTATCAAAGTATCAATTTCTGAGCAAAAATCGGCAACCATTTCTAAAGTCGTACCTTCTGCACAAAAATCGGCTACGAGCTCTGCCGATACAAGTGCTAAAGATTCTTTTTTTAATACCTCCAATTCTAATGTTGCTTTTGAAACCCCCTGCACCAGTTCAGGCCCGTCTACTTCTTTTGTTTCAAATGAGGCCTTAGATACAATTTTGGAGAATTTTCCTGATTCTTCTTTCAAAACTCCCCAAGCCCCAAAAATGCCGAAAAAACTTCAACCAACTACTTCCACAACGTGTTTGAATACACAGTTCGAAAACGTACCAGTAAGTCCAAATTTTCAGTTTCGTTTTTATCTATCATAACCTTACATTTCCATACTTACTTTTATCTACATTTCCAAAAAAATGTTCTTCAATATCATTTTTCAAATATAAATTCAAATAAATTTAAAACAAAACAAAAAAGTTCTGTTCATTAATACAAAATTCAATTTTTCATAAATTTTAAATGAAATTTGTTTGCAACGTAGCAATTTCATTTTATCCCTTCAAATTGAAATTTCAGTACCTCAATCAGAACAGTATGATCAGATGTCATTGTATATAGAATAGAATAAAGAATATTTAGATATTCGTGCATTGTGCGGGTGGTTGTATGTTGTTGTTGTATCGTAAAATTTGAAACTAGCAGCGGCAAGTATAGTCTCTCTCAATCTCTCAAATCAGCTGCATGCATTTACTCTTCAATAAGTGAATCAAATGCCACTGCTGTCGAAGTGGCTTCTATAGTAACATTTGGCTCCTTTGACGAGTAAATGGCTACCGCGCTCCCCATGTGTCAAAATGGATCCCCAAATTAAAACCACAATCTACTACTATAGCAAACGTTTGTTTTTTGTTTGTTCGCCATCAAAGTTGAAAATAATGATTACTACTAAAAGATAAGAAACGAAACTGTCTGAACATTGAAACAGTGAATGCGATTTTAATGGCGAAAGAATTGTTAAGCGACGATTAGGTTGAAAAGTGGGAACCATCAAAGACTATGATCTCAAATACAAAAAACAACAATGAAAAAATTGATTATTGTTTAAGTTTTTTTCTTTTCTTTCAGATGTTCCTTTATAATATGAATAAGTATTATTTAATTCATGAAGCCTTAACTTTTTATTTAAAGTGATTCTTAAAAAAAATCAGAGTATATTGAATTTAGTTAGCAGAGTGGAAAAATAATGATTACAAAAAATTTCAATTACAATTACTTGTAATTGAAATTTCCAATAACATTTTCCCTTATACACCCAAAAGTAATTGAAAAATTCTATTACCCATTATTTTTAATTGAAGTGTCAATTACTTGTAATTCCAAGTAATCATACAAAAATGTAATTGATCACCTACTTTGTTCAGTTACATTTTTAAAATTAAACAAAATTAATCTAAATTAAAACATTAAATAGGTACTGCGTCTTTATAGCGACTACTATTATTTCATCATTCATAGTGCATATTAAGCATGGCTCCTCAAAAAGGCTCCCCAAAATTTGTGAAAATGGTTACTCTTGGGCTTTTGCGAAACGACAGCACTGATTTCACATCACGAACATTTTTCTCAAATTTCTCCTTCAGCCAGAATAAGCGGTTTCCACTTGCTGTATATTTGTATTAGTTCATAAAAGTGGTGTATAGTACTCTGTTAACAAAAATGCTCTGTGTTTCTTTCAGTCAGTCCAGTATCAGTTATAAAATTACACCTCAGATAAGAGGTAGTGCGTGTAACCGCGTTCAAAACAAATTCTTCTAACTCGTAATTGTGTGTGTTTTCAAATATAGTTTCAGACAGAGTGTATCTATGAAAGAGTAGGGGCAGTCTCTGCAAAAGTGCACATCACCTAGGTATTACAACTTAGCAAGAAAAAAGTAAGAGCAGGCTGAAATTATTCATATTAATCCTTATGGGCAATTACAAATGCTGGAAAGATAAACAAAAGGTTTTCCACTACATACGTTTTCGATCGTAAGATACATTAAATCTTTTGTCGTATTGGGGTTTTTAAGAACAGAAGTGTGTGTTATTTTGTATTTTGTTGTGCTATTCATTAAAATTGGTGTGACCAGGATCTTCTTTTTCGCAATATTGGCCCCTATCACAAGGCCCGTCGTAGCGATTTCGAACTACGAGCACCAAAATGGAAGCATTACAGCCGCCCTTGTAGTGAACGTTTTGCCACAAAATTTGTTACTATTAATAAAGTTATTAACAAGTTATAAATATTAGTTGTCAGGTGTTCATTACGAAGATGTTTTTAGTCATTTCTATTTGACATTCGTAGTCCGAAATTGCTACGACGGGGCCTGTGATAGGGGTGATTGACTTTTGTTCATGTTTTGATTTTATTGAACATACTTGTGATCCTGTTTCAAAATGAAACTTCTTTCGAATCGTTGTGATTTGAGTCTCGATGAAACGGAAATTCGTCATGATGAAGAAAAAGCACATATAGTATTAAGTCGGCAAGAGGATCAGATAGAATACCTACCTACCCACATTACACTATTTCTTACTCTTCACTTTCTGCGACATTGCGTAACTTCCACACTTTTGCCTACTAAGCATTACTTAGCATTAGGATTATAGTGGGTATATTTATTTCTAGAGTCGAACCTCGTCATAAACTATACACACCGGCTGATAAAGAAGATAGCAAATATCTCTGTTTGATACATCTGTTTGCGCCTGCATAATACAAAGCTTACTGCGTGAACACAATGGGAGCCGCAGACGCAATACGCAGCCGGTGCTGAAAGAGCTGTCAAACTGTGTCGTGCGTGTTTTTTAAAAACTGCACACAATGCAGCTGGACGTCGTACGTGTTTTTTGACATAAGGTCTGTATTGATGTCAGCTGACTGCATGAAATCTAATTTACGAGTATATCAAATTTGAGTGTGTGAAAATAAAATAAAAGCTAGAATGGAAAGAGAGAATGAGGAGATGGTTTTTTTGATGGGTGTAAAGTGTAATTCAGATTTGTTATCTGGCCTTACAATATTTCAAAGAAAAAAAGCGAAGATGGTGGTACGACCATTGTACCAAAACAGAAAAACCGAAGGATATTATGAAACTATCTTCAAATTTATGAAAGAACATGATTCTGACCTGTTTGTCAAGTCTACTCGCATGAGCAAACATTTAACATTTAACATTAACATTTTTATAATTTCTGTTACACAAATTCCATAACATCTCTCGGCTTCGCACTGCTTCAATAATTTTTTCCGACTCGTCCATTTTCTAACGCCATTAAAACCAAAACAACTTTATTGAGTACGCACGTAAAAGTTAAAAGTTAGCCAACTCTTCCGGCTGCGGCTTGCGGCGCGTAGTGCGTTGCGTATGCATTGTGTTCACATCAATGGATTTGCTACTTTTTAATATTTTGACAGTTCTTGCGGCTCCGGCTCCGTATGCGTATGCGTATGCATTGTGTTCACGCAGTTAAGCACAAAGCACGCGTCTCATATTAGGTCTGTTCGTTGAACTTTCCCCAGGGTTGACCCAGGTTTTCTTGACAACCCTATGAGTTGTCAAAAAACCTGGGCTTTCCAGTCCTCAAAAAACACTACACCACAAATCACCACACATCCCTGTCATTAAAAAAAAAAAAATACATGCCATTTGACAGACCTCAAATCGCTACAGCAAAAAGCTAGGGCGAATTTGGGGAAAACCTATGGCTCAAAAAACACTCAATTTGACATTCAGGGCGAATTAAGGTTTCTCAAAAAAACGCTTTGTGGCGACCCTAGGGCAACCCCAGGGCTTCAACGAACAAACCTATTATTTTTCAATTATTTACTTATGTGAATATTTCAATCTCACTAATGAATTAATTAATTGTTTTGCAAGCATGCCGAAAACTAATGCTGAGAGGAGTCGTGAATATCGACGGAAGAAAAAGGCAAATAAAATTAAAAAACCTCCAAAAAGTTCTACAGAACGTGTTCGTGAATTTCGTGCACGTCGGAAACAATCGTTACACAATCCAAATGAAAGTAATAGCTCTAACGCGAGTAATAATGTGTACCAAATAGTAAGTACATACTTGAATATCTTCTAATATTTTTCATACAAAATTGAAAAAATTAGATTTTAATATTTATTCAATAAATTGTATGGCACGATTACGGTATCCGTGGTCCCGCTATTGTAAGCGTTCTAGACGCTCAAATCGCATGGGAATGGTTGGAACTTGGAACTGATAGATAAAATCTTCAAGAATTTAATTTTGGGAAAAAAATAATATAAAAAAAAAATGCAAAATTTTTATGGACTTTTCTGAGCTGAAAAAACTTTTTTGTTTTTTGACTTTTTTCGGCCGGAAATCGTTTAAACGCTTTGAAATGGCAATCGAGCAGTGTACACCAAAATTCAAAAAAAAAAAAATTGTTTTCCGAGTTTTTGGAAATAATAGCTCCAAATTCGGAACCCTGTTTCCGCAGGGTTAAGCTGCTCATGCTAAATATGGAAACAGCAATTGTTTTCCGTAAGCAACAGCCTTCCGCATGGAAATAATATAATATCGCGGGACCACGGATACCGTAATCTCCCCAATTGTATTACCTACTGTTTCTTTCTACCTACTCATAAATCACATGTATAACCTCAATGTACAACGTCTGTAGCCTTTTTGTGTTTTGAAGTGAAATTTTCTTAGCACCTTGTGATTTGAATAAAAGTTCGATGAAACGAAAAAGCGGCACGAAAAAAAAACAAAAAAAAATTCATTAATGGAATTCAGTCTGCGAGAAGATGATATAGAATACAAGTATAATCTTCGTCTCCACTTTGTTCAGGCTTCTTTTTTCTAAATTTTCATTTCTGTCGGTTTCGAACACTTTTTTAAATTAATTATTATACCACGTGAAAAAAAGAGTCTTTATAAACAATTATAAAAAAAAGTCCTTTTATGTATCTTTCATCGAAATTGAATGTGCTTTGGAAACCTTCTGTGTCGCGAAATGATAAATATGAATAAGTTTGGCCTACTACTACTTCGTGAGTTTTTAAATATTTTTTCTTGCTGTCTGTCCGTTGTAAGGTTTTGCTTTTGTTAAAAGAAGTACTCTAACCGAAACTTCCTTTGCTCTGATGAGTTTTTAATCATTTACACTTACAGTAGCTTTGTTTGAAGACATTTCTACATCAGAAAATGCTGTTTTCATAATTGTTCCGGATAGTACAAAAATTTACCTTAGAATTACCAAAAAGTTGTCTTAAGCTTCAAAACAAGGTCGCCATTCAAAGTTATTGTTGGTTTCCTAAAAATTTCAAAATTTTCATTGACACATCGTAAATTTTTTGGTATAAAATCGCAAAGCAAGAGAAAGTAAAGATTGTGTACCCTGTCCTGAGGAACGGATTTTCACGGGCTAATTTTAACGTTTTTGAAGTTTTCGTTAAGAGCCGTAAATTATAGGTATCTCGTACGAAAACAAATTTTCAACTATAATAATGGGAAGAAAAGAAACTACAACACAAAGAAAGAGGAGACTTGATAGAAAGAAGCAAAAGCGCCTTGAAAGGATTGCAAACCTCTCGGAACAAGAGCTAACGGAGAAGAGGAGAAAAAAAGCACTTTATATGAAAATGTACAGAGCCACACAGAAGTCACTTTATACTATTCAAAAAGGAGAGACGCAAAGGGTAGGGGGGGATATCAGTTCTTTTGCAGAATAAGGTGGCAACCACTTTCACAAACTGTTACAGCTTTTGTGATAAAAGTTGTGAGTTTTGCAGTAAACAGCTAACCGAATTAGGTCACTGATCAAACAAAAGCTGGGGTGCTCGAAATCAGGAGTGCTATAGCCGATTCGTCACTTGATTAAGTTCAATTGAAATACATAACGTGCTAGCACTCAAGTAGTCTTTAATTGTGCTGGCTATTAGTTATGGTAGGGTAATTATGAAAATTGATAAAAATTAAATATTTTAAAATAAAACACTAAAGTTAATTGTTTGATCAATGATTCTATTCTCTCTGTTTTGTGCTGTTTTCATATGATTCAGTTTTCCAGTTATTGTTTCTTTAAAACCATTAAGCCAATCGTGTGTTTCAAAAGTTTGTTAACCTCCTTGATCTAAAAATTATAACTTAAATTGTTTTATGAATAATGTTACAGTATCTCAATATTCTCATTTCAGAACCAACATGATGAGTATCAGAATTCCTTACAAGGCAGTAGCATTGACCAGTTTCCAGAGATCAAATCAGAGGCCGAAGACATAACCAAACCCGATGAAAATATAATAATCAGAGACAAGTTCAAAGACGAACTCGATGAGACAAATGAACCCGAGGACATTGTGGTCAAAGAGGAGAGACATGAAATTGACGAAATACATGAACCTGATGATGTTAAACATGAGCCGGTTGAGACATACGAAGTAACTCATCTTCAAAGTGAAGAGAATTTAAGGTCAGAAAATGTACGGGATAAATATTCAGTCTACTGTGAACACATTGCCAATAGACTTCGTTCCTCCGGAAGAGAAGACTACGAAATCTACTTCGCACAGCGAGACATCGATGAGATTGTATTTAATTTGTCGATAGGTTCCTATGCACGAAGGCCACCTCCGTATCAAACTATTGATAGTAGCATAGACCCTATTGCACAGCATACAGATGTGATAAACCATGGCAATACCACAACCAAACTGAAAGAAGAACCAAGTGATTTTCCAGATCTTATTTAAAGAAAAAATAGTATTTATAGTTATTAGATCTTAAGCAATAACTTTTGTTAATAAATAAAAAGAATGTAAAAAAAATGTAGGTAACTGACAAGAAATTTTATCAAATGCAAAGAGAATCAAAATTCAAAATAAGTACAGAAGGTAAGGAGAATCAAAACTCAAAAGCAGTAGGTATAGAATATGAAATAATTATAGGTACATTGATTCAGCCTCGAAGATTTCGAAACTAACATTTATTGTTAAACCTATCAAAACCTTCGGAAAAAAGTATAGGTGTATAAGAACGTTGTAATAGTTAGCAAATACCTACAAAATTCAAATGTTTTGAAAGTTATCAACTAGCTTCTTTGAAAAGCCACGAGTCGATGTGGATAAGTCCCTACTCCCAATAGGAAAATATCGACGAATTGGTCGATTTATTAAGAGTTCGTGCGAAGTTTCCGTTGCATACGATATTTAGTGTTCACCTCTCATAAGAACGTGTGTTTTTAATCGAGCTGTCAGTTGTATCCGGCATCGAACGAACGCAACGGATTCTATGGCTCGGGGGCTTAAAAGCATCAACTTAAAACCTGTTTTTTGTAGGTGAACACTTCCAGATTAACTTAACTAGGTTTTATTCTGTAATGAAACCTAGAAACCTAAGTCCAGATGGAAACATACCTAGTGAGTACGTATTGCAAAAAAAAAAATACTTAGGTAGGTTCCTTTTTTACATAGGTCTGTTTCTTTACTTTTCGTGTAAAGTTTGGGTAAAAGCCCGGGAAAAAGTTTAGGCTCGAGCTTTTTAATGTTGTTTTTGTAATCTCCATCCGAAAATGAAAAGTAAAGATACACCTTTTGGGATGTTTCTTGCTGAATGACATTTATCATGCACTCTCCGTAGAGATGTAAAAAAACATACAAACAATTTTGTTTCAGAAACGTTTTAAAATGAGCTCAAAGCAATATTGCATTGCATATTTAACATTATTTTGAATTTTCAAACATACAAAGAGAGATTACGCTTTCCATTTTTCATTTAATTTCAAATATAAATTTGAATTCAATCGAAATGTTTCGATCAGCTGATTTCACAAACAGCCGGTTTGACAAGCAAGAAAGTGCACGAGCAAGTTGTTCGGGTGAATTCTTACTGGAGGGGAATTGACAAAAAAGCAAAAGCTCTGCCACTTTTACGTCAAATAAAAGTAAAGATAACTACACGTTTCGGGATTCCGCGTGTGAGTAAAGATACAGACCTATAGTAGCCACAAGCTTTTAGAAAGCTTTTCAATAAAGAAGCAAGGAAACTGAAATTCATTCCTAATCAATGACCAAAAAGTAAATGCTCTATTAAATGTTCCCTGCATATACATAAAATTTTTATTTGGCACAAATTTCGAAAACGTGGCAACATCGCCTTACACCAACACTTAGACAAAATAGCTTTCAAACTGAAAATAGGAGTGTGGGAAACAAGTGTTTTGTTTTATATGCAGCATGACCTTGCATCCATATAACGTAAGAAACCATAATAAGAAGCCAAGTCTCTACTTCTCTGCACTGCAATTTCCGTTTGCTTTTTGTAAAATCTCAGACGTATTCAGCTGAATATAAAATCGGGTAGGTCGAAATACAATCATTACTTTAATTTCGGATTTTAAAATCTGTTTGTGTTTGTAAAGTCAGATCTATCTTGTGCCTGTGGGTTATAGGATCAGAGACACAACGCCAACGACACAGCATGTTCATGGCATAAGGTTTTCTCTCTCATGCTTTTTTTCAAATGATATGTAGAAACAATATGGACAATGGGGTGGGTTGAAGAAATAGCAGCTCCCCAACTTGGCAGGGGAAAATTTTAAAAAATGAATTGGTATACATAAACAATATACAATATGAGACTGTATGCAGCTATGTGTTTTCTCGAAGAGGAGAATTTTAATTTTCAGTGTAATGAATGTTTTTGTTAACTTGTTCCGAAGACCCAAGCCAAGAAACCTACATACAAGAAAACTGGTGTCTGATAAAAACAAAATAAAGACATGGTTTCAATTGCAAAACACGAAAGATGAAACTGTTCCGAGTTAGGTATTTACATTTTGTTAAGAAATGTCAGTAGTCAGTACCTGCCTGATACAAACAAGAATAATTGTTTCTCTTATACATTATGTAGGTAGGTACTAGGTACCTATCTACATATTTCTGCTTTGTTATGAATTTTTTTTAAGCAAATGGAAATAGCGACAGGAAATGGTTCTCAAAATCTGAAGGCCTATTCAGAAGTTAATATGTAGGTATAGGTAGGTAGGTACCTACCTACCTAGATAACATTTTTTTCTCTTTTTTTTCTGTTCGTTTGCTAAACAAGATTTCTGTCTAACGTCTAACACAATGAAAAAAAAAAAAATAGATTACCTACCTACATACATTACTGCTTAAGGCATTGGAAGAATCACTGCTCACCGTTTCAAAAGGAACTGTGGCTTGATACCTATATTTTGATTTCCTTATTTTATTGAGATAATAAACATTTTGTTTTGTGATGTTTTGAAGTGCAGGATTCACCTCAGGCTCAGGTCTCAGCACTCAGGATTAAAAAAAAGTTGAATAGAAACTGCGTACCTACTACCTACCTACCTATCATCTGCTTTTTCCCGCATTTCAACTGTAGTATTGTTTGTTATTGTTATTCATATCGTGATAGCTATTTCCTACTCTAATCTTACTTTTTTTTATTCAAGAGGGGAACATTTGCACATGTGTACCTATACCTATGTTCCTAAGAGTATATACACCCAGTGAAATATGTTTCGTTCCGACGGCGACGTAGCTATATAATCATGTGGAGTGTGGACTTAATATTTAAGTTGTTCTTGTGCCTAAGCGTGTGTTGAAAATTCGTATCTTCTTTGCCCCTATTAAATCTACGAACATGCTGGTTTCAGGTCTCAGCAGCACAAAACAAGATATAGTTTATTATGTGTGCGTAGTACGTACCTATGTACCTATATTGTAACTCGGTACTAAGGTATAGAACTACCGCAATATGCCATGCGACGTTTTTAAACGTTTATTTCCCCCAGCCCCCACGATGAGGCAAGTAGTATCAAATTACTTATGGCTATATAAATGCTGATTCATTCCGTTCCCTCATTCAGCTTTACCTAAGGCCTAACGAAGTATGTACCTACCTAAGCAATAAAAGATAAACGCAATGAAATATGAATTCAAAATGTGAATGTTTTTGTGATAGGCTTGGAATGAACTATGCTAAGGATGGAGAAATCGGTTATCGAATTTTCCTCACTGTTATTGATTTTTCCAAGTAAAGGCGAATTATGAAAAATCTAATAAAATCTAGTGATTTCTACTCCTACGCATGGAGTGTTATATCTTTAGGCCTAAAGGCAGTAGTATATTAAGTTGTTGAGTAAATAAATAAAATTTATTACATTAGTTGGTTTTATACCTTTTTGTTAGCATGTAGGCACATACGACATACTACTTACTACTCATGTAAATGTGCACGTTCAAGAACCTATCGGATAACCTACCTATCCCGGATAGCCGTATTTGAGATACCTACCTTTTTAAACGATTCAGATATCTTTTTGCAGATTGCTGCAGACAACGGCTGTGAAATATTAAAATTCAGCTTTTGAGAACAGAAAAACAATCAAAATATCTTTGCTAGACGATTATAATTTTTTTTTTCAATTTCCCATTCGTTTTAAAAGACTTTAGTGCTGAAATAAATGCACACCAAAACAAAAAGTCAACATGAAAAGAAACAAAATCAAAATTTCTATCAGCTGATCACTAGTGGTACCCGTGGCGTGATGGTAAGCATATCCACCTGCTAGCGCAGAGGTTCGAGGTTCGAATCTTCGAATCCCAGCAGAGGCAAAAATGTTTCGGTATCGCCTTTCGCTAGGAATTGGCAAGCCCTCCGTTAGAAAATCATTGCCACGAAAAGCGCTTTCTCAATTAGCCTTTAGGAACCGGCAGAAAACTCTAGGCCCTCTCCATTCCCTCACAAGGCATGGTTGTGAGAAATGCGCTAGGCCCAGGGGCTCCTCGCTCTATTGCGCTACCCTATTTATTTTTTATTTTTTTGATCACTTGAATAGAAAGTTATACCAAAAATACTCGAATAGGTACTTTAGATAGCTTTTTAGTAGAAATGGGTTTGTGACTCTGCTAAACGCTTGAACACGTAAACTACAACAAAAAGCTGTCCGTATACGATTGTTGAACGCCCCCAATAAATTTGAACGACCATCTAAAAATGTACAACATTATTAATTTTATAATACTTAATTTTATTTTTCTTTATAAAAGAATAGGTAGGTATATAAATTTTCTTGTGATCAAGTTTTAAACTTAAATCTTAGAATCAAAAGAAATCAGCTTATGAGTGGTATAATTCAACTAAGACCAACTGTTAGCCTGTCTAGTACGTTTGCTATTAATTCTTTAGCCACATTTATCTCCCTCAAGCTACGACAGCAGTTTCGTAGTTTTTGAGCGGTATACTCTCCAAAAACGCTATGTACATCTCGTTTTGTAGCAACATTTAGATAAGTTTTCATGCAATTTATTGCTTCGTCTTTTAAACGTTCACTCAATAATTTCGTCTCGTCTGTCTGTCTTTGATCGCAGGTATTGTTGCCTTCAAAACTTCTATATTTCATAGAATCGTCATTTTTGCTGAATGGTTGGAAGTTTCTTAAGTTTGGGAGAATGTTGCTGTCCGTGGCGATGTTCTCTTCAAAAGATACAAAACTAGAAGTTTGTGGGATGGGGACAGCATCGATGTTTGTTTCTTGTAGAATTTCATTTTCCACTTTGATAAAAACGTCGGGATCCAGGAGTTGCTGTTGTTCGGTTTTCTGGGAATTGAATAAAAAAAAGTTACATGTGTAGAATTAAAATTTGAATATTAAAATGTATACAATTTAAAGTAAGTTTCACAGTCAGAAGAGACTATAAAGTTGGCAAAGCTGTATAGATTACCACAAAAGGTTTTATGAAGGCCCTTTTTGGGAAATCTGGTGAAAAATTATTCCATCAGCTGCTCGTCAAACAACCAAAACCACGAAATCAACACACATACATACCTGTTATTTAAAGAATATTACACACAAACACCTATAGATCTACTCTAGGGCGAGCTTATGGTATAGTGAGCAGGGCTCGAACCTCAGTCATTAATTTTTGTGAGCCAATTAAAAATAAAATGGAGCAAATGCAAAATTTCGGAGTAGATTTAAAACTACAAAAAACTATTCTTTTAACTAAAGAGTGAGCAATCTAATGGTTTATTTACAAATTAAAGAATATTTCGACACTAGCAGCTGGTTTCCAAAGTTAACGCCAGCTATGTTTCCGAACAGTGTTTTTTGAAAGAATTTTCGGCCGAAATGAAGCAGCTAGGGCACCGCCACGCCGTAAATGAATTCTTGCACGCACCATTCGCGAGGAATTAACAATTTCTCTGATAGTAATTTAATGCCATGAAAAGCGTTTTCTCGATTAACAGTTTGGAATCGGTGAAAAATTTTGAGACACTTCCATTCCCTGACAAAAAATGGTTGGGAGACATGCACAAGGCTTCAGGGCGCCCCGCCCCGTTTTACCCATGTATCTATGAATTTATGCTTTAAATGAGTTGATATGAAATCACAGCTACACACAACACGTCAGAATTTTTTTTCACATTGACCAACTTCGCAACCAATTTGTGTATGGAAAGCTTACCCAGAATTTCGTGAATATTATTGATAAAAGAAATTGTATGTATGTACCTCTGATTTCTCGTCAAATCTTTTCAACGGGAAACTGCTAAACACACTAGGTTGAACGACAGATAAGTCCGAGTCGTCATTCTTGCTAGATGATGGAGAATTTCCAGAGTTTCGGGAAATGTTGATGTTTGTAGCGATGTTCTCTCCAAAAGATCGATTATCAGAAATTTGTGAAATGGGGACAGCATTGATGTCTGTTTCATGTAAAACTTCGTTTTCAATTTTGATAAAAACGTCGGGTTCTAAGAGTTGATCTTCTTTAGGTTTCTGTGGAATATAAGGAAAAGAAAAATGGTTAAAAATGACCTCGCTGTTCAATTCTATTAAAGTGCCGAAAGTTTAATTTATATAAAAATAATAAAAAAATTATCAAAATTTGAACACAATAACATTTTTGAGTCTGGCCTTACATTACTTTTTGTTTTGATCAGTTATATTGAAAATGACGAAGTTATAGGTGTTCAAACTCAACTTAACCATAGAAAATAGCTTCAACTTCAACTAAATTTTTTATGTATAAAAAAAAAACTTAGTAAAAACTTCCACTCACTCCCGGAGTTAGCTCAATTTATTTTCAAAACAAAAACAAAAAATAAATAAATGAAAAACTTTAATTGTACTGTAGGAAAGTGGGGAAATTTGAATTACGTTGCAAAATGATGACAAAATTTAAGTTTCCTACACTCTCAGTGTCACTATAAAATAAAATAAATAATTATAATCTATATTTACGAAATACTGGCTCTTGTTTCAATCAATTATCATTTGAAATGTACCTAAAAGTTATCCACAAATTTTTTCACGGGACAGGGACATCCAGTCTTAAGACTAGGTGATAGTTCAATTGTATAAAAAAATAAATCACAATCTCCACCCCGCTAGTGTTCATGATTTGACTATAAATTCCACATAAAAACATAATATGTTCATAAAAACCTTCAATGCTATGCTTTGACCATGACTAGTGACCTATAGTAAATTTTAACTAGCTTGTGTATTACAAAGTTTTTTTGAAAGCTTTCATAAATGGGAACGTATTATTATTCGCAACTTATTGTTTCAGTGTGTATTCTGAAGATACAGACTGCGAAAAAACCCTCCCATAAGGCCTGTACTGAAAATTAAAATTGAACAAACTATGTATAGAATGTTACCTTGATATCAGATTGGTTTTTATTTGTCGGTGGTGTGTCGTAGGCTTTGGCGTTACTTTCCTTTAGAAATCGGTAAACTGTACGGGCAGACATAGATAAAGTATCTGCTACTTGTTTCACAGCAATTGTTTTATTTCGAACGACTTTATAAATTTTGTTTGTGGCTTCAACAATTTCTTCTTTTCTCTTTTTCCTTTCTGCTCGTTTTTCTTTCGGAGATTTTGAAGCCATTTCAATACTCGGTATCTAGTTTTTTAAGAAACAAATTAAATTTAAATTTTTAAAATTTATTTATTAATTTTTTTATAATTAAATAATTTTTAAAAATTAATATTTTATGGGATAAGCTTGAAAATAATAAATAATTAATTCAAGAAAAATAAACTTAGATAGGACTTTACACTGCTTAATTTCACTTGAGTAATTGGTATCAAGATAAGAAATCACAAATACGACTGAATTAAGAATAAACAGAAGTAAAAAATACTACGAGAAAACAACCCCAAAAAGAAACATCAACAAACCGACGTGCTAGCTACTGCTAGGTTTCTGTACTGTCGTCTGTCGCTCTCATCAAAAAATGCAGTACAGCTCTTATGGGACAGCTTTTTCGAAGTTAGAAAAACAATATTATTTGCACCATTATACTCTGTCCAACAAAGATTGTCAGTACAGGCCTTATGGGAGAGCTTTTTTCGAAACTGTGGTGCCTGTCAACGCTCTCAGGACACCACACAAGTAATAATGTACGTAGCGCCCACTGAAATAAAAACAACCCACTGACCTACCTATGAGTTTTTCATGTAGTTTTAATAAAAATTTTGCGATAGTCCCCCATACAACTTGTCTGCCACACAGTCGATGGCTGATGGCAGAATGACTTGTGTGTTGTGTTTGCTATTCAACCCTCCCTCGTTTATTTGCTGAGTGCAATGAGAATGCGTACATTCAGACGGCGTTGCCATGACCAAATTTGACCGAAATAATACAACTCTTCCTTCAGAGTTTGTTAAAGAACTTTGAAAAATAATGCTTTTCTGAAGCTTTTGAGATAAATTTAATATGTAAGTACTGCCATCAGTGTATGTTGTTTTACTTTTTTCTTTTGTGTGCAAATACGTTATAATGCAACTATAATAATGATATTTCTCACTTTGGTTGTACAGAAAAGCCATTTAAATCCGTTATGAAAAATGATGTGGGACGTTGGAAATGAAAAATATATTGAACGACAATATTATTTTCATGCACGTGTGTCGCCACTGATTACAACTGTCTTTCAGGAAGGATTCGTTATGATGGATGATGGATGTTTTCACCGAAGAAGCCACAGAAAGGCTAGTTATAAATCTGAACGAAGATAGTAGCACTAGCAACTACTCGTCAGATTGTAATTAAGATCTTTTTCTATATTGAATAGATGAAAGTATCCAATTATTAAAATTAAAATTATTTTATGATGTTTTTGTTATGAAATGTATATTTTTATATTGTTAAATAGATTATTTTTAAATAAATGAAGTTATATTTATTTCTTGTTATTTATGTTGTTTTTGTTAAAAAAGGATTAGGCCTACTGGGGATACCTTTAAAAAAAAAAAAACCCACCTATTATCTTACCTCATGGTGGTGTGGAAAAAGATGATCAAATTTTTGTTTAAATCGTAATTGTGAAATTAAAAAGCAAAAGTGGTAGCGCTGGTACTTTTCTCTCTCATTTTGAAGCGATTTAGTATGATTTTTTATACATGCTATGGGAACGCTGAAAGAGCTTTCACGTGTGATAGACTTATCCAATATGTTGCAGCCAAAGTGAGATGATGCCAACGTCCTATCTTCCCTGTACTGACAATCTTTGTTGGACAGAGTATAGTACTTATTGACATTCATTGAAATTCAGATCAATATGTTCATATTAAAAGTTCAAATCAATATGTTCATATTAAAAGGTGGATAGCTTGCACCTATTCCCTGTTGCAATAGTTTTTTTTTTTTTTTTTTTTTTTTTTTTTTTTTTAACATATCAAAAAAAGGGTGTGTGTGCATTTCACAGACGTCAAAAATGAAGCTTATTAAAAGTACGCAATGAGAGATTGAGATGGACATAAGGGGCCGTCCATAAAATACGTTCGCATACAGGGGGGAGGGAGGGGTCTCGCTGAGTGTGACAAGATGTGACATGGGGGGAGGGGGGGTCTACGGCAACGTAACGTTCGCCGTTCATCAAAAAATTTTACTACAGTAATTCTCTCGACTAGCTTTTTTTAAATCGTTGTCATGATAAAGGTAACTCATTTGGTATTAGTAATATACAGACATTTAAATGCATATATTTTTAATACAATAAATTGTCACTCAATATATTAACATGAGCGCTAGCTCATTGGCGCGACTCTAGCGTTTTGTTAATTTATTATAAAAAAAATTTAAAACTTACAACTGCACTATCAATTAAATTTTATCATGCGCAAGGGGGAGGGGTATACGCTATTGTGACGTAATATTTATAGGGGGGTCACAGAAAGTGTGACACAGTGTGACACGGGGGGAGGGGGGGTTCGAAAAAAGCTAATTTTAGTGTGACGTATTTTATGGACGGCCCCTAATGAGATATAGTATCGGTGAGACAAAAAATTTAGAGCTTCGCTTATTATTTATCATTCGCTTCGAAAACAAATATGGCTATGGACGTTGCACATTGAAGTTATACATTCAAGTGATTCAAGTAAGTCATTATAGTAGGGGAGCCCGAGCCGCTAAATTTGCAGTTACTAAAGCGTCATGGGGACTTATTGGATTGTGAAGTTTACGTTCTAAAACGAAAAAAAGTGTATGGCAGTTTTTCATTTTAGTGGGGCGATGGGCGTGTATGAGCTTTTAAAAATGTAAAAAAAAACAGTTAAATTGAAATACTCGAGCGCTTCAGATTTTCATAGAGTATACGCGCTTTGTCTTTCTTATAACGGATATATATTAATCTGACGATTTACTGGGGGCAAATGGGCGTAACGAGAGGTTAAAAAAACAAAAAATAAAAAGTTATTCGAGCGTGTCAGATTTTCAAAGTGAATGTTAAGTGTACTCTAAAAAGTGTATATTTCAATAATCTGACAATTTGAGTGGGGCGATCAGTCATGGCTGATTTTTAAAAATGTAAAAAAAACACGTGACCTTGAAATACTCGAGCGCGTCAGATTTTTATACAGAGTGATCAACTTGATGTCTTCGTCCTCCAGGATGATAATCTGACAATTATATGGGGGCGTACTCTTAGTCTGACAATTTTAAAGTAACAATTCTTTGTTGTTTCTATTTTTTGTTACTGGATGCAATCAAAAAATATGTACACATATTATGTATTTAAAAATTTTGTATCGAAATTTTGTTGAAAATACTTTTAAAAAAAAACCTGAAAGTTTGAGCCCTTAATATTAATTTTAAGTGCTCGATCAAGAGGTGTGAAGATTTTCCATTGAAAATACACGGACACTCTGATTTTTTATTTTTAAAATTTCTATAACTCAGCGGCATTTCATGGGATCGCTTTAACCGAAGATGTTTTTTTCTCAAAATTGAAAGCTCTACAAAAATGTTCTTTTTGGCAAAGTCGTTACTCATACCGGGAAGGTGGTACGGGCCACTTAACCAGATTTTTGCATTAAATTCACGTTTTGTCGCAGTTATCTCGTAAATAACAAAAGCTACAGAAAAATTGTAAATTACAAACTTGTAGAGAATTAAGTTTTCTACAAAAAGTCTTCTGGACCAATTGCTAATATCAATATTAACCGAGATATTAACCATCATGTATTATACATTTTACTGACGATTTTACCTCAATCGCCCCAACCAAAATGTCAGATTATATGTTTTCTGTAATCCTGATAAAATTACCTTCAAAATAAAAAAAAAATTAATCGCGCTCGAGTATTTCGAAACATCTATTTTTTTTACATCTTTGTGACTCGCCTACTTACGAAGGCCCCGCTCAAATTGTCAGATTATTGAAATATACACTCTTCTTGATGTAATCAACCTACCATCTTTTAATCTGACGCGCTCGAGTATTTCCGATGATCGACTTTTTTTTACTAATCTGACGGGCTGCTCTCAGCGAACGCCCCAACATTTAGGTTTAATATATGGTAGGAGTACATTACATGGTGCAAGGTTTCTCCCCATATGATTTTCTGACGCGCTCGAGTAACGCGCGAAATCCCCTCTTGGGCTCCCCTACTATTAGAGGTAAGTGCGCACTGCGCGCACTTTTCACTTTTAGCTCAAATTGAGAAAAGGTCATAAGAGATAGATATCAGCAAAAAGTTTTTAACATTTGATTACTCTACATTTTTAGAACAAAAAAATTGCCAAAAGAGTTATGGTTGATGCAAGTATTTTGTATGATTTTGTTAAAAAACCAAATCACGTCAACTTGCGCAAAATGTCGGATAAGAGCGCGCACCTAGCTTGCATTGGAATCTAAGCAGTTCATCTTTTTCCTTGGGAAAATAAAAAATGGTGGCACAAAATATCCGGTGCGGCTCATCCAACAAACTGCAGTGACTGTCTCACCCCTATCAGCCGCAACGATCTTGCCGACATTTTTTTTTTCCGCGGACTGATATACATAACCATAGGAGTTTTCTTTGGAACGGTACTCATGCCAGTTTTGTCCATATTGAAAATTCGGCTTGGCTCAAACTTATTTTCATCGTACAGCAATTTTAAATTTGAAAAAATAACTTCTACCTGGGTTTTATTAAATCCAATGGCTCTGGCACGGCTTGCTGGTTGAGATTGACGTAGGCCCAACTCAGGGTGGCGACCAAGGAACCCTGCTACCCAATCGCGACCAGCCATTTTAACGCCTCGGTCAAACCTGTGTTCTATTTTATTGGCTTCTGCGTATGAATAGACTAGGCGACGTAAATTGGCAATAGTCATTCCACAAGAAAGGCTGTCCAGTTCTTTACATTGCTTAGCAATCTCTCGCTCTTGGTTTTCAGTAAAAGTTACTTTGAACCGACCGAGATTTGCACATGCTACTCCCGACGAAAGTCTGAATCTCAGGGCACTTTCTGTTAGTCCCACTTGATTCGCTGCCTTCCTTCGACTCATTCCCTTGGTCATTAGATCCTTGGCTTCGTTAAGCTGCTCTTGGGTTACCAATTTCCTTTCTGTTTTTCTTTGGTAAGTTCGACCCATTTTCAGAAAACTTCTGCAATCTATATTTTTGTAATGTGGAGAGTTAAAGAAATAAAAAACAGAGTTGAAAACCCAAAAATTTCAACACGGGGTGAGATTGCGCACAGCACCACACAATATCTGCAAAATTTTAAGCTTGATTGAAGCTAAAATCTTCACTTCTTACAAAAATACTACTTACGATATAAAGCCACGCCGGAAACACAAACTTCTCAGCAAGAATTTTTTTTTTTGGTTTGCCTTTGCAACGTTCTTTTTTCCAACCCCTATATATTTTTAATGCAGCTGCGCACACACTAGCGGAGGACTTTTCTTGTTGATGTTTGGCAAGCTACTGATTTCCTTATTTTTCGTTTTCGAATTTCGTCAGGTGAATCCGGCAGCGAACGAACGCAACTGATTCTATGGGTCGGGGCCTTAATGCCGAAATGCGAAATGTGTATTCAATGGAGTATGGCAGGTAGCGAAGCAAAAGAAGACAACTTATTGTTTTTTCTTATGGGTTTTCATTCCTTCATTCTCCACAGCAAAGGTAAGCATTTATTTTGGCTATCGTATGGGACATCGGACATGGGGTAAGACAACAGAGCATGTTAAGATATGTGTGTGCTATTGATATAGGTCATGAACTGATATGATCATATGACATGACTTGTGTGGATTACCTGTATGGTTGCAATGAGGTAGTGAAGGAGTAGAAGAAATTCGTTTGTAGGCTTTTATTGTGTGCTTTTTGTGTGCGGTTGAATAAATGAGTTTGCAATGTATCATTGAATGTAGGTATATTATTTTTGGCAGTTACAACTGAATTTGGTGAAGGCTTACAGATAATTATGGCGAATTCAGTCCTTTTTGAGGTCATAAAATTATTTGATGACCTGACCAAACTGAACTAATGACTATTTTTTTTGAGATAGGCATACCTGCCAGGAACAATTGATGTGGATGAATTTTACAATCAGTAATTGCGTAAAAAAGACATATCGAAAAGGATAAGCGGGAATCCCAGATTTGCGAAATTAGGCAATTTTCATCGTTTTTGAAATTGAAAAATTTTATTGCTGACCTCCTACATAATGACATCTCTGCTTAAATGTCTTTATCCCTGCTATATAATAATACTTAGAAACAATTCATAGAATAGCCAGAAGAACTATAACTGAACAATATAAGTCAGAAATCAAAAAAATTTAGAAGAAAAAATCGTCCATTTGGACCCCAGTTCGGGTGGACACGACTTTTGGCTGTTCGTAAATGAGGGTTAAGAACATTATTCGTTGTGATTTCAATTGGATAAGTTCTAAGCTGATAAAATCATAACAAATTTTGCCAAAGCAATTAAAAATTGTTTAATAAAAAAAAAAAAACCAACAAGCGTTCGAAAAAAACAGTGTTGTGTAGTGATAGCGCGTCAAAAACAATAACTTTCATCTGCATCAGCCATACCTTGAACAATCATAAAATCAACTTTGCAGAATAAAAGAAGTTTATTCAAGTAAAAACATATTGAAAAAAAAAAATATTAAAATAGTGATCTGTTTTTGTGTTTTGTTGTTTTACTGTTGAAACAATTCATAAGTTTCAACGAGACAAAAATTTGCAGACGATAAAAACTGGAGAGTAAGAAACTTATAAACTTATGTTATAAACTTAAAGCTTCTCACATCAGTCAGAAACCATTTGAGAAGTTCTCCGTGAAGCTGGCCACTCAAATCTTCAGCTTCAACGTGTATACAGGGATTCTATGCGCCATCAAATGCAATGTATACAAAACAGAGCAGCTAAAGAAACAGGCTGAGTCAACAGCTACATTTATACAGCGAATGAATGTGCTGTTTGACGTACTGAATACCGGCCAAAAATACTCGAAAAATCCAAACAAGAAAGTTTTATCGGATGACACCGACACTTTGGAATACCTAGAAAGCTGTATTGAGTGGGTTTCAAGCTGGAGAAGCAGCAGCAGTCATATAATTCCACCTTGCTTTAAGGGATTAAAGCAAACGCTAATAGGAATAATTCAGATGTGGCACTATCTGAAAAGCAAAGAACAGAATTATTTCCTATTGGCGCACCTCAACACCGATGTCGCAGAAAACCTGTTTTCGATGGTGCGATCAAACAGAGGATCCTATGATAAGGAACCATCGGTGTGGAGGTTCATAAGAAATCTGAAGCTGGTCATGTTTCAGCACTACAGCGCACCAGAACATTCGGGGTATGAAGATGCTGGAGCAGAGCCTCTACTTAGCACAGCTGACTTGGCCGAGGAACGGAAATTCGATAAAACGACAAAAGACAAAGAGAAGTCAAAAGTCGTAGAAACGATAGAGGACTATCTACTAGCGCCAGGAGATCCCGTCGATGTTGAAGATATCGATGATAATGATGACAACGACTGCCAATGCGAGGACTGCATAAAGTGGAACATGGAAGTGGATGAGGAAGAAGACTCACCACAGGTTGGACTAGAACCCAATGAACCCAGTGATCAGATGCAAAAAATGACAGCAATTTACTACGCAGGCTTTGCAGCTGGCAAGCTCAAGTCCAAACTGAAGTGTGAAGCCTGTTCCAACTTTATGATCAGCAGCTCGGTTGAAAGGAGAGATCAACTGCAACTTATAGAACTAAGGGCCTATGTCAGCACCGTTGCTACATCTGAATTCGGATTGCTAGCTGTTCCCTCAATCCAGCTGGAAAAATTGGCTGAGAAAGTGCAGAGGGTTTTTGAGGAAAACTTAAAAAAAAACAGCATATAGAAGACCTCATGGAAAAATGGATGGAGACTGTACGCGATTCCAGAGATGAGAACCTGGAAATACCCTGCCCTAACACCGAACATAAAGAGACAATTGTCAGATTCCTTTTGCAAGGAATGATGTTGTTCTCTATAAAAAAGACAAACAAGGAGCTTCGCGGGACTAAAAAATATAAGAAAAAGTATGTTTAAGTATTCTAAGGTTATTTTTTAAAAAAAGAATGTTTAAGTATTCTAAGATTATTTTTTAAGTGCAATGTAAATAATGTTTCTGAAATGTAAATTAAAAATGTATATGGAAAATCTATTAATTTTTGTTTAAATCAATAAATTTAACCTTTTTTCTTTATAGGTACCTTAAAACTGAACTTTATTGCTTTGTTTTACTTTTTTGTTGTTTTTTATATTGATTTTTGTTGTTATGTATATGTTTTTTGTAAATTCTTATTTATTTTACCTTTTCTTCTTCTTTACCCTTAAATTTTCTTAGTTACATAAGTATTCTTTCTGCTTTTCTTTCACTTTTTTCCTATTTTTTATATGCAATATGAAGTGCAATTATTTTTCTCCTTTTCTTTCGCTTTTTTATTTTTTATTAACTTTTTTTGAATGTGCAATATTCAACTCCCTTAGCTAGTCATTTTGTTGTTATGCTTTTTTTGTTGATTTTTTATAAGTAACTAGCAAACCCGGCGAACTCATAGGATTTAATGATATATGTATATTAGTTTCAGATATAGTTTTAATAGTTTTATTAGAGACATATTAAAGTTTTACACACAGTAAGCCATCTTGGATTGAACAGACTGGGGCGCACTCTAGCAGTGACGCCATGAAGTATAATTATTCAAATTTAATCACAACATCCTTCTCTTCATTCAACTGGATTTCCTCTTCATTCAATATATTTTCGAGCTCTTCTTCTGTTGACAGATCAACCAATGCATCTTTAGGAAGACTATTTAATCCGACTTTAGCTTTGCAGCCAAACATTGCTTCGTAAGGGCTACGATTTATCCCTGCGTGATATGCTATGTTCTTCATAAATTGAATAAAGCGTAATCCTTCAGACCATTTCGTCGTCTTGTTAGATTCCAGCCAGGTACAAAGCATTTTCTCTACGTCTTGGTTAGCCCTTTCAACAGATCCTTGTGATTGAGAGTGTCGGGGTTTACCATGAACCATTTTTAATTCCGGCCACATTGCACAGACTCCTTTAACCACATTGCTAGCAAATTCCCTACCATTATCGCTTTGCAAAATATTAGGCGCTCCGAATGTAGTAAAAATGTCTAATAAATGATACGCTACCTCTTCTGCTTGCTTACTTTTTAGGGAACGCAGCTGCACGAATTTTGTTAGGTGATCTTGATACACCATGATGAATTTATAATCACCATCACCCTGCGATTGCATATCTATGAGATCCACTTGGCACCTTGAATTAAGCTCGTTGCTGATAATCGGTTTTACGACAAGACCTTTTCTTGGCAAATTTTTCTTTTTCTGACAAGTTTCACACAGATCCAAATATACTGTGACTAGTTCAGCAGTTACATTTTTATATCTTAATTTTAACTCTTTCATCATTCTGATTCTGCCGCCGTGTCCAATACTAATATGACAGTCGTGGATTATTTGAAAAGTTTCGTCCAGGTGGGCATAGTACATAATGGGATCACCTTCATTTTTTACCGGAATTATTAGTTTTTCTGAAACTCCAATTTTGACGACATCGTATCTTGCTAAACGTTGATAATCTTCAGGTGTTTTCTTAGTAATCTTGTTCTTACATTCTTTTACTTTTAAAATTAGAGACAAATATTGATCATTTGTAAACAACTGATTATTTTTTCCCTTACTTGCAATAAGAACAGTGATAATTTCATAGAAACGTTTTTTCATTTCATCTGCCATCATCAGACACGGAGACGAATGTAAATACTCGCGGAAATTCCGGCACACACAGCGCGACCTCTCATTACAAGACGACAACAAACACTATTGCGTCGCGTCACCCACGAAATGACGCCGATCACGCCACGCGGTAGCGGGATGAAGAGAGGGAGGGGTAACAAGTCGGCTAGACCGTATTTATTACTTTGACTATCTTTGACAAGTTATTATGAATAATGTCCAGAAAAAGTGATTAATTTATTACTTTGTCTAGTGAATTTGGCCATTATATATAATGACCAGTCATTATGTATAATAGCTATCTAATCACTATGACTGTAACATAACTATAAATAAGTAAATAGAAAAATTTCATTCCTCTGTATAGATTCTATGGATAGAAATAACCAGTTCCCCATTTTATTATAAATGTATGAGTTGAGATGGACCAAAGTGGACTTGTAACGATGGAATGGAACACACCTTTCATGTTTTGTGAGTCATGAAAAAAATTTCATAGTTACTCATCTTACTGTATTCGTATTTCAATTTTAATGAAATTTTTTGCGATTTGAACTCTTATTTCTTGTTAGATTTTTATTCTTATTATTAGTATTGCAACCAAGCACTTGACTAAGCCTTGAACTAAATAAAAAGTTTTTGTGTTTGTACCTAAACACGCACAGGAATCAATTGAAAATTTACCAAACAAACACAATAACAGAACAATTGTCACCTAGTGACGTAGAATTGGAATGCGAGAAGGATAGAGCATAGAGGTAGAAATGAGATTAGAGACTGCGCAATATCACACCCCAACCCCATACGACTTACGAACGACCATGTATTTCATACCATGGTACCTAGCTAAATATACATTGGCTACAAAATACAATAATACATATATGTATATAACTACACTTATTTTCAAATCGAACTAGGGGATGATTTCAATGATGCGCTTTGAAGCGTTTCCATCCCTCATACAGAGAAAAGTTGGCGTCGTTTCTAATTTTGTGTGTAGTAAGGTACCTACCTACCTCCTGGCTAGAATATTTACTTGGAATGGTAAACAGACAGACCATGAAAAAAACTAGCCAAGGGATAACAGATGTTCTAGAATTTTCTATCTGCCTATTCCCTATTGATTTTCCGCAAAGGCGACAATGATGGAAAATCAGTAAAATCCAGAGATTTCTACGCATTATGTTCACATACATAGGTACATGCATACCTACCTGTACTTTATCCAGCAAAAATTGTCAGTCAGGGATTAGGGAAGATAATTTATTCGTTTCGTACCTACTCTGACCAGGTAGGTATACTGATGAGATGAGTAATGAATTCACGTTGTCTGATTTATTGTAAATTTTTTTTAAATTCATGTGTCGAGGCTCGAGGGGAGTAGGTATAAACACTGATTTTCGTAAAGTAGGTACCTTGGTATACGACCGTAGCAACAACTTTTCAGACTTATTCCTTACGCCATGGCAGAGCTGCGAAAGAATGCATTCATTTGGTACCTAATGCATTGCTAAAAGTCCCATTCATTTACCTGAATATTCGGAAAGCATTCACATTCCTTATCGCAGTACCTACTTCAACTTACAAAAATAAGTCCCAGCCTATTTTGAAGTCCTAAGTAAACCAATCGTTTAGAGCAGTCAAAACACTTAAAGTCAAAAGAATGCAAAACGTTTTAACTGGTTACAGTCTTGGAAGGTTTTTAATAGTCTTTGACATTCTTTGCAGTCATGAAGTCTTTTGATTGCAATGAAATTTATACTAAGACAATCATTTTTAAAGTCGTTAGAGTACCTCCATCCCTTATGATTTTTTGAGGTTTAAAACATGAGTCAACGATTCTAGATACCTACATCCTACATAGCATAGGTAAAATATTTTAAATTTTTTCATTGTAATACCTACCTTTTCTGCTTCCGTATAGTTTGCCTGCCTCGACCGATGCTCTTCAGATACTCCTAATCTTTCCGCTTCAAGTGGAACACCAACAAAACCTCCAACATTAACTATCTCGCTTTGATGCTCATCTGATTCAAAGCACTCGATTGAAACGTTGACAGATTGAGTCGCTTGGATATTGTAATTTTCAACTGTGCCTATGAATAGAGAAACAGTATAAAAATTTTGTGCTTTTTATTTCATTTTCGATTGACAGTCTTACCTTCTTTTTTGCATTTTGATATTTTTATAATATTTAAGTCAGGCGTAGCCGAAGTCTTTAAGCGAGTTTCTGAAGCCGAATACATTTCTTGGGAGAAATGCTTTTCACATACTCTGAGGTCTTGCGAAATTTTCTTGTTTATTAAATCAGGTTTTTGAATGGCATACAACCATTTTGTTCTCCTAAGAAAATTCAAGATAAATTAACGAAAAAAGTTTTTGATATCTTATTGAGATTTCAATAAAATATAATATCCCTCAGTTGTTGCATTTCTGACACATTTCAAAAATGTACAAGTTAAACAACATAAAGCTTAAAACTTAATATTGTCTAAAGTTATTAATCCTATGTAAACATCAACATTTCACATTATTCAATAAATTAATTTGCAGACATTTACATATAGTGGAGGACCGTAAGCTTTTTACCTAGGAATCCAGGGCCAGTCCATGGATTTTCATGAAATTTTCGGAAATTTTCCATCAACTCGTTTGAGAGGAAACAGCATTTAGAGCACAAATTAGTATATGTGCTGTCCTTTGAGATGAAATTTCAAGTTTGTAATAGGTTTTAGCTTTAAAATTTAACTTAGAACTAATATAATTAAAATATAACTCTAAAATTATAATAATTATTTATAATTTATATTAAAATTAAGATCATACAAATTTTTTTTTAACTCTTTTTTATAAGACACTTTTCATACTTCACTTCAAGAAAAAAAGTTCAATTAGCGGGAAATTAACGACATTTTGTTTTCTGGAAAAAAGTATCTTTCGTTTTTTTTTAATTTCTCTTAAGCCAAGAAAAAATTTTTAGTTCGGTTTCTTGCTCTGAGTAAATATTAATAAAAGCATTGAACATGAAAAGAAAAAATGGCACTTTGTGGGGCAAAATTATGAAAAAAAAAAAATTAGTTAAGAAAAAAATAATTTCTCTTTTCAAAATTTGGACTTTGAGGATTGATTTCTCCAAAACTTTTCATTAAGTGAATTCAAAATAAAATTTTTATTAAAGAACAAAGCAATAGCTTTCAAAAACACTAAAGTATGAGAAAGTAAGTGGATTAGTTGATTTTTAATAGTTTTTTAAAAAATGAAGTAAATTTCATATAAAATTTCCCCTCGCGCCTACACGGAGGGATATAGACCCCCCCTCTCATCCAACTTTTTTTGTCTTAACCAAACCTATCCATCCTTACGCTTTCGAAAACCTTATCTAAAATACCCTAAATAAATAAAATAAAATTCTAAAAGTTAAAAATTAATTTTAAAAATAATTAAAAAATTGAGAGCGGTAAAATTTTATTTTTTTACTTTTTTCTATACGCCATCCAAAACACATTTCCGAAAATTTCATGAAAATCCATGGACTGGCCTTGGATTCCTAGGTTTTGCCTTTTTTGTCTAACGGTACTCCACTAATATTCAACAACAATTTAAGATTTTGAGTGCCAGTTTTGCAGTGAAAGCGATTAAAAAACAAATTTTGCTTACCTCTCTTCTTTTTGTGGTAGTTTGAAAAATTTAACACCACGAGTTTTTACTTCTTCACGACCGCATACCAAACACTTGAGAAAGTGTTTACCCATTTAAATTCATAAATTTTATTTCACAGCACTTAAACTTTCAATGTGTTCTCGCACAAAGACCTCTACTTTGTTCACTGAAAAACACGCCAAATGAGAAGAAAACATTCCAGGGCGCTTTTAAATACAGGTTATAAACAATTCTAGATGTATGTATGTATGCCTAATTACATTTTGGTGTGACCAGCTGCTACTAATTAAGAATTTCCAAAGTAGAAAACAAAATATTTATAATTTGCTAAACGTGATGTTTTTGTATTTGTAAGAGAAACAGAATAAAGATACAATCATATATCATAGTCGTCATAGGTATCTACCTGGGATTGATAAACTCATTTAAGAACATATTACCAAGCAAACCTAAAGAAAAAAAAATCTAACATAATAAAAGAAGTCAATGCAATAAAAAAAGAGAATCTGATCTACCAAGGTAATGATTCTGGACAACAAAACCATACACACTCTTGTGTTGGTTTCAGGGCGCTTTTAAACATCCATTCGATTCGTGTATCTGACGACTGAAGTTAAATGGTGTTGTGCCTTCTGCCTTGTGCCTTGTGCTGGGAAAGCCTATCGTGTGTCCTTGTCCTTCTGACATTCAAGATGGTCCGAAAGGGTTACTATTAATAATTTTTACCTGTGTTCAATAACTGAGGTTTTTTTTTATTTTATGCTCTTTTGTTAAATGTACGATATAATCTGACTAGGTATGAGCATCTATAGGGTAGAGCTATCTATTATCGAACAGCTCCAGTAGTCGAACTTCGAACACACTGAAATACGTTAAAATAACGTTATTTTTCTTGTTATGAGTAAAAATGAATAGGTATCTGCCCTTTTCCCTTATCCATCTATGCGACATCTCACTCATACACTTACGAATTCCTTTTCAAACAGCCGTCAGTTCTCTGCAAGTATCTGATGAGTGACGATACGCAAGCGTAAACAAAAATATCGGCAAAAATAAGTAAACATTCTAAAGGTTTCAAGCGAAAATCTTAAAACGCCATTCTTTTGCAATTGCTAATACATATAAACGCTAGAAATTTGATCAAAATCGTTGGACTAGTTTAAAAAAAAACAGTTTCTTAAAAAAAAAGTTTTGTAAAATTGCGGAAGTTCAATTGCAAAAAACTTGAGAAAAATCAAAGTTATGGTTTAGAAGTTAATTCAAAAATTAAAATTTTTCAAATATTGATACGCAGTTTTTCTTAAACAACTTAGAACTTCTAAAATACAAAATTTTAGCCTTAACGAGAAAGTCGGTCTTAAAAAAAAACGGTACCTTCGGGGGAAGGCACCTGTTTGCACTTGGAGGTTGTGTTGGGGGGCACCCCCTACAACCCCCTTTATTTTTATATCTTTACCGAAATTTGTTTTATTTCCTTACTGTTGTGAACTGTTCGGTTAAAAGAAACCAAATTTCAAGAGTTTCCTTTCCCGAAATAGGAAATTGGCAACTGGTTGAAATAAATGTTTTATTATTTTTTAAGAGTAATTGTTGACACAAACTGTATTCTCTTTCATTAGGTCTGTTCGTATAACTTTCCCCATGGTTGACCCAGGTTTTCTTGACAACCCTATGAGTTGTCAAAAAAAACCTGGGTTTTCCAGTCCTCAAAAAACGCTAAACCACAAAACACCACACATCCCTGTCATTAAAAAAAAAATACATGCCATTTGACAGCCTTCAAATCGCCACAGCAAAAAGCTAGGGCTAGTTTGGGGAAAACCTATGGCAAACCTATGGCTCAAAAAACACTCAATTTGACATTCAGGGTGAATTTAGGTTTCTCAAAAACCGCTTTGTGGCGACCCTAGGGCAACCCCAGGGCTTCAACGAACAAACCTATTGTCGTATTACACCTCAATCATATAACTTGTCTGACAGATTCACACCTAAAGCAATTTGCAAAAAGGAAAATTCTTCCCGAAAAAAGGTCGCCAACGTCAATTACGTCCTTAAAGTAGGTGAATTTTCTTAAAAATATAGTCGAAGCCAAGGAAAAAAGAAAAAAGAAATTGAGGAAAAAAGAGCTTGAGACTGGCAAAGAAACTGCATAAAAACCAAATCAAACCAAAAACAGAAATGTTTCAAATGCGAAGATGAGCTTTAATAATGCCGAGGATGACCAGTAAAATACATTGGCTGTGATGCATGCGATAGGTGGTATCATTTAGGTTGTACCAAACTTTCTGTATTAAAGTTCGAGGAACCTCAAAACGAGGAGTTTTTGTGAAATTTGGGTTCCTAATTTTTTTTATTTATTTAGTTTATAAGATTTAACTAAAATGTAAAGTTTTGTGAATTACTGCTTTTTTTGTCATGAAATTCTCGTATTTACGTATTTATGTTTTTCTTTTTATTTTTAGCTGCAAAAGCTTTAATATATTTTTGTAAGTCTTAAGAGTTAAGAGCCCGACCCATAGAATCCGTTGCGTCCGTTCGCTGCCGGATTCACCTGACAGCTGTGAGTTTTGCCGGACACAACGGATAGGGGTGACCCATAGAATCCGTTGCGGTGTTTTGACAGATTAATTTAGTCAAAAAAGGGGCGTTCAAGAATCGTATCCGGATAGCTTGTTGTTGTTGTTTACGTGTGGGAAATCGAAAAAAATAAGTTATAATCGTCTAGCAATGATATTTTGAATGTTTTTCTGTTTTCAAAAGTCGAATTTTAATATTTCACAGCTGTTGTCTGCAGCAAAAAAAAAGGTATCCAAGATACGGTTATCCGAGGTAGGCTATCCGATAGGTTCTTGAACGCGCCCATTGTCACTTTTTCCATATACAAGAAAACTTCAAATTGGTTGTGACTGCGCATGTCTCTCTTTTGCCGGACGCAAAAAGTTAAAAGTTGGGCTACTTTTCGGGTTGCGTCCGCTGCATCCGATGCTTATGGGTCACCTGTCACCTCTCATAAGATCGTGTGTATTTAGTCGAGCTGTCAGGTGAATCCGGCAGCGAACGGACGCAACGGATTCTATGGGTCGGGCTCTTTAAGTTGTTTTACCATGAAGATCCTTTTCGTATATATTTCTGTTTTAAATTTTATTTTTAACAGGAAAATATTTAATATATTCTCGAAAGCCTAAAATGAAGCTAACTGAAGTTAGCCTTCATTTTTAGATGTTCGGAATAAGGGAAACTTGTGTTGTGTATGTATAAGAACATAATCCAAATAAGTACATAATTTTTTATTAAACGGAATGCAAAAGAGTTCTGAGATCCTTATACACTGAAAACGCTTTATGTAGCACTTGTTAGGTCTATTCTTGAATATTGTTCCGTGGTATGGAATCCATGTTATAAAACACATTCTTATAGAATAGAGAAAATTCAAAAAAGCTTTACGAGATATGCTTTTGATAAGCTGAACTGGCATATTGAAAGGCCACCATATAATTTGAGGTGCCTACTTTTCGACATCGAAAGAAGGAAATATTTTTCAATTATGATAATAGCAGATGTCATTAAAGTCCATATAATTTGCCCAAACTTCCTAGAGCGAATTGATTTTTATTCTCCTAGTAGGAGTCTCCGTTTACCTTTTCATTTCCGGGAAACATTCATGCCTACTAACAATGGTAGAAATGGACCAATAGCTCTTTGCATCAGAGAAACTAACGAAGTAGTCGATCTAATTGACATTTTCAATTATTCACCCCTGTTCTGATTTTCGTTCGGATACCATATCCTCCCGTTTTAGATTTTTTGCGGTTCTCAATTCCGAATCCGTACGTTTTCAATTCGCTTATCATTTTGTTAGCGGAATTGAATCCGGTTAATGAACTCTGTAGAGCATTATTTATTGCTAGAAATGAAAAATAATAAACTATATTAGCACTAACATGCACTAAAACTGTAAACAGTGCCAATCAACAAAAATTTTTAATTTCCAACACGTTTTTATGACAAAAAATCTGTGTGAATCCGTTCGGAAATAAGAACACACCTTTTAAATCCGTACGGATTCAATTTCGGTTTCCGTTTTGAATCCGTACGAAAATCAGAACAGCCATGATTGTTCTAGATATTCTTTCAAATAAAATGTCTTGTTAGTATTGCAAACGCTCTAACATTTATCATTTATTATTTATACTTTTACTATCACTATTATATTTATTATTGTTATTTTTACTATTATCTTATACACTAGCTGTGCCCGCGACTTCGCCCGCGTGGAATAGTACTTTCTGCAGCATTTTTAGCTTTTTAGGCTATTTATTTTGGAAATAAAATACTTTCATGCATTAAAGTAACCTACTGTTATATTATTTTATTTAAGTTCATTTTTGCATTTGCATACGACGTTTTTATTTTTTCCATGCTTTGCACCTTAAAAGGTTTCACACGTTTGATACACGTGAACGTGCCACATAGAGTTGCCATAGGATTTTTTTCTAAATGAACATTTGAAAATTTAAGCTTCTGAGCTTTATTTATAACTAGTGATTTGCCCCAGCTTCGCACGGGTACAATTGTATAAGAAGTAAGAACTGTGAACATTAAAATTTGGAGTAAAACATTTCTCCTTTCCCTATACCATGAAAATTTCCTGCTATCTTTGGAAAATTCATAGGTACACAACAATTTTACTTATTTACTTTTTACATTTTTACCTCGCAATTTTTAAATCTGTAATAGGTATCTTCGAAAATATTCATTTGAATCACATGATGTAAACGGCAATTTCGATCTACATAAAATGCACAACGTATCTATATCTATCGGATAAGGAATGATTCTGTATCGTTTAAAATAGCTTGGTTAATAACCTATATCTTTTTTGTAGTATGTAAAAGATAATAATGGTTAATGTGGGTTATGTTTAGGAAATAAACATATGCTGCCGCGTACTTTTTTATTAATCTTCTAAAGATATACAATTCCGTAGTACATAAATTTAATCTATCTCGTAAGGTTTAGCCAGCGTTTGCAATGTAAGCGCAGAAAAATATGTTTGTTCCGACATCACATTACAAGTCTTTAAATTTTTCGGCTTTTCTCTACTATAATATGCATGTATTATACATATAAACCTTCCTCTTGAATCACTCTATTTATTAGAAAAAACCGCATCAAAATCCGTTGCGTAGTATTAAAAATCTAAGCACATAGGGACATTGGGACAGAGAAAGCGACATTGTTTTATACTATGTAGTGATAGTGATAGTGATAGTGATAAACTATATTATTTTTTTTGTAATCTAAATGAGAATATAAATCTCTACTTGATGAAATAAACAAACTAAACTAAACTTACATCCAAATAAGCACATAATAAATCAAATATGTACATAGGTAAACAAAAGCATAACATTAACATGACTTCAAACAGTTAAAGTCAATGATGAACTTCTATTACTCATCTTATCGCTATAGATACATGGGTACCTACCTAATGTTTCTTTTTATCTATGTATTTGAAACTTATTTGACTCGATGCTGCTCCTTGTTAAGAACTGAGGCATTCAAAACAAGACAAATTTTCAATTTCACTACCTTTGCTTTTAGGATTCTGAATATTTTTCCTACAAATGTTAGTTAAGTGCAAGATACAAATTTCTTTTTAGATAGAATTTTCCAGAATATTACAACTAAAGAAAAATCAATAAATTCGCCAATCCACAAGCTAACCCTTCTCACTCAAAGATTTCAAACCTCATTGCACCAAAACTAACACCCTTGCCCCTTTGCATCCGCAGCTGCCAACCAACACCCATGTTTATACTTATTTACTCACGTATACTGTTCCATTCCATTGCATTCTATCAGTGGTAAATAAGTCAGTTTCTCCTATGTCACCAACACAATTATGACCAATCTCCCCTTTTTTCTAGAACGCCATGGAAATTTCCATTTACTAAAAATCCGACTATAAATACGACCGTTATCTCGTTGCAGAGACCAATTGTCTGTTGGGTATAGTACAGTTAGTTTCTCTAGCTTAAAACTTAAAGTTGAAGTTATAAGTTTCTTAGTAATTTTGTGAAATTAAGAAGAAAAAGTGTGAAAGTTAATTCAAAATGGGTGTTAAAAGTGCAGGAGCTGATAGAAAGTGTATTGAAATGCAGTTAATATTGGGATTTTCATCAACTGAGCCCGGATAGTGGTATCTTCTGTAGAAGTCACTTTGCGCTGCGGTTAAAATTTAATTATTTCCCTCGGGAAAGGAGAGTTGCTGTTCAACTACTGCAGGAGGGCAAAATATTTCGGTGTACTAGGAAGGAAAAACCTTGAATAAGTTGTGATTCAGCTATAAAATGGGAAAAGTTGCACGTTGAGGGCATAATTCATATAAAAAAAATTACATCAAGGTTTGCATAGGAAGGTAAATAGAATAAAATCGACAAAAGTGCGAAGTTAATTAAAATCAATTAGTATTAAGTGTTTTTCAAAGCTATTAACACCAAACCCAAAAAAAAAAAATTAAAAAATGAGTTCAATTAACGATGTGACGAATAATGTGAACTTTCAAGAAAATTTTCGAAAGAAAAGATACTTTTTCCACCATTTTTCATTTTTCTCGTAAATGCGCAGTAAAAATTCTCCCAATTCGTCATCCAAACTTTTTGCATACGTGTAATTTCACAAAAATTCACAATGTGTTCTCTAAATTGCCCTCTGATGGGCATACAACTTTCTACAATTTCAATCATACATGTTCAAAAGAAAAAAAAGTTCAATAATAAATTTCCCAGCGAATGGGAGCTTTTTCTCTACTCGTCTTTATTGTAAGCTTTTACTTTTTACTTCAAGAAGCATTTGCTGCAATCAACGAAGAACTTCACGAAATAATTTGACGATACAAACTTAAAAAGCTATCATAATAAAGAAAAAAAAACGATACAACTTAAAGCTGAGAATAAATCGATAACTGAAAAAGCTTCTTCGATAACAAAACTTTCCTACTTCCCTTAGCTTCTAAGTTTTTGTTTATAAGCTTTAAGTATACATATTTAAGATAAGTTTCTCATATTAGAGTACTTATGTACTTACGTATGGCGAAAGCGCAATTTAAGCTCTAATATATTTTTAAGCTCTTTGTTTTATCTTATACAAAAAAAAATATGATTTTATTTTTCTCTTAACCAACAAACAAAATTCTTTTCTTTGCAAATTTATAGTTTTGGGACATGAAAGAGTTGCTGATTTTGAAAGAATGCTAGTGTATATAGTCTCAGTCAAGTCTGAAATTGATCAGAATGAATGAATATAATATGTATGCCTTGCGCTCTCTTCCACTATGAGCCACAATACCATGTAACAGGCAGATGAGATATAAAAGGGAGCGAATTACAAAACAGATAGGTGGTAACAAACCTATAGGCATGCGTTTTTTTCTGACCCGACTGAGCGCGTTTACGACACCAGCGAGGCATGTTCTTACAAAATTGTTTTCGCTATACTCGGCCCACAAAACAAACATAGGCGTATCTATATTTCTTCTTACTTTTGAAACCTACAATCGATTCTCCGATGAACAATATCGTCGACACGTATGGATTCCGTAATACAATCGATAATTTTTTTTTTTTTGTTGTTTGATAACTCATCTCAAGGAAAATGTATAACTGATGGCCGATTAAGATCGCCAGAAGAACTTTGAAAGATCATAATAGAAAGATTAAAATTTGTAACAGGATAAATTGTTAAAGTTTGAAGATATTTCGAGCTTTTGTTTAGCGTTCTCAACAGTGTAGACACTGATCAATCTTAAAAAAAGCTAAATTAAAATACTTGTCAAAACAAAAGTGTCTCTTTTACTTACAAAAAAAAGGAAAAAATCTGCCAAAAAAAATTCACAAAAAAATAAATAAGAAAAGAGCCAAAAAAAAAAAGAAAACAAGCGAGCAATAAAGAAAAATAATTATTCACAATCTTACAAAATTACTGTTTTTTATGTAATCAAATTTGCAGTACAAAATCTTAATCGTTTGACGATTTAGTTTTGAAGAAAAACACTGCTGCTTTCCCATGATTTAGGATTTGAATCTGAGCGCCTGAGTGTCAAGTCCGTTTGTTGTGATGCCCGCAAAATTAAATGCGCACTAAGTATGTAGGTATCTTTATATGAAAAATACACACGAATATTAAAATATTCTCATCGAACTGTAAGTAGCAAATTTTAAATTAATTTTAATTATCTGATAAATTTTTTCAAAATCGCATTTCGCACACAAATCTCATTTAAGTAGACAACCAGGTTTTATATCACATACAGTTATGTTTTTATTTTCCATCATCGTTATTATTCTTTAGTTTAAGTTTTACTATGGTATAACTTATTCATAAAATACAAGTCTATTCGCCATACATATATATGTTATCAAATAGTATATTTTTAGCTTCAATCCAATAGAGTGAAGTATTTTTTATACAAAATTAATCATAAATTCTTCGTAGGACAACAGCGGAACGTAAATTTCTACAACAATCGTAAATTTTGATTAAAATTAAAACTATTCTCAAATATCACAGATTATAAATACCTACTACCATTTTGTCACAACCTTCAAAGATCATCTTTTATAAATGAATGAATTTTGTTTCATAACACTAATTTGTTTCGAAAGCCATCTATTTACAAAATATAAAAAATGTCTTCACACAACTCTTCCAAGACGGATAGGTACTGCGTTCCATACCTACAATCCCAACTAAAGTCAAAAATCCGCAAATGAAATACCCCACGACCCCAGCATCAGTCTGCTCCTCTCTTAGCTGGTGTACTAAAACTAAAATAGTCAAAAACAATGCTTTTTTCACGAAATATTCCTTTTTGAGTTTTTTTCAATTCATTTCTGAATTTCTAAAAATATAGGTATAAAGGAAGTTTGAAACTTCACCCGAAAAAAAAAAACATGAAAAAGCAATGAAATTTTAAACAACAAACTTATTTACAAAGCAACATTTAAATCACAACAAACTAAAATATTTAATTTTAAAACTAGACCCGCTAAGCTTATCTGGGTTAGGATTTAGGAACTGATTTCGTACGACAACATTTTCTATTGGTTTCTCCTGTTCGCATCTCATCTCATCTTTCAACAATAAATGATGAAAAAACCCCATAAAAATTTATAACTTTGGTTAATCTAAAAAACCACATAACAAAAAATTATTTAGAAATGAATCGTTAAACAACCGCAACAAAACAACTACGAACATAGATTATTTGAAAATAATACTGATATATACCTATTCGAAAAGATTTAAAACATGATCCAAGTACCAACTCTCTATTTTCTTTTACTATATTTATACTATCAAATTTTATTAAAAAATGTTCCATCCAGAACCACAAATTCGTGTCCTTTTTATATAAGTTTTAGTAGGAAATGATAAACCAAATATACTCCTAAATAAAAAAATTAAAAACAAAACAAAAATCAAATTTCACTTAAAATAAGTGCATAGAAAAATAAAACTTGCAGTTTACTGCATTTCAGAATATAATTATTCATTCCGTCTTCAGCAATCACGACTAATAATCGAATTGAAATAAAGGCCCTTATTGCGAGTGTCGTCTAACATTCGATGCGACAAGGGTCGAAAGCTTCGATGAATTTTTCTTTTGGTATTGCGTATCTCAATCGACAGGGAATTCTATTACTGTGAATAATGAAAGTAGCCATTGTGTATAATTCCTATTATTTGACATTTGAGTCAGTTTCAGTGATAGTCGAACGCAAAAATACAGACGATAACGATCGAATTCAAAATTTAAAGTATCGAACAATAAGAATACGCAATACCAAATTGCATTTTCGATGTTCGACTATCGACAACCGTCGTGTATCGACAGCCAAACGACACTCGCAATAAGGGCCAAAATATCTCCTCGTCCTCAAAACCTCAATCAAAGAAGTGCCATACAAAAAATTTATATTTAATTTGTCGATAAAAAGCTAAAAATCTAAAAATGAAAATTAATAACGTTAAAAAAATAATTCTCAAATAACTACACAAATATAAGTCACAAAAGAGGTAGGCCTTGTTTTTTTTTTAGTAACACTTAATTTAGGAAACCGTAAAAATCTTCCTGGTGTCTTTGATGCTTCCCTTTATTTTTATCAAAATCCTTTATTATTCGTAGTCGATTTGATAATTCCCTTTATTCCTATTAAGATTCTTGGAATTTATATAAAAAAGTATTAATTCAGAACTAAGCACTTACTAGGTAGGATTCCATAAAATATCAAACAAATAATTCTAGGCGATCTGTTTCAAAAACATAGGATAATATATATAATAAACTATATCTAATATTGTATAATACAAAAAAAAAAAAAAAATAATAACAAACATAAAATAACAAAAAAAAAAAAAACTAAAAATAACAAGAAACCTGTGTCGGTATGCAGACAAAGCAAAATGTCTCTTCTTTTTTCGTATTTATCATGTCAAAAACAACCAGAACCTCAAGCATTTTTTTTTTTTCTATAAATCTTAATAGGAAATTATAAACAAAATAACTATTCTCAATAAAAACATGAAAACCTTAAAATATTAATTATTATTAATCAAATAAAAACTACACACGCCTTAATGATTTCACTCAAAATAAAACAAGTATCCATATCCATAAAGAATAAAACTCGCATTGAATGCATTTCGGAATATATTCATTCCATCTTCAGATTCAAAATAACCACATAGAAATAAGTGATAAAAACTTAATTTTGATATTTTTAAAATAAAATGCTAGGTTACTTTAGAAAAGGATAAAAACGTTCTTGATTTCTTCGACACTTCTCCTTATTCTTATCAGAATCCTTTGATACAATTCCTCAATATTGTTCTTGATGTCTTTGATAATTCCCTTTATTTCTATCAAAAAACTTTGAATTAAAAGTCCTTGAAATTTATATAAAAAAGTATTAAATCAGAATTAAATACTTGCTAGGTAGTACTCCATTAAATATCAAACAAATAATTCTAGGCGATCTGTTTCAAAAATATAGTATAATATATATAATAAACTATATATAATATAGTATAAAAAAAATAATAATAACAAACATAAAATAACAAGAAACCTGTTTCGGTATGCAGACAAAGCAAAATGTCCTGATCTTCTTTTTTCGTATTTATCACATCAAAAACAACCAGAACCTCAAGCATTTTTTTTTCTATAAATCTTAATAGGAAATTATAAACAAAATAACTATTCTCAATAAAAACATGAAAACCTTAAAATATTAATTATTATTAATCAAATAAAAACTACACACGCCTTAATGATTTCACTCAAAATAAAACAAGTATCCATATCCATAAAGAATAAAACTCGCATTGAATGCATTTCGGAATATATTCATTCCATCTTCAGTTTCAAAATAACCACAAAGAAATAAGTGATAAAAACTTTATTTTGATATTTTTCAAATAAAATGCTAGGTAACTTTAGAAAAGGATAAAATCGTCCTTGATTTCTTCGATACTTCTCTTTAGTCTTATCAGAATCCTTTGACACAATTCCTCAATATTGTTTTTGATGTCTTTGATAATTCCCTTTATTTCTATCAAAAAACTTTGAATTAAAAGTCCTTGAAATTTATATAAAAAAGTATTAAATCAGAATTAAATACTTGCTAGGTAGTACTCCATTAAATATCAAACAAATAATTCTAGGCGATCTGTTTCAAAAATATAGTATAATATATATAATAAACTATATATAATATAGTATAAAAAAAATAATAATAACAAACATAAAATAACAAGAAACCTGTTTCGGTATGCAGACAAAGCAAAATGTCCTGATCTTCTTTTTTCGTATTTATCACATCAAAAACAACCAGAACCTCAAGCATTTTTTTTTCTATAAATCTTAATAGGAAATTATAAACAAAATAACTATTCTCAATAAAAACATGAAAACCTTAAAATATTAATTATTATTAATCAAATAAAAACTACACACGCCTTAATGATTTCACTCAAAATAAAACAAGTATCCATATCCATAAAGAATAAAACTCGCATTGAATGCATTTCGGAATATATTCATTCCATCTTCAGTTTCAAAATAACCACAAAGAAATAAGTGATAAAAACTTTATTTTGATATTTTTCAAATAAAATGCTAGGTAACTTTAGAAAAGGATAAAATCGTCCTTGATTTCTTCGATACTTCTCTTTAGTCTTATCAGAATCCTTTGACACAATTCCTCAATATTGTTTTTGATGTCTTTGATAATTCCCTTTATTTCTATCAAAATCCTTTGAATTAAAAATCCTTGGAATTTATATAAAAAAGTATTAAATGAGAATTAAGTGCTTGCTATATAGTACTCCATAAAATTTTTGACCAGATTCTAAAAAATAATCTTGTAGGTTGTTCAATACACAAAAATAAAAATAACAAAAAAAAAAAAAAACCTGTATCGGTATGCAGACAAGTCGAAAACCATGTCCTGATCTTCTTTTTTCGTATTTATTCTGTCAAAATTTATTAAAATTTTCCACCCACAACCACAATTTCAATTTTTTTTTATCAATTTTAATAGGAATTCATAAACAAATAAAAATAAAAACATGAAAAACTTAAAATGTTAATTATTCACCTAATAGAACGCCTTAAAGTTATAAGATAACTTACAATAAAACAAGTACCTATTAACAAATATAAAACTCGCATTGAATGCATTTGGAAATGTATTCATTCCATATTTTGGTTCACAATTAAGTACATATTCAAGAAATAAAATGTTAGTTAACATGCAGATCGATGCAGATACTGTAATTTAGGAAAGTATAAAAATGTTCTTGGTTTCTTCGGTACTTCTCTTTATTCTTATCGGAATCATTTGAGTCAAATACTAAACCTTGTAACTGATCTCTTTAATATAAAAAAATATCAAACCAAAATTAAGTACCCACTAAGTACTCTATAAAATTTTTAACAAATAATTCTTACCGCGATCTGTTCCAAATATATAGTATTAACAAAGTAATATCATTACACTCAAAAAGTATAAATAACAAAAAGAAAAGCCTGTTTTGTCAAATTATATGACAACCTTCCACCCGCAACCACCATTTGAAGTCTTTTTTTAAATAAGTTTTAGTTGGAAGTTATAAACAAAATAAATATTAATTTATCAATCAAATAAAAAATACAAACGCCTTAATGATTTCAATAAAAAACAAGTATACAGAAATATAAAACACGCATTAGATGCATTTCGGAATATATTTTTATATCTTCAGTAATCACGACTAAAAACAGGTTCAAAGTTAAGTTTAAAATTAATTTAAAATGTCTATGAAAACTTTTTTTTACAATGGGCGCAACGTTTGGCTCAAAAATAATTTTAAAATATCTAAAGCAAACTTGGAAGCAGATTTTAAGCTATTTGAAAAGCGAAGTTTTATCCATATATTGCGTTTCACAATTCTATATGCTCTGATGCTAATTTACCAAAACAAAAGATCTCGTTATCAGAACCACAATCAACGAAATGTCATACAAATATTTTATCTTTGATTTGTTGATGAAAAACAGTACATACACGAAAAATCTTAAAATTAAAACTAAAAAGTCGAAACGAAAATAATCACGTTTAAAAACAAGTATATAATCACAAAAGAGATTTATCTCAATTTTTTTTTTAAATTGAATATTGGGTACCTATAATTTTGGAAACGATTAAAATTTAACTCTTTGATAATTCCCTTTATTTTTTATCAAAATCCTTTGAATGAATATCCCAAACATTCATTTTATTATAATATATGAGGATAAATCAAAACTGAATACTAATTAGGTACTCCATAAAATTTAAACAAATAATTCCAACCAATGTATTTAAAAAATTTAAAAAGTAATATCTTTTAGTACACATTGACAAAAACGTTATCAAACTTAACAAGTCCTAAAGCAATGAGCAGGATTTAGTAAAATTAGTAATTTTATATAACTGACCATTTCATGAAGTATACAGAGGTTAAACAACTATCAGATCCTATAAATCTACAATAAGTTTGTAGAAAATTTAATACATTAGTTTTAAAAAGTCCTTAAACCAAATAAAAAAACCTTAAAGCAAATAAAAAGAAACCATAAACAACCAAAAACTAGCGGAAGATAACATATTAACATTAAAAAACCCACACTTTGCAGTTCTCCTCAAGCACATTTGGCTATAAATAGCTATCTAGTAAATACTCCAATGCACCTTAAAAAAAAAAAAACTAATAGAACATTACACATAAATATATTAAATATAAATAAAAAACTACAGATTTTCCGGGTGAAACCAACAAACGGGGCCCATATTTATACCAAAAAATCTGCAATATAAAAAAATCCCCCTTTAAATAATAAAAAGAAAACGGACCAATCATAATCTACAAAATATTCAAAAAATTTTAAAAATTCTAAAACTTATGATGCATTTCTTTTTCCAAAAATATTTTTCTTTACTTTTTATTCCGTTTTTACTCTCCCAGAGCGGCGTTCTTCACCTCAAACTAAAAGCTCTTTCTGGCGATAACCTGTCTGGAACTTTGTTGTTGAATCCAACAAAATTGTTCTTGCTCCTCAGTTAATCATCTTATCTAAAAGAAAAATACCTATTTTTTATAGCAAGACCCTATTTTTACCATGCTGGCTTTGCTGTGCGACATAAAACTCTTCGTGATTCATTCGCCTTTCAAAGAGTCTTTACTGCCTTCAAATTTCTTACAACAACAAATTTGACTATTTAACCAATTCAATTTTTTCATTCTTCTTCCTGATTGAAGAGCTCTTTTGCTGTTTTTGAATTGGTTTTTTTTTGCCTTGCCGTATGCAATAAAAACTGTCGGAACCTCTTAAGCGCGTGTGCTTGTGCTTTTTGATTATACAGCAGACACAAAGGCAGGAGCTCTTACAGAGTATTTACTACACATGATATTTAATTCCCAACCCCGATAACATAAAGAAAGGAAACATCTTCACTGCAAAAATGTCATCAGCTGACTTCTTACTTCAGCTCCCTCAATTTCCTGTCAATTTGCAGACGCTGATAGCCGGTGAAAGGAAAAAAGCAGTTAAATGGAGAGGCAATTCACTTTACGCCAATATATTTTTGGTTCCAACACGGCTTCTTGGGATTGATTGAGTTGCTGACCGATTTTCACGAAACATCAAATGTTGCAGTTCTATATCGACTCCAATGCCTATATATGAAGCTTTTATGCAAAAGAAATGAGTAATAAGTTGGCAGGAATTTTTTTAACAATCAACGGCCACTGGGACGCCGCGTCGGAGAGAAAAACCTTTTTTACGGTTTTTGGAAAATTTTGCGAGTAAAATTCTATAACGCAACATCCCAAAGCAAACGACACCCCCAAAACAGGCGCCATCCCACAACAACCCTAAGCAACTGACACTCCACGACTGCCAAAAAGTTACATGATGAAATTAGCTGTTATTTTAAAAACTACTGAACCGATTTCGAAAATTCTTTCACCATTTGAATGCTGTATTTTTGTATCAATCTACCATTTCCTTAACAAACAAAGAGTGTAACTAGCGATATGAAATTTCTAGCTCTTCTTGTTCTGTTACGCCACTGAAGTATAGCTTCCTACACAAACAACTTTGTTAAAGCACAAATATGGTAAAACCACTATTCCCAGCATTTAACTTTCTTCAGTTTTGCTAACGAAAAAGATGGCGACCCATGTTGTGTTTAATGTATTCGCCCAAAGTAATCTACAATTGAAATCCAATTTGCACTGGAGTACCCGTTTTTCCAAACCTGCCTTTAAAGGATACATTGAAAATTTCAAACAAAATCTCTTGGCTTTGGCAAACAACTAAAATTCCAACAACAATTTGCTGTCAATCCCTTCTCGAACGAGCTAAGAAACCGCAAAAAATCTTAACATGATTTAAGCAAAAAACGCATTTGATCACAAACAACTTACCTGTAAGAGGTGTCAAGTTTGACGAAAAGAACCTACTCTTAGACAAGGAAAAGTTCTAAACGATGCCAGAAAAACAGTCCTTCAAAACAATACGGAAAACAAAGCTTGAAAATATCACTTTTAGTCGCACCCAACTACAACTCCATTGCACACTTGCACTATGTTCAGCATTTTACTTTTTTACGGCAATATTTTGTCCTTTTCAATGATCTCAGACCCAAACATGTCTTCTGATAAAATTTTGTTTTAAAATCACAAAACAGCACCACAGAGATCACCAAAAAACTTTTGTTTCAAGATCACAAAAAGCACCAAAGAAGACACCATTCTGGATATAATTATTTATATGATCAATCCTACTTCATTTGCAAGGTCACTTGCCACTTTCCATACTATCGTGTCCATTTGCACCATATTCACCATTAGAACCAAAACACCACCACCAACTTCATCTGTTCTACCACGTCCACACAACACAACTCAACTGAAGAAGAAAGATTATGCAAAAAAGGCACACCAATCTCGTTTCAAATTTCATCATTAACTTAAGACCAATTATTACCAAGTACGTACATAACGTAGTTTCTGTTAGTTCAAATCATGGTCAAACAAGCCACTTATCAAAATGTTCTTAAAAGATGAATCAAAACAGGATACCAAAATAAGCAAAAAGGACTGGGTTTCTTAGATCCAAATTTGACCACATGAAATCTCCTTCAAGTCTGCCACACAAAACAATAACCTCGACAAAGCTTAAAAACTTGTATACTGGGTTGAAACCTAGAAAGAATTCTGACAACTTCCGAAAAAAGGTTCTAACGAAAGTTAGAAAGTAGAGAAAATTAGAGGTTCGCTTGGCGTAATGATAAAAAATTCGGACAACTGTGCAGAAGTTAGCATATTGTCACCTCTTGTTATAAACCGTTGTTCATACTAGGCCAATACTGATTTGGACAACCCTTTCAAACTGGCAAAATATTGGAAAATCTCTTCCATTCTTCAGGATATAATGAGATCGCAGGAGTTTTTTAAAGAAATTGGTCCTTATATGATTCTTTCTCATTTTAACCTCCACGTTCGAATCACAAGTGCATTTAAATGGGAGAACTGTGAACTTATCGAGATCATCACGATACTCTTACCCCCGAAAAAGAAATTGAAGAATTTATTTCATAAGCAAATAAACATTGGAATAAACTATGGTACCCATAAAAATAAAGAAAGCTTAGAACAAATAACGTCGATTTTTAATATTCCGAATACTCTTTCAGATTAGAAAATAATAAGAATAATAAATAAATAAACATTTAGTTGATATATTCAATCCTTATGTTTTTCTTTTTACCAACACAAGGTCAGTAACAAAAATTACAAACCCTGATAACAAGGAAAAACTCTAAAACCTTACCTAAAACTCTTCTTACACCAAACAATGATATATACTTTCTTCTTTATAAAACCGAAAACTGTTCTCATAAGAAAATGACATTTTAAACATAATTTAATAGAACCTCAAGTAAAATTAATTTTCAATCTAAGCCAAGCCCTAAATCAAGAACGAAATGTTTCAAAAAAAGAATACCAGTGGAATTGCACAAAAGATCCGCCAAAATGGGAATCAAATAGGGTCTTTGCGCAAGTCTCCGGGTTAAGTTTCCGAGTATTGTACATTTCAGAAGGTTTATGTTAAAATCTATAGTTAAGGTTTGTTTCTATTATTTTCCCAATTTAACAACAAACATAATTATTCAACAAAAAGCATTGAAGCTCAAATATAAAAGTTTTAGTTTTAGTCCAAAACTAGAGAGTCAATAACTAAAAAGCATAACGCTAAATAATTTATTTTTCTGTTAAAAACGTATCAGGAGCAAAATACTACAAATGATGAATAAATAAGTTCGTAAACGTTATTAAATCCCTTTCAATCATAAAAACATTAATTCAAAGATACATTGAAATATATAATCAATATGAACCCATGCTAATGTCCAATTCAGGCAATTATTTCAATAAAAATCGTCCTAAAATATTAACCTTCTACACAGACATAAACTGTTATTAACAAGGTTTTAACCTGAGCAAATATTATTAATATACTATTATCATTTAAGGAAAAACGTAAAACCAACAAAACTCGTCTACAAAGGGAAATATTCATTGACTAACGAAATAAATAAATATATTCTAAAAACAAAATAAAATATCAACCTGGGTATCAATTTTTGAATGACCAGCAAATGAAATATGACTAATATTATAGATTCCAAAAACAAAATTAAACAATATAAATTATTACTTTAAATTAAATAAAGAAACTATTTTGAATTCATTACACAAAAAAAAAAAAAACAAACTAATCAGAAAATAAACCCATTAAATTCGTAGATCAAGGAAAATGTTAATAAGTAAAATAAATAAAACTCTAAAAAAAATATATTAAAATCTAAATCGATAAAAAAATTCAACAAATTCCAAAAAGTCGTTTATTTAAGGTTATTAAGGATTGATTATTTCAAAACGTAAGAATTATTATTTATTTGATGCCGTCTCGGCCATTATCGTATTTGAAAAACGTTGTTCAGTTATGAGAGATGAAGAGTAAAGCGTCGAATTTAATAGAAAGTATGAAGTACTACGTATTTGAGCTCTGTAGGCTATTTGGTATGAACTCCTACGTATGTGAAGCCCTGTCGGCTATTTGGTTATCTTGAAAAGCGTCGTTTATTTTAGTTATTGAAAGCGAATATGTTAGAACGTATGACTTATTATTTATTTGAAGCCCTCTCGGCCATTATCGTATTTGAAAAACGTTATTTAGTTATGTGAGATGAAGAGTAAAGCGTTGAATTTAATAGAAAGTATGAAGTACTACGTATTTGAGCCCTGTCGGCTATTTGGTATGAAATCCTACGTATTTGAAGCCCTGTCGGCTATTTGATTATCTTGAAAAGCGTCGTTTATGTTAGTTATTGAAAGCGAATATGTTAGAATGTATGACTTATTATTTATTTGAAGCCCTCTCGGCCATTATCGTATTTGAAAAACGTTGTTCAGTTATGAGAGATGAAGAGTAAAGCGTCGAGTTTAATAGATTGTATGAAGTACTACGTATTTGAGCTCTGTAGGCTATTTGGTATGAACTCCCACGTATTTGAAGCCCTGTCGGCTATTTGGTTATTTTGAAAAGCGTCGTTTATTTTAGTTATTGAATGTGAATATGTTAGAACGTGTGACTTATTATTTATTTGAAGCCCTCTCGGCCATTATCGTATTTGAAAAACGTTGTTCAGTTATGAGCGATGAAAAGTAAAGCGTCGAGTTTCATAGAAAGTATGAAGTACTACGTATTTGAGCCCTGTTAGCTGTTTGGTATGAACTCCCACGTATTTGAAGCACTGTCGGCTATTTGGTTATCTTGAAAAGCGTCGTTTATTTTAGTTATTGAATGCGAATATGTTAGAATGTATGACTTATTATTTATTTGAAGCCCTCTCGGCCATTATCGTATTTGAAAAACGTTATTCAGTTATGAGAGATGAAGAGTAAAGCGTCGAATTTAATAGAAAGTATGAAGTACTACGTATTTGAGCTCTGTAGGCTATTTGGTATGAACTCCTACGTATGTGAAGCCCTGTCGGCTATTTGGTTATCTTGAAAAGCGTCGTTTATTTTAGTTATTGAAAGCGAATATGTAAGAACGTATGACTTATTATTTATTTGAAGCCCTCTCGGCCATTATCGTATTTGAGAAACGTTATTTAGTTATGTGAGATGAAGAGTAAAGCGTTGAATTTAATAGAAAGTATGAAGTACTACGTATTTGAGCCCTGTCGGCTATTTGGTATGAAATCCTACGTATTTGAAGCCCTGTCGGCTATTTGGTTATCTTGAAAAGCGTCGTTTATGTTAGTTATTGAAAGCGAATATGTTAGAATGTATGACTTATTATTTATTTGAAGCCCTCTCGGCCATTATCGTATTTGAAAAACGTTATTCAGTTATGAGAGATGAAGAGTAAAGCGTCGAATTGAAGAGAAAGTATGAAATACTACATATTTGAGCCCTGTCGGCTATTAGGTATGAACTCCTACGTATGTGAAGCCCTGTCGGCTATTTGGTTATCTTGAAAAGCGTCGTTTATTTTAGTTATTGAAAGCGAATATGTTAGAATGTATGACTTATTATTTATTTGAAGCCCTCTCGGCCATTATCGTATTTGAAAAACGTTATTCAGTTATGAGAGATGAAGAGTAAAGCGTCGAATTGAAGAGAAAGTATGAAGTACTACGTATTTGAGCCCTGTCGGCTATTAGGTATGAACTCCTACGTATGTGAAGCCCTGTCGGCTATTTGGTTATCTTGAAAAGCGTCGTTTATTTTAGTTATTGAAAGCGAATATGTTAGAATGTATGACTTATTATTTATTTGAAGCCCTCTCGGCCATTATCATATTTGAAAAACGTTGTTCAGTTATGAGAGATGAAGAGTAAAGCGTCGAATTGAAGAGAAAGTATGAAATACTACATATTTGAGCCCTGTCGGCTATTAGGTATGAACTCCTACGTATGTGAAGCCCTGTCGGCTATTTGGTTATCTTGAAAAGCGTCGTTTATTTTAGTTATTGAAAGCGAATATGTTAGAATGTATGACTTATTATTTATTTGAAGCCCTCTCGGCCATTATCGTATTTGAAAAACGTTATTCAGTTATGAGAGATGAAGAGTAAAGCGTCGAATTGAAGAGAAAGTATGAAGTACTACGTATTTGAGCCCTGTCGGCTATTAGGTATGAACTCCTACGTATGTGAAGCCCTGTCGGCTATTTGGTTATCTTGAAAAGCGTCGTTTATTTTAGTTATTGAATGTGAATATGTTAGAACGTATGACTTATTATTTATTTGAAACCCTATCGACCATTATCGTATTTGAAAAACGTTGTTCAGTTATGAGAGATGAAGAGTAAAGCGTCGAGTTTAATAGATTGTATGAACTACTACGTATTTGAAGCCCTGTCGGCTATTTGGTTATCTTGAAAAGCGTCGTTTATTTTAGTTATTGAATGCGAATATGTTAGAATGTATGACTTATTATTTATTTGAAGCCCTCTCGGCCATTATCGTATTTGAAAAACGTTATTCAGTTATGAGAGATGAAGAGTAAAGCGTCGAATTGAAGAGAAAGTATGAAGTACTACGTATTTGAAGCCCTGTCGGCTATTTGGTTATTTTGAAAAGCGTCGTTTACTGTAGGCATTGAAAGCGGATATGTAAGAACGTATGACTTATTATTTATTTGAAGCCCTCTCGGCCATTATCGTATTTGAAAAACGTTATTCAGTTATGAGAGATGAAGAGTAAAGCGTCGAGTTTAATAGATTGTATGAACTACTACGTATTTGAGCCCTGTAGGCTATTTGGTTATCTTGAAAAGCGTCGTATATTTTAGTTATTGAATGTGAATATGTTAGAACGTATGACTTATTATTTATTTGAAGCCCTCTCGGCCATTAACGTATTTCAAAAACTTTGTTCAGTTATGAGAGATGAAGAGTAAAGCGTCGAATTTAATAGAAAGTATGAAGTACTACGTATTTGAGCCCTGTCAGCTGTTTGGTATGAACTCCCACGTATTTGAAGCCCTGCCGGCTATTTGGTTATTTTGAAAAGCGTCGTTTACTGTAGGCATTGAAAGCGGATATGTAAGAACGTATGACTTATTATTTATTTGAAGCCCTCTCGGCCATTATCGTATTTGAAAAATGTTGTTCAGTTATGAGAGATGAAGAGTAAAGCGTCGAATTTATTAGATTGTATGAAGTACTACGTATGTGAAGCCCTGTCGGCTATTTGGTTATTTTGAAAAGCGTCGTTTACTGTAGGCATTGAAAGCGGTTCTGTAAGAACGTATGACTTATTATTTATTTGAAGCCCTCTCGGCCATTATCGTATTTGAAAAACGTTGTTCAGTTATGAGAGATGAAGAGTAAAGCGTCGAGTTTAATAGATTGTATGAACTACTACGTATTTGAAGCCCTGTCGGCTATTTGGTTATCTTGAAAAGCGTCGTTTATTTTAGTTATTGAATGCGAATATGTTAGAATGTATGACTTATTATTTATTTGAAGCCCTCTCGGCCATTATCGTATTTGAAAAACGTTATTCAGTTATGAGAGATGAAGAGTAAAGCGTCGAATTGAAGAGAAAGTATGAAGTACTACGTATTTGAAGCCCTGTCGGCTATTTGGTTATTTTGAAAAGCGTCGTTTACTGTAGGCATTGAAAGCGGATATGTAAGAACGTATGACTTATTATTTATTTGAAGCCCTCTCGGCCATTATCGTATTTGAAAAACGTTATTCAGTTATGAGAGATGAAGAGTAAAGCGTCGAGTTTAATAGATTGTATGAACTACTACGTATTTGAGCCCTGTAGGCTATTTGGTTATCTTGAAAAGCGTCGTATATTTTAGTTATTGAATGTGAATATGTTAGAACGTATGACTTATTATTTATTTGAAGCCCTCTCGGCCATTAACGTATTTCAAAAACTTTGTTCAGTTATGAGAGATGAAGAGTAAAGCGTCGAATTTAATAGAAAGTATGAAGTACTACGTATTTGAGCCCTGTCAGCTGTTTGGTATGAACTCCCACGTATTTGAAGCCCTGCCGGCTATTTGGTTATTTTGAAAAGCGTCGTTTACTGTAGGCATTGAAAGCGGATATGTAAGAACGTATGACTTATTATTTATTTGAAGCCCTCTCGGCCATTATCGTATTTGAAAAATGTTGTTCAGTTATGAGAGATGAAGAGTAAAGCGTCGAATTTATTAGATTGTATGAAGTACTACGTATGTGAAGCCCTGTCGGCTATTTGGTTATTTTGAAAAGCGTCGTTTACTGTAGGCATTGAAAGCGGTTCTGTAAGAACGTATGACTTATTATTTATTTGAAGCCCTCTCGGCCATTATCGTATTTGAAAAACGTTGTTCAGTTATGAGAGATGAAGAGTAAAGCGTCGAGTTTAATAGAAAGTATGAACGCCCTGTCGGCTGTTTGGTATGGACTCCTACGTATTTGAAGCACTGTCGGCTATTTGGTTATTTTGAAAAGCGTCGTTTATTGTAGGCATTGAAAGCGGATATGTAAGAACGTATGACTTATTATTTTTTTGAAGCCCTTTCGGCCATTATCGTATTTGAAAAACGTTGTTCAGTTATGAGAGATGAAGAGTAAAGCGTCGAGTTTAATAGATTGTGTGAACTACTACGTATTTGAGCCCTGTAGGCTATTTGGTATGAACTCCCACGTATTTGAAGCCCTGTCGGCTATTTGGTTATCTTGAAAAGCGTCGTTTATTTTAGTTATTGAAAGCGAATATGTTAGAACGTATGACTTATTATTTATTTGAAGGCCTCTCGGCCATTATCGTATTTGAAAAACGTTGTTCAGTTATGAGAGATGAAGAGTCAAGCGTCGAATTTAATAGAAAGTATGAACGCCCTGTCGGCTGTTTGGTATGGACTCCTACGTATTTGAAGCCCTGTCGGCTATTTGGTTATTTTGAAAAGCGTCGTTTATTGTAGGCATTGAAAGCGGATATGTAAGAACGTATGACTTATTATTTATTTGAAGCCCTCTCGGCCATTATCGTATTTGAAAAACGTTGTTCAGTTATGAGAGATGAAGAGTAAAGCGTCGAGTTTAATAGAAAGTATGAACGCCCTGTCGGCTGTTTGGTATGGACTCCTACGTATTTGAAGCCCTGTCGGCTATTTGGTTATCTTGAAAAGCGTCGTTTATTTTAGTTATTGAAAGCGAATATGTAAGAACGTATGACTTATTATTTATTTGAAGCCCTCTCGGCCGTTATCGTGTTTGAAAAACGTTGTTCAGTTATGAGAGATGAATAGTAAAGCGTCGAATTTATTAGATTGTATGAAGTACTACGTATGTGAAGCCCTGTCGGCTATTTGGTTATTTTGAAAAGCGTCGTTTACTGTAGGCATTGAAAGCGGATATGTGAGAACGTATGACTTATTATTTATTTGAAGCCCTCTCGGCCATTATCGTATTTGAAAAACGTTGTTCAGTTATGAGAGATGAAGAGTAAAGCGTCGAGTTTAATAGATTGTATGAACTACTACGTATTTGAGCCCTGTAGGCTATTTGGTTATCTTGAAAAGCGTCGTATATTTTAGTTATTGAATGTGAATATGTAAGAACGTATGACTTATTATTTATTTGAAGCCCTCTCGGCCATTATCGTATTTGAAAAACGATGTTCAGTTATGAGAGATGAAGAGTAAAGCGTCGAATTTAATAGAAAGTATGAAGTACTACGTATTTGAGCCCTGTCGGCTGTTTGGTATGAACTCCTACGTATGTGAAGCCCTGTCGGCTATTTGGTTATCTTGAAAAGCGTCGTTTATTTTAGTTATTGAATGTGAATATGTTAGAACGTATGACTTATTATTTATTTGAAGCCCTCTCGGCCATTATCGTATTTGAAAAACGATGTTCAGTTATGAGAGATGAAAAGTAAAGCGTCGAATTTAATAGAAAGTATGAAGTACTACGTATTTGAGCCCTGTCGGCTGTTTGGTATGAACTCCTACGTATGTGAAGCCCTGTCGGCTATTTGGTTATCTTGAAAAGCGTCGTTTATTTTAGTTATTGAAAGCGAATATGTAAGAACGTATGACTTATTAGTTATTTGAAGCCCTCTCGGCCATTATCGTATTTGAAAAACGTTATTCAGTTATGTGAGATGAAGAGTAAGCCGTCGAATTTAATAGAAAGTATGAAGTACTACGTATTTGAGCCCTGTCAGCTGTTTTGTATGAACTCCCACGTATTTGAAGCCCTGCCGGCTATTTGGTTATCTTGAATAGCGTCGTTTATTGTAGGCATTGAAAGCGGATATGTAAGAACGTATGACTTATTATTTATTTGAAGCCCTCTCGGCCATTATCGTATTTGAAAAACGTTGTTCAGTTATGTGAGTTGAAGAGTAAGGCGTCGAATTTAATAAAAAGTATGAAGTACTACGTATTTGAGCCCTGTCGGCTGTTTGGTATGAACTACTACGTATTTGAGCCCTGTAGGCTATTTGGTATGAACTCCCACGTATTTGAAGCCCTGTCGGCTATTTGGTTATCTTGAATAGCGTCGTTTATTGTAGGCATTGAAAGCGGATATGTAAGAACGTATGACTTATTATTTATTTGAAGCCCTCTCGGCCATTATCGTATTTGAAAAACGTTATTCAGTTATGTGAGATGAAGAGTAAGGCGTCGAATTTAATAGAAAGTATGAAGTACTACGTATTTGAGCCCTGGTAGCTGTTTGGTATGAACTCCCACGCATTTGAAGCCCTACCGGCTATTTGGTTATTTTGAAAAGCGTCGTTTACTGTTGGCATTGAAAGCGGATATGTAAGAACGTATGACTTATTATTTATTTGAAGCCCTCTCGGCCATTATCGTATTTGAAAAACGTTGTTCAGTTATGAGAGATGAATAGTAAAGCGTCGAATTTATTAGATTGTATGAAGTACTACGTATGTGAAGCCCTGTCGGCTATTTGGTTATTTTGAAAAGCGTCGTTTACTGTAGGCATTGAAAGCGGATATGTGAGAACGTATGACTTATTATTTATTTGAAGCCCTCTCGGCCATTATCGTATTTGAAAAACGTTGTTCAGTTATGAGAGATGAAGAGTAAAGCGTCGAGTTTAATAGATTGTATGAAGTACTACGTATTTGAGCCCTGTAGGCTATTTGGTTATCTTGAAAAGCGTCGTATATTTTAGTTATTGAATGTGAATATGTTAGAACGTATGACTTATTATTTATTTGAAGCCCTCTCGGCCATTAACGTATTTCAAAAACGTTGTTCAGTTATGAGAGATGAAGAGTAAAGCGTCGAATTTAATAGAAAGTATGAAGTACTACGTATTTGAGCCCTGTCGGCTGTTTGGTATGAACTCCTACGTATGTGAAGCCCTGTCGGCTATTTGGTTATCTTGAAAAGCGTCGTTTATGTTAGTTATTGAAAGCGAATATGTAAGAACGTATGACTTATTAGTTATTTGAAGCCCTCTCGGCCATTATCGTATTTGAAAAACGTTATTCAGTTATGTGAGATGAAGAGTAAGGCGTCGAATTTAATAGAAAGTATGAAGTACTACGTATTTGAGCCCTGTCGGCTATTTGGTATGAACTCCTACGTATGTGAAGCCCTGCCGGCTATTTGGTTATCTTGAAAAGCGTCGTTTATTTTAGTTATTGAATGTGAACATGTTAGAACGTATGACTTATTAGTTATTTGAAGCCCTTTCGGCCATTATCGTATTTGAAAAACGTTATTCAGTTATGTGAGATGAAGAGTAAAGCGCCGAGTTTAATAGAAAGTATGAAGTACTACGTATTTGAGCCCTGTCAGCTGTTTGGTATGAACTCCCACGTATTTAAGCCCTGCCGGCTATTTGGTTATCTTGAAAAGCGTCGTTTATTGTAGGCATTGAAAGCGGATATGTAAGAACGTTTGACTTATTATTTATTTGAAGCCCTCTCGGCCATTATCGTATTTGAAAAACGTTGTTCAGTTATGTGAGTTGAAGAGTAAGGCGTCGAATTTAATAAAAAGTATGAAGTACTACGTATTTGAGCCCTGTCAGCTGTTTGGTATGAACTCCTACGTATGTGAAGCCCTGTCGGCTATTTGGTTATCTTGAAAAGCGTCGTTTATTTTAGTTATTGAATGTGAATATGTTAGAACGTATGACTTATTAGTTATTTGAAGCCCTTTCGGCCATTATCGTATTTGAAAAACGTTATTCAGTTATGTGAGATGAAGAGTAAGGCGTCGAATTTAATAGAAAGTATGAAGTATTACGTATTTGAGCCCTGTCAGCTGTTTGGTATGAAATCCCACGTATTTGAAGCCCTGCCGGCTATTTGGTTATCTTGAAAAGCGTCGTTTATTGTAGGCATTGAAAGCGAATATGTAAGAACGTATGACTTATTATTTATTTGAAGCCCTCTCGGCCATTATCGTATTTGAAAAACGTTGTTCAGTTATGAGAGATGAAGAGTAAAGCGTCGAGTTTAATAGAAAGTATGAACGCCCTGTCGGCTGTTTGGTATGGACTCCTACGTATTTGAAGCCCTGTCGGCTATTTGGTTATCTTGAAAAGCGTCGTTTATTTTAGTTATTGAAAGCGAATATGTTAGAACGTATGACTTTTTATTTATTTGAAGCCCTCTCGGCCATTATCGTATTTGAAAAACGTTGTTCAGTTATGAGAGATGAAGAGTAAAGCGTCGAGTTTAATAGATTGTATGAACTACTACGTATTTGAGCCCTGTAGGCTATTTGGTTATCTTGAAAAGCGTCGTTTATTTTAGTTATTGAATGTGAATATGTTAGAACGTATGACTTATTATTTATTTGAAGCCCTTTCGGCCATTACCGTATTTGAAAAACGTTGTTCAGTTATGAGAGATGAAGAGTAAAGCGTCGAATTTAATAGAACGTATGAACGCCCTGTCGGCTGTTTGGTATGAACTCCTACGTATTTGAAGCCCTGTCGGCTATTTGGCTGACTTGAAAAGCGTCGTTTATTTTAGTTATTGAATGTGAATATGTTAGAACGTATGACTTATTATTTATTTGAAGCCCTTTCGGCCATTACCGTATTTGAAAAACGTTGTTCAGTTATGAGAGATGAAGAGTAAAGCGTCGAATTTAATAGAAAGTATGAACGCCCTGTCGGCTGTTTGGTATGGACTCCTACGTATTTGAAGCCCTGTCGGCTATTTGGTTATTTTGAAAAGCGTCGTTTATTGTAGGCATTAAAAGCGGATATGTAAGAACGTATGACTTATTATTTATATTTGAAGCCCTTTCGGCCATTATCGTATTTGAAAAACGTTGTTCAGTTATGAGAGATGAAGAGTAAAGCGTCGAGTTTAATAGAAAGTATGAAGTACTACGTATTTGAGCCCTGTCGGCTGTTTGGTATGAACTCCTACGTATTTGAAGCCCTGTCGGCTATTTGGTTATTTTGAAAAGCGTCGTTTATTGTAGTCATTGAAAGCGGATATGTAAGAACGTATGACTTATTATTTATTTGAAGCCCTCTCGGCCATTATCGTATTTGAAAAACGTTATTCAGTTATGAGAGATGAAGAGTAAAGCGTCGAATTTAATAGAAAGTATGAACGCCCTGTCGGCTGTTTGGTATGGACTCCTACGTATTTGAAGCCCTGTCGGCTATTTGGTTATCTTGAAAAGCGTCGTTTATTGTAGGCATTGAAAGCGGATATGTAAGAACGTATGACTTATTATTTATTTGAAGCCCTTTCGGCCATTATCGTATTTGAAAAACGTTGTTCAGTTATGTGAGTTGAAGAGTAAAGCGTCGAATTTAATAAAAAGTATGAAGTACTACGTATTTGAGCCCTGTAGGCTATTTGGTATGAACTCCCACGTATTTGAAGCCCTGTCGGCTATTTGGTTATCTTGAAAGGCGTCGTTTATTGTAGGCATTGAAAGCGGATATGTAAGAACGTATGACTTATTCTTTATTTGAAGCCCTCTCGGCCATTATCGTATTTGAAAAACGTTGTTCAGTTATGAGAGATGAAGAGTTAAGCGTTGAATTTAATAGAAAGTATGAAGTACTACGTATTTGAGCCCTGTCGGCTGTTTGGTATGAACTCCTACGTATTTGAAGCCCTGTCGGCTATTTGGTTATTTTGAAAAGCGTCGTTTATTGTAGTCATTGAAAGCGGATATGTAAGAACGTATGACTTATTATATATGAAGCCCTCTCGGCCATTATCGTATTTGAAAAACGTTGTTCAGTTATGAGAGATGAAGAGTAAAGCGTCGAATTTAATAGAAAGTATGAACGCCCTGTCGGCTGTTTGGTATGGACTCCTACGTATTTGAAGCCCTGTCGGCTATTTGGTTATCTTGAAAAGCGTCGTTTATTGTAGGCATTGAAAGCGGATATGTAAGAACGTATGACTTATTATTTATTTGAAGCCCTCTCGGCCATTATCGTATTTGAAAAACGTTGTTCAGTTATGTGAGTTGAAGAGTAAAGCGTCGAATTTAATAAAAAGTATGAAGTACTACGTATTTGAGCCCTGTAGGCTATTTGGTATGAACTCCCACGTATTTGAAGCCCTGTCGGCTATTTGGTTATCTTGAAAAGCGTCGTTTATTGTAGGCATTGAAAGCGGATATGTAAGAACGTATGACTTATTATTTATTTGAAGCCCTCTCGGCCATTATCGTATTTGAAAAACGTTGTTCAGTTATGAGAGATGAAGAGTAAAGCGTCGAATTTAATAGAAAGTATGAACGCCCTGTCGGCTGTTTGGTATGGACTCCTACGTATTTGAAGCCCTGTCGGCTATTTGGTTATCTTGAAAAGCGTCGTTTATTGTAGGCATTGAAAGCGGATATGTAAGAACGTATGATTATTATTTATTTGAAGCCCTCTCGGCCATTATCGTATTTGAAAAACGTTGTTCAGTTATGTGAGTTGAAGAGTAAGGCGTCGAATTTAATAGAAAGTATGAAGTACTACGTATTTGAGCCCTGTCAGCTGTTTGGTATGAACTCCTACGTATGTGAAGCCCTGTCGGCTATTTGGTTATCTTGAAAAGCGTCGTTTATTTTAGTTATTGAATGTGAATATGTTAGAACGTATGACTTATTAGTTATTTGAAGCCCTTTCGGCCATTATCGTATTTGAAAAACGTTATTCAGTTATGTGAGATGAAGAGTAAGGCGTCGAATTTAAAAGAAAGGATGAAGTACTACGTATTTGAGCCCTGTCAGCTGTTTGGTATGAATTCCCACGTATTTGAAGCCTTGTCGGCTATTTGGTTATCTTGAAAAGCGTCGTTTATTGTAGGCATTGAAAGCGGATATGTAAGAACGTATGACTTATTACTTATTTGAAGCCCTCTCGGCCATTATCGTATTTGAAAAACGTTGTTCAGTTATGAGAGATGAAGATTAAAGCGTCGAATTGAATAGAAAGTATGAAGTACTACGTATTTGAGCCCTGTCGGCTGTTTGGTATGAACTCCTAGGTATTTGAAGCCCTGTCGGCTATTTGGTTATCTTGAAAAGCGTCGTTTATTTTAGTTATTGAATGTGAATATGTTAGAACGTATGACTTATTATTTATTTGAAGCCCTCTCGGCCATTATCGTATTTGAAAAACGTTGTTCAGTTATGAGAGATGAAGAGTAAAGCGTCGAATTTAATAGAAAGTATGAACGCCCTGTCGGCTGTTTGGTATGGACTCCTACGTATTTGAAGCCCTGTCGGCTATTTGGTTATCTTGAAAAGCGTCGTTTATTGTAGGCATTGAAAGCGGATATGTAAGAACGTATGACTTATTATTTATTTGAAGCCCTCTCGGTCATTATCGTATTTGAAAAACGTTGTTCAGTTATGAGAGATGAAGAGTAAAGCGTCGAATTTAATAGAAAGTATGAAGAACTGCGTATTTATGCCCTGTCGGCTGTTTGGTATGAACTCCTACGTATTTGAAGCCCTGTCGGCTATTTGGTTATCTTGAAAAGCGTCGTTTATTTTAGTTATTGAATGTGAATATGTTAGAACGTATGACTTATTATTTATTTGAAGCCCTCTCGGCCATTATCGTATTTGAAAAACGTTGTTCAGTTATGAGAGATGAAGAGTAAAGCGTCGAATTTAATAGAAAGTATGAACGCCCTGTCGGCTGTTTGGTATGGACTCCTACGTATTTGAAGCCCTGTCGGCTATTTGGTTATCTTGAAAAGCGTCGTTTATTGTAGGCATTGAAAGCGGATATGTAAGAACGTATGACTTATTATTTATTTGAAGCCCTCTCGGTCATTATCGTATTTGAAAAACGTTGTTCAGTTATGAGAGATGAAGAGTAAAGCGTCGAATTTAAAAGAAAGTATGAACGCCCTGTCGGCTGTTTGGTATGGACTCCTACGTATTTGAAGCCCTGTCGGCTATTTGGTTATCTTGAAACGCGTCGTTTATTGTAGGCATTGAAAGCAAATATGTAAGAACGTATGACTTATTATTTATTTGAAGCCCTCTCGGCAAATATCGTATTTGAAAAACATTGTTCAGTTATGTGAGATGAAGAGTAAAGCGTCGAATTTAATAGAAAGTATGAAGAACTGCGTATTTATGCCCTGTCGGCTGTTTGGTATGAACTCCTACGTATTTGAAGCCCTGTCGGCTATTTGGTTATCTTGAAAAGCGTCGTTTATTTTAGTTATTGAAAGCGGATATGTAAGAACGTATGACTTATTACTTATTTGAAGCCCTCTCGGCCATTATCGTATTTGAAAAACGTTGTTCAGTTATGAGAGATGAAGAGTAAAGCGTCGAATTTAATAGAAAGTATGAAGTACTACGTATTTGAGCCCTGTCGGCTGTTTGGTATGAACTCCTAGGTATTTGAAGCCCTGTCGGCTATTTGGTTATCTTGAAAAGCGTCGTTTATTGTAGGCATTGAAAGCAAATATGTAAGAACGTATGACTTATTATTTATTTGAAGCCCTCTCGGCAAATATCGTATTTGAAAAACATTGGTCAGTTATGTGAGATGAAGAGTAAAGCGTCGAATTTAATAGAAAGTATGAAGAACTGCGTATTTATGCCCTGTCGGCTGTTTGGTATGAACTCCTACGTATTTGAAGCCCTGTCGGCTATTTGGTTATCTTGAAAAGCGTCGTTTATTTTAGTTATTGAAAGCGGATATGTAAGAACGTATGACTTATTAGTTATTTGAAGCCCTTTCGGCCATTATCGTATTTGAAAAACGTTATTCAGTTATGTGAGATGAAGAGTAAGGCGTCGAATTTAAAAGAAAGGATGAAGTACTACGTATTTGAGCCCTGTCGGCTGTTTGGTATGAACTCCTAGGTATTTGAAGCCCTGTCGGCTATTTGGTTATCTTGAAAAGCGTCGTTTATTGTAGGCATTGAAAGCAATATGTAAGAACGTATGACTTATTACTTATTTGAAGCCCTCTCGGCCATTATCGTATTTGAAAAACGTTGTTCAGTTATGAGAGATGAAGAGTAAAGCGTCGAGTTTAATAGATTGTATGAACTACTACGTATTTGAGCCCTGTAGGCTATTTGGTATGAACTCCCACGTATTTGAAGCCCTGTCGGCTATTTGGTTATCTTGAAAAGCGTCGTTTATTTTAGTTATTGAATGTGAATATGTTAGAACGTATGACTTATTATTTATTTGAAGCCCTCTCGGCCATTATCGTATTTGAAAAACGTTGTTCAGTTATGAGAGATGAAGAGTAAAGCGTCGAATTTAATAGAAAGTATGAACGCCCTGTCGGCTGTTTGGTATGGACTCCTACGTATTTGAAGCCCTGTCGGCTATTTGGTTATCTTGAAAAGCGTCGTTTATCGTAGGCATTGAAAGCGGATATGTAAGAACGTATGACTTATTATTTATTTGAAGCCCTCTCGGTCATTATCGTATTTGAAAAACGTTGTTCAGTTATGAGAGATGAAGAGTAAAGCGTCGAATTTAAAAGAAAGTATGAACGCCCTGTCGGCTGTTTGGTATGGACTCCTACGTATTTGAAGCCCTGTCGGCTATTTGGTTATCTTGAAACGCGTCGTTTATTTTAGTTATTGAAAGTGAATATGTAAGAACGTATGACTTATTATTTATTTGAAGCCCTCTCGGCCATTATCGTATTTGAAAAACTTTATTTATTTATGAGAGATGAAGAGTAAAGCGTCGAGTTTAATAGAAAGTATGAAGTACAACATATTTGAGCCCTGTCGGCTGTTTGGTATGAACTCCTACGTATGTGAAGCCCTGTCGGCTATTTGGTTATCTTGAAAAGCGTCGTTTATTTTAGTTATTGAAAGCGAATATGTAAGAACGTATGACTAATTATTTATTTGAAGCCCTCTCGGCCATTATCGTATTTGAAAAACGTTGTTCAGTTATGAGAGATGAAGAGTAAAGCGTCGAATTTAATAGAAAGTATGAAGTACTACGTATTTGAGCCCTGTCGGCTGTTTGGTATGAACTCCTACGTATTTGAAGCCCTGTCGGCTATTTGGTTAGCTTGAAAAGCGTCGTTTATTGTAGGCATTGAAAGCAAATATGTAAGAACGTATGTCTTATCATTTATTTGAAGCCCTCTCGGCAAATATCGTATTTGAAAAACGTTATTCAGTTGTGAGAGATGAAGAGTAAAGCGTCGAATTTAATAGATAGTATGAAGTACTACGTATTTGAGCCCTGTCGGCTGTTTGGTATGAACTCCTACGTATTTGAAGCTTTGTCGGCTATTTGGTTATCTTGAAAAGCGTCGTTTATTTTAGTTATTGAAAGCAGATATGTAAGAACGTATGACTTATTATTTATTTGAAGCCCTCTCGGCCATTATCGTATTTGAAAAACGTTGTTCAGTTATGAGAGACGAAGAGTAAAGCGTCGAATTTAATAGAAAGTATGAAGTACTACGTATTTGAGCCCTGTCGGCTATTTGGTATGAACTCCTACGTATGTGAAGCCCTGTCGGCTATTTGGTTATCTTGAAAAGCGTCGTTTATTTTAGTTATTGAAAGCGAATATGTAAGAACGTATGACTTATTATTTATTTGAAGCCCTCTCGGCCATTATCGTATTTGAAAAACGTTGTTCAGTTATGAGAGATGAAGAGTAAAGCGTCGAATTTATTAGATTGTATGAAGTACTACGTATGTGAAGCCCTGTCGGCTATTTGGTATGAACTCCTACGTATGTGAAGCCCTGCCGGCTATTTGGTTATCTTGAAAAGCGTCGTTTATTTTAGTTATTGAATGTGAATATGTTAGAACGTATGACTTATTATTTATTTGAAGCCCTCTCGGCCATTATCGTATTTGAAAAACGTTATTCAGTTATGAGAGATGAAGAGTAAAGCGTCGAATTGAATAGAAAGTATGAAGTACTACGTATTTGAGCCCTGTCGGCTGTTTGGTATGAACTCCTACGTATTTGAAGCCCTGTCGGCTATTTGGTTATCTTGAAAAGCGTCGTTTATTTTAGTTATTGAAAGCGATTATGTAAGACCGTATGACTTATTATTTATTTGAAGCCCTCTCGGCCATTATCGTATTTGAAAAACGTTGTTCAGTTATGAGAGATGAAGAATAAAGCGTCGAATTTAAAAGAAAGCATGAACGCCCTGTCGGCTGTTTGGTATGGACTCCTACGTATGTGAAGCCCTGTCGGCTATTTGGTTATTTTGAAAAGCGTCGTTTACTGTAGGCATTTAAAGCTTATATGTAAGAACGTATGACTTATTATTTATTTGAAGCCCTCTCGGCTATTATCGTATTTGAAAAACGTTATTCAGTTATGAGAGATGAAGAGTAAAGCGTCGAATTGAATAGAAAGTATGAAGTACTACGTATTTGAGCCCTGTCGGCTGTTTGGTATGAACTCCTACGTATTTGAGCCCTGTCGGCTATTTGGTTATCTTGAAAAGCGTCGTTTATTTTAGTTATTGAAAGCGATTATGTAAGAACGTATGACTTATTATTTATTTGAAGCCCTGTTGGCTATTTGGTTATCTTGAAAAGCGTCGTTTATTTTAGTTATTGAATGTGAATATGTAAGAACGTATGACTTATTATTTATTTGAAGCCCTCTCGGCCATTATCGTATTTGAAAAACGTTGTTCAGTTATGAGAGATGAAGAGTAAAGCGTCGAGTTTAATAGATTGTATGAAGTACTACGTATTTGAGCCCTGTCGGCTGTTTGGTATGAACTCCTACGTATGTGAAGCCCTGTCGGCTATTTGGTTATCTTGAAAAGCGTCGTTTATTTTAGTTATTGAATGTGAATATGTAAGAACGTATGACTTATTATTTATTTGAAGCCCTCTCGGCCATTATCGTATTTGAAAAACGTTATTCAGTTATGAGAGATGAAGAGTAAAGCGTCGAATTGAATAGAAAGTATGAAGTACTACGTATTTGAGCCCTGTCGGCTGTTTGGTATGAACTCCTACGTATGTGAAGCCCTGTCGGCTATTTGGTTATCTTGAAAAGCGTCGTTTATTTTAGTTATTGAATGTGAATATGTAAGAACGTATGACTTATTATTTATTTGAAGCCCTCTCGGCCATTATCGTATTTGAAAAACGTTGTTCAGTTATGAGAGATGAAGAGTAAAGCGTCGAATTTAATAGAAAGTATGAAGTACTACGTATTTGAGCCCTGTCGGCTGTTTGGTATATACTCCTACGTATTTGAAGCCCTGTCGGCTATTTGGTTATCTTGAAAAGCGTCGTTTATTTTAGTTATTGAATGTGAATATGTAAGAACGTATGACTTATTATTTATTTGAAGCCCTCTCGGCCATTATCGTATTTGAAAAACGTTATTCAGTTATGAGAGATGAAGAGTAAAGCGTCGAATTGAATAGAAAGTATGAAGTACTACGTATTTGAGCCCTGTCGGCTGTTTGGTATGAACTCCTACGTATGTGAAGCCCTGTCGGCTATTTGGTTATCTTGAAAAGCGTCGTTTATTTTAGTTATTGAATGTGAATATGTAAGAACGTATGACTTATTATTTATTTGAAGCCCTCTCGGCCATTATCGTATTTGAAAAACGTTATTCAGTTATGAGAGATGAAGAGTAAAGCGTCGAGTTTAATAGATTGTATAAAGTACTACGTATTTGAGCCCTGTCGGCTATTAGGTATGAACTCCTACGTATGTGAAGCCCTGTCGGCTATTTGGTTATCTTGAAAAGCGTCGTTTATTTTAAATATTGAAAGCGAATATGTAAGAACGTATGACTTATTATTTATTTGAAGCCCTCTCGGCCATTATCGTATTTGAAAAACGTTGTTCAGTTATGAGAGATGAAGAGTAAAGCGTCGAGTTTAATAGATTGTATGAAGTACTACGTATTTGAGCTTTGTCGGCTATTTGGTATGAACTCCTACGTATGTGAAGCCCTGTCGGCTATTTGGTTATCCTGAAGAGCGTCATATATTTTAGTTATTGAATGTGAATATGTTAGAACGTATGACTTATTATTTATTTGAAGCCCTCTCGGCCATTAACGTATTTGAAAAACGTTGTTCAGTTATGAGAGATGAAGAGTAAAGCGTCGAATTTAATAGAAAGTATGAAGTACTACGTATTTGAGCCCTGTCGGCTGTTTGGTATGAACTCCTACGTATTTGAAGCCCTGTCGGCTATTTGGTTATCTTGAAAAGCGTCGTTTATTTTAGTTATTGAATGTGAATATGTAAGAACGTATGACTTATTATTTATTTGAAGCCCTCTCGGCCATTATCGTATTTGAAAAACGTTATTCAGTTATGAGAGATGAAGAGTAAAGCGTCGAATTTAATAGAAAGTATGAAGTACTACGTATTTGAGCCCTGTCGGCTGTTTGGTATGAACTCCTACGTATTTGAAGCCCTGTCGGCTATTTGGTTATCTTGAAAAGCGTCGTTTATTTTAGTTATTGAAAGCGATTATGTAAGACCGTATGACTTATTATTTATTTGAAGCCCTCTCGGCCATTATCGTATTTGAAAAACGTTGTTCAGTTATGAGAGATGAAGAGTAAAGCGTCGAATTTAATAGAAAGTATGAAGTACTACGTATTTGAAGCCCTGTCGGCTATTTGGTTATCTTGAAAAGCGTCGTTTATTTTAGTTATTGAATGTGAATATGTTAGAACGTATGACTTATTATTTATTTGAAGCCCTCTCGGCCATTATCGTATTTGAAAAACGTTGTTCAGTTATGAGAGATGAAGAGTAAAGCGTCGAGTTTAATAGAAAGTATGAAGTACTACGTATTTGAGCCCTGTCGGCTATTTGGTATGAACTCCTACGTATGTGAAGCCCTGTCGGCTATTTGGTTATCTTGAAAAGCGTCGTTTATTTAAGTTATTGAATGTGAATATGTTAGAACGTATGACTTATTAGTTATTTGAAGCCCTCTCGGCCATTATCGTATTTGAAAAACGTTATTCAGTTATGAGAGATGAAGAGTAAAGCGTCGAATTTAATAGAAAGTATGAAGTACTACGTATTTGAGCCCTGTCAGCTGTTTGGTATGAACTCCTACGTATTTGAAGCCCTGTCAGCTATTTGGTTATTTTGAAAAGCGTCGTTTATTTTAGTTATTGAAAGCGAATATGTAAGAACGTATGACTTATCATTTATTTGAAGCCCTCTCGGCCATTATCGTATTTGAAAAACGTTGTTCAGTTATGAGAGATGAAGAGTAAAGCGTCGAATTTAATAGAAAGTATGAAGTACTACGTATTTGAGCCCTGTCGGCTATTTGGTTATCTTGAAAAGCGTCGTTTATTTTAGTTATTGAAAGTGAATATGTAAGAACGTATGACTTATTATTTATTTGAAGCCCTCTCGGCCATTATCGTATTTGAAAAACTTTATTTATTTATGAGAGATGAAGAGTAAAGCGTCGAGTTTAATAGAAAGTATGAAGTACAACATATTTGAGCCCTGTCGGCTGTTTGGTATGAACTCCTACGTATGTGAAGCCCTGTCGGCTATTTGGTTATCTTGAAAAGCGTCGTTTATTTTAGTTATTGAAAGCGAATATGTAAGAACGTATGACTAATTATTTATTTGAAGCCCTCTCGGCCATTATCGTATTTGAAAAACGTTGTTCAGTTATGAGAGATGAAGAGTAAAGCGTCGAATTTAATAGAAAGTATGAAGTACTACGTATTTGAGCCCTGTCGGCTGTTTGGTATGAACTCCTACGTATTTGAAGCCCTGTCGGCTATTTGGTTAGCTTGAAAAGCGTCGTTTATTGTAGGCATTGAAAGCAAATATGTAAGAACGTATGTCTTATCATTTATTTGAAGCCCTCTCGGCAAATATCGTATTTGAAAAACGTTATTCAGTTGTGAGAGATGAAGAGTAAAGCGTCGAATTTAATAGAAAGTATGAAGTACTACGTATTTGAGCCCTGTCGGCTGTTTGGTATGAACTCCTAGGTATGTGAAGCCCTGTCGGCTATTTGGTAATCTTGAAAGGCGTCGTTTATTTTAGTTATTGAAAGCGAATATGTAAGAACGTATGACTAATTATTTATTTGAAGCCCTCTCGGCCATTATCGTATTTGAAAAACGTTGTTCAGTTATGAGAGATGAAGAGTAAAGCGTCGAATTTAATAGAAAGTATGAAGTACTACGTATTTGAGCCCTGTCGGCTGTTTGGTATGAACTCCTACGTATGTGAAGCCCTGTCGGCTATTTGGTTATCTTGAAAAGCGTCGTTTATTTTAGTTATTGAAAGCGAATATGTAAGAACGTATGACTAATTATTTATTTGAAGCCCTCTCGGCCATTATCGTATTTGAAAAACGTTGTTCAGTTATGAGAGATGAAGAGTAAAGCGTCGAATTTAATAGAAAGTATGAAGTACTACGTATTTGAGACCTGTTGGCTGTTTGGTATGAACTCCCACGTATTTGAAGCCCTGCCGACTATTTGGTTATTTTGAAAAGCGTCGCTTACTGTAGGCATTGAAAGCGGATATGTTAGAACGTATGACTTATTATTTATTTGAAGCCCTCTCGGCCATTATCGTATTTGAAAAACGTTGTTCAGTTATGAGAGATGAAGATTAAAGCGTCGAATTTAATAGAAAGTATGAAGTACTACGTATTTGAGCCCTGTCGGCTGTTTGGTATGAACTCCTACGTATGTGAAGCCCTGCCGGCTATTTGGTTATCTTGAAAAGCGTCGTTTATTTTAGTTATTGAAAGCGAATATGTAAGAACGTATGACTTATTAGTTATTTGAAGCCCTCTCGGCCATTATCGTATTTGAAAAACGTTGTTCAGTTATGAGAGATGAAGAGTAAAGCGTCGAATTTAATAGAAAGTATGAAGTACTACGTATTTGAGCCCTGTCGGCTGTTTGGTATGAACTCCTACGTATGTGAAGCCCTGTCGGCTATTTGGTTATCTTGAAAAGCGTCGTTTATTTTAGTTATTGAAAGCGAATATGTAAGAACGTATGACTAATTATTTATTTGAAGCCCTCTCGGCCATTATCGTATTTGAAAAACGTTGTTCAGTTATGAGAGATGAAGAGTAAAGCGTCGAATTTAATAGAAAGTATGAAGTACTACGTATTTGAGCCCTGTCGGCTGTTTGGTATGAACTCCTACGTATGTGAGCCCTGTCGGCTATTTGGTTATCTTGAAAAGCGTCGTTTATTTTAGTTATTGAAAGCGATTATGTAATTATTTATTTGAAGCCCTCTCGGCCATTATCGTATTTGAAAAACGTTGTTCAGTTATGAGAGATGAAGAGTAAAGCGTCGAATTGAATAGAAAGTATGAAGTACTACGTATTTGAGCCCTGTCGGCTGTTTGGTATGAACTCCTACGTATGTGAAGCCCTGTCGGCTATTTGGTTATCTTGAAAAGCGTCGTTTATTTTAGTTATTGAAAGCGAATATGTAAGAACGTATGACTAATTTTTTATTTGAAGCCCTCTCGGCCATTATCGTATTTGAAAAACGTTGTTCAGTTGTGAAAGATGAAGAGGAAAGTGTCGAATTGAATAGAAAGTATGAAGTACTACGTATTTGAGCCTATTTATCTATTGGTATGAACTCCTACGTATGTGAAGCCCTGTCGGCTATTTGGTTATCTTGAAAAGGGTCGTTTATTTTAGTTATTGAATGTGAATATGTAAGAACGTATGACTTATTATTTATTTGAAGCCCTCTCGGCCATTATCGTATTTGAAAAACGTTGTTCAGTTGTGAGAGATGAAGAGTAAAGCGTCGAATTGAATAGAAAGTATGAAGTACTACGTATTTGAGCCCTGTCGGCTGTTTGGTATGAACTCCTACGTATGTGAGCCCTGTCGGCTATTTGGTTATCTTGAAAAGCGTCGTTTATTTTAGTTATTGAAAGCGATTATGTAATTATTTATTTGAAGCCCTCTCGGCCATTATCGTATTTGAAAAACGTTGTTCAGTTATGAGAGATGAAGAGTAAAGCGTCGAATTTAATAGAAAGTATGAAGTACTACGTATTTGAGCCCTGTCGGCTGTTTGGTATGAACTCCTACGTATTTGAAGCCCTGTCGTCTATTTGGTTATCTTGAAAAGCGTCGTTTATTTTAGTTATTGAAAGCGAATATGTAAGAACGTATGACTAATTTTTTATTTGAAGCCCTCTCGGCCATTATCGTATTTGAAAAACGTTGTTCAGTTGTGAAAGATGAAGAGGAAAGTGTCGAATTGAATAGAAAGTATGAAGTACTACGTATTTGAGCCTATTTATCTATTGGTATGAACTCCTACGTATGTGAAGCCCTGTCGGCTATTTGGTTATCTTGAAAAGGGTCGTTTATTTTAGTTATTGAATGTGAATATGTAAGAACGTATGACTTATTATTTATTTGAAGCCCTCTCGGCCATTATCGTATTTGAAAAACGTTGTTCAGTTGTGAGAGATGAAGAGTAAAGCGTCGAATTGAATAGAAAGTATGAAGTACTACGTATTTGAGCCCTGTCGGCTGTTTGGTATGAACTCCTACGTATGTGAGCCCTGTCGGCTATTTGGTTATCTTGAAAAGCGTCGTTTATTTTAGTTATTGAAAGCGATTATGTAATTATTTATTTGAAGCCCTCTCGGCCATTATCGTATTTGAAAAACGTTGTTCAGTTATGAGAGATGAAGAGTAAAGCGTCGAATTTAATAGAAAGTATGAAGTACTACGTATTTGAGCCCTCTCGGCTGTTTGGTATGAACTCCATCGTATGTGAGCCCTGTCGGCTATTTGGTTATCTTGAAAAGCGTCGTTTATTTTAGTTATTGAAAGCGAATATGTAAGAACGTATGACTTATTAGTTATTTGAAGCCCTCTCGGCCATTATCGTATTTGAAAACGTTGTTCAGTTATGAGAGATGAAGAGTAAAGCGTCAAGTTTAATAGATTGTATGAACTCCTACGTATGTGAAGCCCTGTCGGCTATTTGGTTATCTTGAAAAGCGTCGTTTATTTTAGTTATTGAATGTGAATATGTTAGAACGTATGACTTATTAGTTATTTGAAGCCCTCTCGGCCATTATCGTATTTGAAAAACGTTATTCAGTTATGAGAGATGAAGAGTAAAGCGTCGAGTTTAATAGAAAGTATGAAGTACTACGTATGTGAAGCCCTGTCGGCTATTTGGTATGTACTCCTACGTATGTGAAGCCCTGTCGGCTATTTGGTTATCTTGAAAAGCGTCGTTTATTTAAGTTATTGAATGTGAATATGTAAGAACGTATGACTTATTATTTATTTGAAGCCCTCTCGGCCATTATCGTATTTGAAAACGTTGTTCAGTTATGAGAGATGAAGAGTAAAGCGTCGAGTTTAATAGATTGTATGAACTCCTACGTATGTGAAGCCCTGTCGGCTATTTGGTTATCTTGAAAAGCGTCGTTTATTTTAGTTATTGAATGTGAATATGTTAGAACGTATGACTTATTATTTATTTGAAGCCCTCTCGGCCATTATCGTATTTGAAAACGTTGTTCAGTTATGAGAGATGAAGAGTAAAGCGTCGAGTTTAATAGATTGTATGAACTCCTACGTATGTGAAGCCCTGTCGGCTATTTGGTTATCTTGAAAAGCGTCGTTTATTTAAGTTATTGAATGTGAATATGTAAGAACGTATGACTTATTATTTATTTGAAGCCCTCTCGGCCATTTTCGTATTTGAAAAACGTTGTTCAGTTATGAGAGGTGAAGAGTAAAGCGTCGAATTTAATAGAAAGTATGAAGTACTACGCATTTGAGCCCTGTCGGCTATTTGGTATGAACTCCTACGTATTTGAAGCCCTGTCGGCTATTGGTTATTTTGAAAAGCGTCGTTTATTTTAGTTATTGAAAGTGAATATGTTAGAACGTATGACTTATTATTTATTTGAAGCCCTCTCGGCCATTATCGTATTTGAAAAACGTTGTTCAGTTGTGAGAGATGAAGAGTAAAGCGTCGAATTTAATAGAAAGTATGAAGTACTACGTATTTGAGCCCTGTCGGCTATTAGGTATGAACTCCTACGTATGTGAAGCCCTGTCGGCTATATGGTTATCTTGAAAGGCGTCGTTTATTTTAGTTATTGAAAGCGAATATGTAAGACCGTATGACTTATTATTTATTTGAAGCCCTCTCGGCCATTATCGTATTTGAAAAACGTTGTTCAGTTATGAGAGATGAAGAGTAAAGCGTCGAATTGAATAGAAAAAATGAAGTACTACGTATTTGAGCCCTGTCGGCTATTAGGTATGAACTCCTACGTATGTGAAGCCCTGTCGGCTATTTGGTTATCTTGAAAAGCGTCGTTTATTTTAGTTATTGAATGTGAATATGTTAGAACGTATGACTTATTATTTATTTGAAGCCCTCTCGGCCATTATCGTATTTGAATAACGATGTTCAGTTATGAGAGATGAAGAGTAAAGCGTCGAGTTTAATAGGAAGTATGAAGTACAACGTATGTGAAACCCTGTTGGCTGTTTGGTATGAACTCCTACGTATGTGAAGCCCTGTCGGCTATATGGTTATCTTGAAAGGCGTCGTTTATTTTAGTTATTGAAAGCGAATATGTAAGACCGTATGACTTATTATTTATTTGAAGCCCTCTCGGCCATTATCGTATTTGAAAAACGTTGTTCAGTTATGAGAGATGAAGAGTAAAGCGTCGAATTGAATAGAAAAAATGAAGTACTACGTATTTGAGCCCTGTCGGCTATTAGGTATGAACTCCTACGTATGTGAAGCCCTGTCGGCTATTTGGTTATCTTGAAAAGCGTCGTTTATTTTAGTTATTGAATGTGAATATGTTAGAACGTATGACTTATTATTTATTTGAAGCCCTCTCGGCCATTATCGTATTTGAATAACGATGTTCAGTTATGAGAGATGAAGAGTAAAGCGTCGAGTTTAATAGAAAGTATGAAGTACTACGTATTTGAGCCCTGTCGGCTATTTGGTATGAACTCCTACGTATGTGAAGCCCTGTCGGCTATTTGGTTATCTTGAAAAGCGTCGTTTATTTTAGTTATTGAATGTGAATATGTTAGAACGTATGACTTATTATTTATTTGAAGCCCTCTCGGCCATTATCGTATTTGAAAAACGTTGTTCAGTTATGAGAGATGAAGAGTAAAGCGTCGAGTTTAATAGATTGTATGAACTCCTACGTATGTGAAGCCCTGTCGGCTATTTGGTTATCTTGAAAAGCGTCGTTTATTTTAGTTATTGAATGTGAATATGTTAGAACGTATGACTTATTATTTATTTGAAGCCCTCTCGGCCATTATCGTATTTGAAAACGTTGTTCAGTTATGAGAGATGAAGAGTAAAGCGTCGAGTTTAATAGATTGTATGAACTCCTACGTATGTGAAGCCCTGTCGGCTATTTGGTTATCTTGAAAAGCGTCGTTTATTTAAGTTATTGAATGTGAATATGTAAGAACGTATGACTTATTATTTATTTGAAGCCCTCTCGGCCATTTTCGTATTTGAAAAACGTTGTTCAGTTATGAGAGGTGAAGAGTAAAGCGTCGAATTTAATAGAAAGTATGAAGTACTACGCATTTGAGCCCTGTCGGCTATTTGGTATGAACTCCTACGTATTTGAAGCCCTGTCGGCTATTGGTTATTTTGAAAAGCGTCGTTTATTTTAGTTATTGAAAGTGAATATGTTAGAACGTATGACTTATTATTTATTTGAAGCCCTCTCGGCCATTATCGTATTTGAAAAACGTTGTTCAGTTGTGAGAGATGAAGAGTAAAGCGTCGAATTTAATAGAAAGTATGAAGTACTACGTATTTGAGCCCTGTCGGCTATTAGGTATGAACTCCTACGTATGTGAAGCCCTGTCGGCTATATGGTTATCTTGAAAGGCGTCGTTTATTTTAGTTATTGAAAGCGAATATGTAAGACCGTATGACTTATTATTTATTTGAAGCCCTCTCGGCCATTATCGTATTTGAAAAACGTTGTTCAGTTATGAGAGATGAAGAGTAAAGCGTCGAATTGAATAGAAAAAATGAAGTACTACGTATTTGAGCCCTGTCGGCTATTAGGTATGAACTCCTACGTATGTGAAGCCCTGTCGGCTATTTGGTTATCTTGAAAAGCGTCGTTTATTTTAGTTATTGAATGTGAATATGTTAGAACGTATGACTTATTATTTATTTGAAGCCCTCTCGGCCATTATCGTATTTGAATAACGATGTTCAGTTATGAGAGATGAAGAGTAAAGCGTCGAGTTTAATAGGAAGTATGAAGTACAACGTATGTGAAACCCTGTTGGCTGTTTGGTATGAACTCCTACGTATGTGAAGCCCTGTCGGCTATATGGTTATCTTGAAAGGCGTCGTTTATTTTAGTTATTGAAAGCGAATATGTAAGACCGTATGACTTATTATTTATTTGAAGCCCTCTCGGCCATTATCGTATTTGAAAAACGTTGTTCAGTTATGAGAGATGAAGAGTAAAGCGTCGAATTGAATAGAAAAAATGAAGTACTACGTATTTGAGCCCTGTCGGCTATTAGGTATGAACTCCTACGTATGTGAAGCCCTGTCGGCTATTTGGTTATCTTGAAAAGCGTCGTTTATTTTAGTTATTGAATGTGAATATGTTAGAACGTATGACTTATTATTTATTTGAAGCCCTCTCGGCCATTATCGTATTTGAATAACGATGTTCAGTTATGAGAGATGAAGAGTAAAGCGTCGAGTTTAATAGAAAGTATGAAGTACTACGTATTTGAGCCCTGTCGGCTATTTGGTATGAACTCCTACGTATGTGAAGCCCTGTCGGCTATTTGGTTAACTTGAAAAGCGTCGTTTATTTTAGTTATTGAATGTGAATATGTTAGAACGTATGACTAATTATTTATTTGAAGCCCTCTCGGCCATTATCGTATTTGAAAAACGATGTTCAGTTATGAGAGATGAAGAGTAAAGCGTCGAATTTAATAGAAAGTATGAAGTACTACGTATTTGAGCCCTGTCGGCTGTTAAGTATGAACTCCTACGTATGTGAAGCCCTGTCGGCTATTTGGTTATCTTGAAAACCGTCATTTATTTTAGTTATTGAATGTGCATATGTTAGAAAGTATGACTTATTATTTATTTGAAGCCCTCTCGGCCACTATCGTATTTGAAAACGTTATTCAGTTATGTGAGATGAAGAGTAAGGCGTCGAGTTTAATAGAAAGTATGAAGTACTACGTATGTGAAGCCCTGTCGGCTATTTGGTATGAACTCCTACGTATGTGAAGCCCTGTCGGCTATTTGGTTATCTTGAAAAGCGTCGTTTATTTAAGTTATTGAATGTGAATATGTAAGAACGTATGACTTATTATTTATTTGAAGCCCTCTCGGCCATTATCGTATTTGAAAAACGTTATTCAGTTATGAGAGATGAAGAGTAAAGCGTCGAATTTAATAGAAAGTATGAAGTACTACGTATGTGAAGCCCTGTCGGCTATTTGGTATGAACTCCTACGTATGTGAAGCCCTGTCGGCTATTTGGTTATCTTGAAAAGCGTCGTTTATTTTAGTTATTGAATGTGAATATGTTAGAACTTATGACTTATTATTTATTTGAAGCCCTCCCGGCCATTATCGTATTTGAAAAACGTTATTCAGTTATGAGAGATGAAGAGTAAAGCGTCGAGTTTAATAGAAAGTATGAAGTACTACGTATGTGAAGCCCTGTCGGCTATTTGGTATGAACTCCTACGTATGTGAAGCCCTGTCGGCTATTTGGTTATCTTGAAAAGCGTCGTTTATTTAAGTTATTGAATGTGAATATGTAAGAACGTATGACTTATTATTTATTTGAAGCCCTCTCGGCCATTATCGTATTTGAAAACGTTGTTCAGTTATGAGAGATGAAGAGTAAAGCGTCAAGTTTAATAGATTGTATGAACTCCTACGTATGTGAAGCCCTGTCGGCTATTTGGTTATCTTGAAAAGCGTCGTTTATTTTAGTTATTGAATGTGAATATGTTAGAACGTATGACTTATTAGTTATTTGAAGCCCTCTCGGCCATTATCGTATTTGAAAAACGTTATTCAGTTATGAGAGATGAAGAGTAAAGCGTCGAGTTTAATAGAAAGTATGAAGTACTACGTATGTGAAGCCCTGTCGGCTATTTGGTATGTACTCCTACGTATGTGAAGCCCTGTCGGCTATTTGGTTATCTTGAAAAGCGTCGTTTATTTAAGTTATTGAATGTGAATATGTAAGAACGTATGACTTATTATTTATTTGAAGCCCTCTCGGCCATTATCGTATTTGAAAACGTTGTTCAGTTATGAGAGATGAAGAGTAAAGCGTCGAGTTTAATAGATTGTATGAACTCCTACGTATGTGAAGCCCTGTCGGCTATTTGGTTATCTTGAAAAGCGTCGTTTATTTTAGTTATTGAATGTGAATATGTTAGAACGTATGACTTATTATTTATTTGAAGCCCTCTCGGCCATTATCGTATTTGAAAACGTTGTTCAGTTATGAGAGATGAAGAGTAAAGCGTCGAGTTTAATAGATTGTATGAACTCCTACGTATGTGAAGCCCTGTCGGCTATTTGGTTATCTTGAAAAGCGTCGTTTATTTAAGTTATTGAATGTGAATATGTAAGAACGTATGACTTATTATTTATTTGAAGCCCTCTCGGCCATTTTCGTATTTGAAAAACGTTGTTCAGTTATGAGAGGTGAAGAGTAAAGCGTCGAATTTAATAGAAAGTATGAAGTACTACGCATTTGAGCCCTGTCGGCTATTTGGTATGAACTCCTACGTATTTGAAGCCCTGTCGGCTATTGGTTATTTTGAAAAGCGTCGTTTATTTTAGTTATTGAAAGTGAATATGTTAGAACGTATGACTTATTATTTATTTGAAGCCCTCTCGGCCATTATCGTATTTGAAAAACGTTGTTCAGTTGTGAGAGATGAAGAGTAAAGCGTCGAATTTAATAGAAAGTATGAAGTACTACGTATTTGAGCCCTGTCGGCTATTAGGTATGAACTCCTACGTATGTGAAGCCCTGTCGGCTATATGGTTATCTTGAAAGGCGTCGTTTATTTTAGTTATTGAAAGCGAATATGTAAGACCGTATGACTTATTATTTATTTGAAGCCCTCTCGGCCATTATCGTATTTGAAAAACGTTGTTCAGTTATGAGAGATGAAGAGTAAAGCGTCGAATTGAATAGAAAAAATGAAGTACTACGTATTTGAGCCCTGTCGGCTATTAGGTATGAACTCCTACGTATGTGAAGCCCTGTCGGCTATTTGGTTATCTTGAAAAGCGTCGTTTATTTTAGTTATTGAATGTGAATATGTTAGAACGTATGACTTATTATTTATTTGAAGCCCTCTCGGCCATTATCGTATTTGAATAACGATGTTCAGTTATGAGAGATGAAGAGTAAAGCGTCGAGTTTAATAGGAAGTATGAAGTACAACGTATGTGAAACCCTGTTGGCTGTTTGGTATGAACTCCTACGTATGTGAAGCCCTGTCGGCTATATGGTTATCTTGAAAGGCGTCGTTTATTTTAGTTATTGAAAGCGAATATGTAAGACCGTATGACTTATTATTTATTTGAAGCCCTCTCGGCCATTATCGTATTTGAAAAACGTTGTTCAGTTATGAGAGATGAAGAGTAAAGCGTCGAATTGAATAGAAAAAATGAAGTACTACGTATTTGAGCCCTGTCGGCTATTAGGTATGAACTCCTACGTATGTGAAGCCCTGTCGGCTATTTGGTTATCTTGAAAAGCGTCGTTTATTTTAGTTATTGAATGTGAATATGTTAGAACGTATGACTTATTATTTATTTGAAGCCCTCTCGGCCATTATCGTATTTGAATAACGATGTTCAGTTATGAGAGATGAAGAGTAAAGCGTCGAGTTTAATAGAAAGTATGAAGTACTACGTATTTGAGCCCTGTCGGCTATTTGGTATGAACTCCTACGTATGTGAAGCCCTGTCGGCTATTTGGTTATCTTGAAAAGCGTCGTTTATTTTAGTTATTGAATGTGAATATGTTAGAACGTATGACTTATTATTTATTTGAAGCCCTCTCGGCCATTATCGTATTTGAAAAACGTTGTTCAGTTATGAGAGATGAAGAGTAAAGCGTCGAGTTTAATAGATTGTATGAACTCCTACGTATGTGAAGCCCTGTCGGCTATTTGGTTATCTTGAAAAGCGTCGTTTATTTTAGTTATTGAATGTGAATATGTTAGAACGTATGACTTATTATTTATTTGAAGCCCTCTCGGCCATTATCGTATTTGAAAACGTTATTCAGTTATGAGAGATGAAGAGTAAAGCGTCGAGTTTAATAGATTGTATGAACTCCTACGTATGTGAAGCCCTGTCGGCTATTTGGTTATCTTGAAAAGCGTCGTTTATTTAAGTTATTGAATGTGAATATGTAAGAACGTATGACTTATTATTTATTTGAAGCCCTCTCGGCCATTTTCGTATTTGAAAAACGTTGTTCAGTTATGAGAGGTGAAGAGTAAAGCGTCGAATTTAATAGAAAGTATGAAGTACTACGCATTTGAGCCCTGTCGGCTATTTGGTATGAACTCCTACGTATTTGAAGCCCTGTCGGCTATTGGTTATTTTGAAAAGCGTCGTTTATTTTAGTTATTGAAAGTGAATATGTTAGAACGTATTTATTTGAAGCCCTCTCGGCCATTATCGTATTTGAAAAACGTTGTTCAGTTGTGAGAGATGAAGAGTAAAGCGTCGAATTTAATAGAAAGTATGAAGTACTACGTATTTGAGCCCTGTCGGCTATTAGGTATGAACTCCTACGTATGTGAAGCCCTGTCGGCTATATGGTTATCTTGAAAGGCGTCGTTTATTTTAGTTATTGAAAGCGAATATGTAAGACCGTATGACTTATTATTTATTTGAAGCCCTCTCGGCCATTATCGTATTTGAAAAACGTTGTTCAGTTATGAGAGATGAAGAGTAAAGCGTCGAATTGAATAGAAAAAATGAAGTACTACGTATTTGAGCCCTGTCGGCTATTAGGTATGAACTCCTACGTATGTGAAGCCCTGTCGGCTATTTGGTTATCTTGAAAAGCGTCGTTTATTTTAGTTATTGAATGTGAATATGTTAGAACGTATGACTTATTATTTATTTGAAGCCCTCTCGGCCATTATCGTATTTGAATAACGATGTTCAGTTATGAGAGATGAAGAGTAAAGCGTCGAGTTTAATAGGAAGTATGAAGTACAACGTATGTGAAACCCTGTTGGCTGTTTGGTATGAACTCCTACGTATGTGAAGCCCTGTCGGCTATATGGTTATCTTGAAAGGCGTCGTTTATTTTAGTTATTGAAAGCGAATATGTAAGACCGTATGACTTATTATTTATTTGAAGCCCTCTCGGCCATTATCGTATTTGAAAAACGTTGTTCAGTTATGAGAGATGAAGAGTAAAGCGTCGAATTGAATAGAAAAAATGAAGTACTACGTATTTGAGCCCTGTCGGCTATTAGGTATGAACTCCTACGTATGTGAAGCCCTGTCGGCTATTTGGTTATCTTGAAAAGCGTCGTTTATTTTAGTTATTGAATGTGAATATGTTAGAACGTATGACTTATTATTTATTTGAAGCCCTCTCGGCCATTATCGTATTTGAATAACGATGTTCAGTTATGAGAGATGAAGAGTAAAGCGTCGAGTTTAATAGAAAGTATGAAGTACTACGTATTTGAGCCCTGTCGGCTATTTGGTATGAACTCCTACGTATGTGAAGCCCTGTCGGCTATTTGGTTATCTTGAAAAGCGTCGTTTATTTTAGTTATTGAATGTGAATATGTTAGAACGTATGACTTATTATTTATTTGAAGCCCTCTCGGCCATTATCGTATTTGAAAAACGTTGTTCAGTTATGAGAGATGAAGAGTAAAGCGTCGAATTTAATAGAAAGTATGAAGTACTACGTATTTGAGCCCTGTCGGCTATTAGGTATGAACTCCTACGTATGTGAAGCCCTGTCGGCTATTTGGTTATCTTGAAAAGCGTCGTTTATTTTAGTTATTGAATGTGAATATGTTAGAACGTATGACTTATTAGTTATTTGAAGCCCTCTCGGCCATTATCGTATTTGAAAAACGTTATTCAGTTATGAGAGATGAAGATTAAAGCGTCGAGTTTAATAGGAAGTATGAAGTACTACGTATGTGAAACCCTGTTGGCTGTTTGGTATGAACTCCTACGTATGTGAAGCCCTGTCGGCTATATGGTTATCTTGAAAGGCGTCGTTTATTTTAGTTATTGAAAGCGAATATGTAAGACCGTATGACTTATTATTTATTTGAAGCCCTCTCGGCCATTATCGTATTTGAAAAACGTTGTTCAGTTATGAGAGATGAAGAGTAAAGCGTCGAATTGAATAGAAAAAATGAAGTACTACGTATTTGAGCCCTGTCGGCTATTAGGTATGAACTCCTACGTATGTGAAGCCCTGTCGGCTATTTGGTTATCTTGAAAAGCGTCGTTTATTTTAGTTATTGAATGTGAATATGTTAGAACGTATGACTTATTATTTATTTGAAGCCCTCTCGGCCATTATCGTATTTGAAAAACGATGTTCAGTTATGAGAGATGAAGAGTAAAGCGTCGAGTTTAATAGATTGTATGAACTCCTACGTATGTGAAGCCCTGTCGGCTATTTGGTTATCTTGAAAAGCGTCGTTTATTTTAGTTATTGAAAGTGAATATGTTAGAACGTATGACTTATTATTTATTTGAAGCCCTCTCGGCCATTATCGTATTTGAAAAACGTTGTTCAGTTGTGAGAGATGAAGAGTAAAGCGTCGAATTGAATAGAAAGTATGAAGTACTACGTATTTGAGCCCTGTCGGCTGTTTGGTATGAACTCCTACGTATGTGAGCCCTGTCGGCTATTTGGTTATCTTGAAAAGCGTCGTTTATTTTAGTTTTTGAAAGCGATTATGTAATTATTTATTTGAAGCCCTCTCGGCCATTATCGTATTTGAAAAACGTTGTTCAGTTATGAGAGATGAAGAGTAAAGCGTCGAATTTGATAGAAAGTATGAAGTACTACGTGTGTGAAGCCCTGTCGGCTATTTGGTATGAACACCTACGTATGTGAAGCCCTGTCGGCTATTTGGTTATCTTGAAAAGCGTCGTTTATTTTAGTTATTGAAAGCGAATATGTAAGACCGTATGACTTATTATTTATTTGAAGCCCTCTTGGCCATTATCGTATTTGAAAAACGTTATTCAGTTATGAGAGATGAAGAGTAAAGCGTCGAGTTTAATAGAAAGTATGAAGTACTACGTATGTGAAGCCCTGTCGGCTGTTTGGTATGAACTCCTACGTATGTGAAGCCCTGTCGGCTATTTGGTTATCTTGAAAAGCGTCGTTTATTTTAGTTATTGAATGTGAATATGTTAGAACGTATGACTTATTATTTATTTGAAGCCCTCTCGGCCATTATCGTATTTGAAAAACGTTGTTCAGTTACGAGAGATGAAGAGTAAAACGTATGACTTATTAGTTATTTGAAGCCCTGTCGGCTATTTGGTATGAAATCCTACGTATTTGAAGCCCTGTCGGCTATTTGGTTATTTTGAAAAGCGTCGTTTATTTAAGTTATTGAATGTGAATATGTTAGAACGTATGACTTATTATTTATTTGAAGCCCTCTCGGCCATTATCGTATTTGAAAACGTTATTCAGTTATGTGAGATGAAGATTAAAGCGTCGAGTTTAATAGAAAGTATGAAGTACTACGCATTTGAGCCCTGCCGGCTATTTGGTATGAACTCCAACGTATGTGAAGCCCTGTCGGCTATTTGGTTATCTTGAAAAGCGTCGTTTATTTTAGTTATTGAAAGCGAATATGTAAGAACGTATGACTAATTATTTATTTGAAGCCCTCTCGCCATTATCGTATTTGAAAAACGTTGTTCAGTTATGAAAGATGAAGAGTAAAGCGTCGAATTGAATAGAAAGTATGAAGTACTACGTATTTGAGCCCTGTCGGCTGTTTGGTATGAACTCCTAGGTATTTGAAGCCCTGTCGGCTATTTGGTTATCTTGAAAAGCGTCGTTTATTTTAGTTATTGAATGTGAATATGTTAGAACGTATGACTTATTATTTATTTGAAGCCCTCTCGGCCATTATCGTATTTGAAAAACGTTATTCAGTTATGAGAGATGAAGATTAAAGCGTCGAGTTTAATAGAAAGTATGAAGTACTACGTATGTGAAACCCTGTTGGCTGTTTGGTATGAACTCCTAGGTATGTGAAGCCCTGTCGGCTATTTGGTTATCTTGAAAGGCGTCGTTTATTTTAGTTATTGAAAGCGAATATGTAAGACCGTATGACTTATTATTTATTTGAAGCCCTCTCGGCCATTATCGTATTTGAAAAACGTTGTTCAGTTATGAGAGATGAAGAGTAAAGCGTCGAATTGAATAGAAAGTATGAAGTACTACGTATGTGAAACCCTGTTGACTGTTTGGTATGAACTCCTACGTATGTGAAGCCCTGTCGGCTATTTGGTTAACTTGAAAAGCGTCGTTTATTTTAGTTATTGAATGTGAATATGTTAGAACGTATGACTTATTATTTATTTGAAGCCCTCTCGGCCATTATCGTATTTGAAAAACGATGTTCAGTTATGAGAGATGAAGAGTAAAGCGTCGAATTTAATAGAAAGTATGAAGTACTACGTATTTGAGCCCTGTCGGCTGTTTGGTATGAACTCTTACGTATGTGAAGCCCTGTCGGCTATTTGGTTATCTTGAAAAGCGTCGTTTATTTTAGTTATTGAATGTGCATATGTTAGAAAGTATGACTTATTATTTATTTGAAGCCCTCTCGGCCATTATCGTATTTGAAAAACGTTGTTCAGTTATGAGAGGTGAAGAGTAAAGCGTCGAATTTAATAGAAAGTATGAAGTACTACGTATTTGAGCCCTGTCGGCTGTTTGGTATGAACTCCTACGTATTTGAAGCCCTGTCGGCTATTTGGTTATCTTGAAAGGCGTCGTTTATTTTAGTTATTGAAAGTGAATATGTAAGAACGTATGACTTATTATTTATTTGAAGCCCTCTCGGCCATTATCGTATTTGAAAAACGTTGTTCAGTTATGAGAGATGAAGAGTAAAGCGTCGAATTGAATAGAAAGTATGAAGTACTACGTATGTGAAACCCTGTTGGCTGTTTGGTATGAACTCCTACGTATGTGAAGCCCTGTCGGCTATTTGGTTAACTTGAAAAGCGTCGTTTATTTTAGTTATTGAATGTGAATATGTTAGAACGTATGACTTATTATTTATTTGAAGCCCTCTCGGCCATTATCGTATTTGAAAAACGATGTTCAGTTATGTGAGATGAAGAGTAAGGCGTCGAGTTTAATAGAAAGTATGAAGTACTACGTATTTGAGCCCTGTCGGCTGTTTGGTATGAACTCCTACGTATTTGAAGCCCTGTCGGCTATTTGGTTATTTTGAAAAGCGTCGTTTATTTAAGTTATTGAATGTGAATATGTTAGAACGTATGACTTATTATTTATTTGAAGCCCTCTCGGCCATTTTCGTATTTGAAAAACGTTGTTCAGTTATGAGAGATGAAGAGTAAAGCGTCGAGTTTAATAGATTGTATGATAGAAAGTATGAAGTACTACGTATTTGAGCCCTGTCGGCTGTTTGGTATGAACTCCTACGTATTTGAGCCCTGTCGGCTATTGGTTATTTTGAAAAGCGTCGTTTATTTAAGTTATTGAAAGTGAATATGTTAGAACGTATGACTTATTAGTTATTTGAAGCCATCTCGGCCATTATCGTATTTGAAAAACGTTGTTCAGTTATGAGAGATGAAGAGTAAAGCGTCGAATTTAATAGAAAGTATGAAGTACTACGTATTTGAGCCCCTGTCGGCTATTTGGTTATTTTGAAAAGCGTCGTTTATTTTAGTTATTGAAAGTGAATATGTTAGAACGTATGACTTATTAGTTATTTGAAGCCATCTCGGCCATTATCGTATTTGAAAAACGTTGTTCAGTTATGAGAGATGAAGAGTAAAGCGTCGAATTTAATAGAAAGTATGAAGTACTACGTATTTGAGCCCTGTCGGCTATTTGGTATGAACTCCTACGTATTTGAAGCCCTGTCGGCTATTTGGTTATTTTGAAAAGCGTCGTTTATTTAAGTTATTGAATGTGAATATGTTAGAACGTATGACTTATTATTTATTTGAAGCCCTCTCGGCCATTTTCGTATTTGAAAAACGTTGTTCAGTTATGAGAGGTGAAGAGTAAAGCGTCGAATTTAATAGAAAGTATGAAGTACTACGTATTTGAGCCCTGTCGGCTATTGGTTATTTTGAAAAGCGTCGTTTATTTAAGTTATTGAATGTGAATATGTTAGGACGTATGACTTATTATTTATTTGAAGCCCTCTCGGCCATTATCGTATTTGAAAACGTTGTTCAGTTATGAGAGGTGAAGAGTAAAGCGTCGAATTTAATAGAAAGTATGAAGTACTACGCATTTGAGCCCTGTCGGCTATTTGGTATGAACTCCCACGTATTTGAAGCACCCTGTCGGCTATTTGGTTATCTTGAAAAGCGTCGTTTATTTTAGTTATTGAATGTGAATATGTTAGAACGTATGACTTATTATTTATTTGAAGCCCTCTCGGCCATTTTCGTATTTGAAAAACGTTGTTCAGTTATGAGAGGTGAAGAGTAAAGCGTCGAATTTAATAGAAAGTATGAAGTACTACGTATTTGAGCCCTGTCGGCTGTTTGGTATGAACTCCTACGTATTTGAAGCCCTGTCGGCTATTTGGTTATTTTGAAAAGCGTCGTTTATTTAAGTTATTGAATGTGAATATGTTAGAACGTATGACTTATTATTTATTTGAAGCCCTCTCGGCCATTATCGTATTTGAAAAACGATGTTCAGTTATGAGAGATGAAGAGTAAAGCGTCGAGTTTAATAGAAAGTATGAAGTACTACGTATGTGAAGCCCTGTCGGCTGTTTGGTATGAACTCCTACGTATGTGAGCCCTGTCGGCTATTTGGTTATCTTGAAAAGCGTCGTTTATTTTAGTTTTTGAAAGCGATTATGTAATTATTTATTTGAAGCCCTCTCGGCCATTATCGTATTTGAAAAACGTTGTTCAGTTATGAGAGATGAAGAGTAAAGCGTCGAATTTGATAGAAAGTATGAAGTACTACGTGTGTGAAGCCCTGTCGGCTATTTGGTATGAACACCTACGTATGTGAAGCCCTGTCGGCTATTTGGTTATCTTGAAAAGCGTCGTTTATTTTAGTTATTGAAAGCGAATATGTAAGACCGTATGACTTATTATTTATTTGAAGCCCTCTTGGCCATTATCGTATTTGAAAAACGTTATTCAGTTATGAGAGATGAAGAGTAAAGCGTCGAGTTTAATAGAAAGTATGAAGTACTACATATGTGAAGCCCTGTCGGCTGTTTGGTATGAACTCCTACGTATGTGAAGCCCTGTCGGCTATTTGGTTATCTTGAAAAGCGTCGTTTATTTTAGTTATTGAATGTGAATATGTTAGAACGTATGACTTATTATTTATTTGAAGCCCTCTCGGCCATTATCGTATTTGAAAAACGTTGTTCAGTTACGAGAGATGAAGAGTAAAACGTATGACTTATTAGTTATTTGAAGCCCTGTCGGCCATTATCGTATTTGAAAAACGTTGTTCAGTTATGAGAGATGAAGAGTAAAGCGTCGAATTTAATAGATTGTATGAAATCCTACGTATTTGAAGCCCTGTCGGCTATTTGGTATGAAATCCTACGTATTTGAAGCCCTGTCGGCTATTTGGTTATTTTGAAAAGCGTCGTTTATTTTAGTTATTGAATGTGAATATGTTAGAACGTATGACTTATTATTTATTTGAAGCCCTCTCGGCCATTATCGTATTTGAAAACGTTATTCAGTTATGTGAGATGAAGATTAAAGCGTCGAGCTTAATAGATTGTATGAAGTACTACGCATTTGAGCCCTGCCGGCTATTTGGTATGAACTCCAACGTATGTGAAGCCCTGTCGGCTATTTGGTTATCTTGAAAAGCGTCGTTTATTTTAGTTATTGAATGTGAATATGTTAGAACGTATGACTTATTATTTATTTGAAGCCCTCTCGGCCATTATCGTATTTGAAAAACGTTATTCAGTTATGAGAGATGAAGATTAAAGCGTCGAGTTTAATAGAAAGTATGAAGTACTACGTATGTGAAACCCTGTTGGCTGTTTGGTATGAACTCCTACGTATGTGAAGCCCTGTCGGCTATTTGGTTAACTTGAAAAGCGTCGTTTATTTTAGTTATTGAATGTGAATATGTTAGAACGTATGACTTATTATTTATTTGAAGCCCTCTCGGCCATTATCGTATTTGAAAAACGATGTTCAGTTATGAGAGATGAAGAGTAAAGCGTCGAATTTAATAGAAAGTATGAAGTACTACGTATTTGAGCCCTGTCGGCTGTTTGGTATGAACTCTTACGTATTTGAAGCCCTGTCGGCTATTTGGTTATCTTGAAAAGCGTCGTTTATTGTAGGCATTGAAAGCGGATATGTAAGAACGTATGACTTATTATTTATTTGAAGCCCTCTCGGCCATTATCGTATTTGAAAAACGTTATTCAGTTATGAGAGGTGAAGAGTAAAGCGTCGAATTTAATAGAAAGTATGAAGTACTACGTATTTGAGCCCTGTCGGCTGTTTGGTATGAACTCCTACGTATTTGAAGCCCTGTCGGCTATTTGGTTATCTTGAAAGGCGTCGTTTATTTTAGTTATTGAAAGTGAATATGTAAGAACGTATGACTTATTATTTATTTGAAGCCCTCTCGGCCATTATCGTATTTGAAAAACGTTGTTCAGTTATGAGAGATGAAGAGTAAAGCGTCGAATTGAATAGAAAGTATGAAGTACTACGTATGTGAAACCCTGTTGGCTGTTTGGTATGAACTCCTACGTATTTGAAGCCCTGTCGGCTATTTGGTTATCTTGAAAGGCGTCGTTTATTTTAGTTATTGAAAGTGAATATGTAAGAACGTATGACTTATTATTTATTTGAAGCCCTCTCGGCCATTATCGTATTTGAAAAACGATGTTCAGTTATGTGAGATGAAGAGTAAGGCGTCGAGTTTAATAGAAAGTATGAAGTACTACGTATTTGAGCCCTGTCGGCTGTTTGGTATGAACTCCTACGTATTTGAAGCCCTGTCGGCTATTTGGTTATTTTGAAAAGCGTCGTTTATTTAAGTTATTGAATGTGAATATGTTAGAACGTATGACTTATTATTTATTTGAAGCCCTCTCGGCCATTTTCGTATTTGAAAAACGTTGTTCAGTTATGAGAGATGAAGAGTAAAGCGTCGAGTTTAATAGATTGTATGATAGAAAGTATGAAGTACTACGTATTTGAGCCCTGTCGGCTATTGGTTGTTTTGAAAAGCGTCGTTTATTTAAGTTATTGAAAGTGAATATGTTAGAACGTATGACTTATTAGTTATTTGAAGCCATCTCGGCCATTATCGTATTTGAAAAACGTTGTTCAGTTATGAGAGATGAAGAGTAAAGCGTCGAATTTAATAGAAAGTATGAAGTACTACGTATTTGAGCCCCTGTCGGCTATTTGGTTATTTTGCAAAGCGTCGTTTATTTTAGTTATTGAAAGTGAATATGTTAGAACGTATGACTTATTAGTTATTTGAAGCCATCTCGGCCATTATCGTATTTGAAAAACGTTGTTCAGTTATGAGAGATGAAGAGTAAAGCGTCGAATTTAATAGAAAGTATGAAGTACTACGTATTTGGTAGTTTATTTAAGTTATTGAATGTGAATATGTTAGAACGTATGACTTATTATTTATTTGAAGCCCTCTCGGCCATTATCGTATTTGAAAAACGTTGTTCAGTTATGAGAGATGAAGAGTAAAGCGTCGAATTTAATAGAAAGTATGAAGTACTACGTATTTGAGCCCTGTCGGCTATTTGGTATGAACTCCTACGTATTTGAAGCCCTGTCGGCTATTGGTTATTTGGAAAAGCGTCGTTTATTTAAGTTATTGAATGTGAATATGTTAGAACGTATGACTTATTATTTATTTGAAGCCCTCTCGGCCATTATCGTATTTAAAAAACGTTGTTCAGTTATGAGAGATGAAGAGTAAAGCGTCGAGTTTAATAGAAAGTATGAAGTACTACGTATTTGAGCCCTGTCGGCTATTTGGTATGAAATCCTTCGTATTTGAAGCCCTGTCGGCTATTTGGTTATTTTGAAAAACTTCGTTTATTTTAGTTATTGAATGTGAATATGTAAGAACGTATGACTTATTATTTATTTGAAGCCCTCTCGGCCATTATCGTATTTGAAAAACGTTGTTCAGTTATGAGAGGTGAAGAGTAAAGCGTCGAGTTTAATAAAAAGTATGAAGTACTACGTATTTGAGCCCTGTTAGCTGTTTGGTATGAACTCCCACGTATTTGAAGCCCTGTCGGCTATTTGGTTATTTTGAAAAGCGTCGTTTATTTAGCTATTGAAAGCGAATATGTTAGAACGTATGACTTATTATTTATTTGAAGCCCTCTCGGCCATTATCGTATTTGAAAAACGTTATTCAGTTGTGAGAGATGAAGAGTAAAGCGTCGAGTTTAATAGAAAGTATGAAGTACTACGTATTTGAGCCCTGTCGGCTATTTGGTATGAAATCCTACGTATTTGAAGCCCTGTCGGCTATTGGTTATTTGGAAAAGCGTCGTTTATTTAAGTTATTGAATGTGAATATGTTAGAACGTATGACTTATTATTTATTTGAAGCCCTCTCGGCCATTATCGTATTTGAAAAACGTTGTTCAGTTATGAGAGATGAAGAGTAAAGCGTCGAGTTTAATAGAAAGTATGAAGTACTACGTATTTGAGCCCTGTCGGCTATTTGGTATGAAATCCTACGTATTTGAAGCCCTGTCGGTTATTGGTTATTTGGAAAAGCGTCGTTTATTTAAGTTATTGAATGTGAATATGTTAGAACGTATGACTTATTATTTATTTGAAGCCCTCTCGGCCATTATCGTATTTAAAAAACGTTGTTCAGTTATGAGAGATGAAGAGTAAAGCGTCGAGTTTAATAGAAAGTATGAAGTACTACGTATTTGAGCCCTGTCGGCTATTTGGTATGAAATCCTTCGTATTTGAAGCCCTGTCGGCTATTTGGTTATTTTGAAAAACTTCGTTTATTTTAGTTATTGAATGTGAATATGTAAGAACGTATGACTTATTATTTATTTGAAGCCCTCTCGGCCATTATCGTATTTGAAAAACGTTGTTCAGTTATGAGAGGTGAAGAGTAAAGCGTCGAGTTTAATAAAAAGTATGAAGTACTACGTATTTGAGCCCTGTTAGCTGTTTGGTATGAACTCCCACGTATTTGAAGCCCTGTCGGCTATTTGGTTATTTTGAAAAGCGTCGTTTATTTAGCTATTGAAAGCGAATATGTTAGAACGTATGACTTATTATTTATTTGAAGCCCTCTCGGCCATTATCGTATTTGAAAAACGTTATTCAGTTGTGAGAGATGAAGAGTATGAAATCCTATTGGTATGAAATCCTACGTATTTGAAGCCCTGTCGGCTATTGGTTATTTGGAAAAGCGTCGTTTATTTAAGTTATTGAATGTGAATATGTTAGAACGTATGACTTATTATTTATTTGAAGCCCTCTCGGCCATTATCGTATTTGAAAAACGATGTTCAGTTATGAGAGATGAAGAGTAAAGCGTCGAGTTTAATAGAAAGTATGAAGTACTACGTATTTGAGCCCTGTCGGCTATTTGGTATGAAATCCTACGTATTTGAAGCCCTGTCGGCTATTGGTTATTTGGAAAAGCGTCGTTTATTTAAGTTATTGAATGTGAATATGTTAGAACGTATGACTTATTATTTTTTTGAAGCCCCCTCGGCCATTATCGTATTTGAAAAACGTTGTTCAGTTATGAGAGGTGAAGATTAAAGCGTCGAATTTAATAGAAAGTATGAAGTACTACGTATTTGAGCCCTGTCGGCTATTTGGTATGAAATCCTACGTATTTGAAGCCCTGTCGGCTATTGGTTATTTGGAAAAGCGTCGTTTATTTAAGTTATTGAATGTGAATATGTTAGAACGTATGACTTATTATTTATTTGAAGCCCTCTCGGCCATTATCGTATTTGAAAAACGATGTTCAGTTATGAGAGATGAAGAGTAAAGCGTCGAGTTTAATAGAAAGTATGAAGTACTATGTATTTGAGCCCTGTCGGCTATTTGGTATGAACTCCTACGTATTTGAAGCCCTGTCGGCTATTTGGTATGAAATCCTACGTATTTGAGCCCTGTCGGCTATTTGGTTATTTTGAAAAGCGTCGTTTATTTAAGTTATTGAATGTGAATATGTTAGAACGTATGACTTATTATTTATTTGAAGCCCTCTCGGCCATTATCGTATTTGAAAAACGTTGTTCAGTTATGAGAGATGAAGAGTAAAGCGTCGAGTTTAATAGAAAGTATGAAGTACTACGTATTTGAGCCCTGTCGGCTATTTGGTATGAAATCCTACGTATTTGAAGCCCTGTCGGCTATTGGTTATTTGGAAAAGCGTCGTTTATTTAAGTTATTGAATGTGAATATGTTAGAACGTATGACTTATTATTTATTTGAAGCCCTCTCGGCCATTATCGTATTTGAAAAACGATGTTCAGTTATGAGAGATGAAGAGTAAAGCGTCGAGTTTAATAGAAAGTATGAAGTACTACGTATTTGAGCCCTGTCGGCTATTTGGTATGAAATCCTACGTATTTGAAGCCCTGTCGGCTATTGGTTATTTGGAAAAGCGTCGTTTATTTAAGTTATTGAATGTGAATATGTTAGAACGTATGACTTATTATTTATTTGAAGCCCTCTCGGCCATTATCGTATTTGAAAAACGTTGTTCAGTTATGAGAGATGAAGAGTAAAGCGTCGAGTTTAATAGAAAGTATGAAGTACTACGTATTTGAGCCCTGTCGGCTATTTGGTATGAAATCCTACGTATTTGAAGCCCTGTCGGTTATTGGTTATTTGGAAAAGCGTCGTTTATTTAAGTTATTGAATGTGAATATGTTAGAACGTATGACTTATTATTTATTTGAAGCCCCCTCGGCCATTATCGTATTTGAAAAACGTTGTTCAGTTATGAGAGGTGAAGAATAAAGCGTCGAATTTAATAGAAAGTATGAAGTACTACGTATTTGAGCCCTGTCGGCTATTTGGTTATTTTGAAAAGCGTCGTTTATTTAAGTTATTGAATGTGAATATGTTAGATCGTATGACTTATTATTTATTTGAAGCCCTCTCGGCCATTATCGTATTTGAAAAACGATGTTCAGTTATGAGAGATGAAGAGTAAAGCGTCGAGTTTAATAGAAAGTATGAAGTACTACGTATTTGAGCCCTGTCGGCTATTTGGTATGAAATCCTACGTATTTGAAGCCCTGTCGGCTATTTGGTTATTTTGAAAAACTTCGTTTATTTTAGTTATTGAATGTGAATATGTTAGAACGTATGACTTATTATTTATTTGAAGCCCTCTCGGCCATTTTCGTATTTGAAAAACGTTGTTCAGTTATGAGAGGTGAAGAGTAAAGCGTCGAGTTTAATAAAAAGTATGAAGTACTACAAATTTGAGCCCTGTTAGCTGTTTGGTATGAACTCCCACGTATTTGAAGCCCTGTCGGCTATTTGGTTATTTTGAAAAGCGTCGTTTATTTAGTTATTGAAAGCGAATATGTTAGAACGTATGACTTATTATTTATTTGAAGCCCTCTCGGCCATTATCGTATTTGAAAAACGATGTTCAGTTATGAGAGATGAAGAGTAAAGCGTCGAGTTTAATAGAAAGTATGAAGTACTACGTATTTGAGCCCTGTCGGCTATTTGGTATGAAATCCTACGTATTTGAAGCCCTGTCGGCTATTTGGTTATTTTGAAAAACTTCGTTTATTTTAGTTATTGAATGTGAATATGTTAGAACGTATGACTTATTATTTATTTGAAGCCCTCTCGGCCATTTTCGTATTTGAAAAACGTTGTTCAGTTATGAGAGGTGAAGAGTAAAGCGTCGAGTTTAATAAAAAGTATGAAGTACTACACATTTGAGCCCTGTTAGCTGTTTGGTATGAACTCCCACGTATTTGAAGCCCTGTCGGCTATTTGGTTATTTTGAAAAGCGTCGTTTATTTAGTTATTGAAAGCGAATATGTTAGAACGTATGACTTATTATTTATTTGAAGCCCTCTCGGCCATTATCGTATTTGAAAAACGATGTTCAGTTATGAGAGATGAAGAGTAAAGCGTCGAGTTTAATAGAAAGTATGAAGTACTACGTATTTGAGCCCTGTCGGCTATTTGGTTATTTTGAAAAGCGTCGTTTATTTAAGTTATTGAATGTGAATATGTTAGAACGTATGACTTATTATTTATTTGAAGCCCTCTCGGCCATTATCGTATTTGAAAAACGTTGTTCAGTTATGAGAGATGAAGAGTAAAGCGTCGAATTTAATAGAAAGTATGAAGTACTACACATTTGAGCCCTGTTAGCTGTTTGGTATGAACTCCCACGTATTTGAAGCCCTGTCGGCTATTTGGTTATTTTGAAAAGCGTCGTTTATTTAGTTATTGAAAGCGAATATGTTAGAACGTATGACTTATTATTTATTTGAAGCCCTCTCGGCCATTATCGTATTTGAAAAACGTTATTCAGTTGTGAGAGATGAAGAGTAAAGCGTCGAGTTTAATAGAAAGTATGAAGTACTATGTATTTGAGCCCTGAAGGCTATTTGGTATGAAATCCTACGTATTTGAAGCCCTGTCGGCTATTTGGTTATTTTGAAAAACTTCGTTTATTTTAGTTATTGAATGTGAATATGTTAGAACGTATGACTTATTATTTATTTGAAGCCCTCTCGGCCATTATCGTATTTGAAAAACGTTGTTCAGTTATGAGAGGTGAAGAGTAAAGCGTCGAATTTAATAGAAAGTATGAAGTACTACGTATTTGAGCCCTGTCGGCTATTTGGTTATTTTGAAAGGCGTTGTTTATTTAAGTTATTGAATGTGAATATGTTAGAACGTATGACTTATTATTTATTTGAAGCCCTCTCGGCCATTATCGTATTTGAAAAACGTTGTTCAGTTATGAGAGATGAAGAGTAAAGCGTCGAGTTTAATAGAAAGTATGAAGTACTACGTATTTGAGCCCTGTCGGCTATTTGGTTATTTTGAAAAACTTCGTTTATTTTAGTTATTGAATGTGAATATGTTAGAACGTATGACTTATTATTTATTTGAAGCCCTCTCGGCCATTTTCGTATTTGAAAAACGTTGTTCAGTTATGAGAGGTGAAGAGTAAAGCGTCGAATTTAATAGAAAGTATGAAGTACTACGTATTTGAGCCCTGTCGGCTGTTTGGTATGAACTCCCACGTATTTGAAGCCCTGTCGGCTATTTGGTTATTTTGAAAAGCGTCGTTTATTTAGTTATTGAAAGCGAATATGTTAGAACGTATGACTTATTATTTATTTGAAGCCCTCTCGGCCATTATCGTATTTGAAAAACGTTATTCAGTTGTGAGAGATGAAGAGTAAAGCGTCGAGTTTAATAGAAAGTATGAAGTACTATGTATTTGAGCCCTGAAGGCTAATTGGTATGAACTCTCACGTATTTGAAGCCCTGTCGGCTATTTGGTATGAACTCCTACGTACTTGAAGCCCTGTCGGCTATTGGTTATTTGGAAAAGCGTAGTTTATTTAAGTTGTTGAATGTGAATATGTTAGAACGTATGACTTATTATTTATTTGAAGCCCCCTCGGCCATTATCGTATTTGAAAAACGTTGTTCAGTTATGAGAGGTGAAGATTAAAGCGTCGAATTTAATAGAAAGTATGAAGTACTACGTATTTGAGCCCTGTCGGCTATTTGGTTATTTTGAAAAGCGTCGTTTATTTAAGTTATTGAATGTGAATATGTTAGATCGTATGACTTATTATTTATTTGAAGCCCTCTCGGCCATTATCGTATTTGAAAAACGTTGTTCAGTTATGAGAGATGAAGAGTAAAGCGTCGAATTTAATAGAAAGTATGAAGTACTACGTATTTGAGCCCTGTCGGCTATTTGGTATGAACTCCTACGTATTTGAAGCCCTGTCGGCTATTGGTTATTTGGAAAAGCGTCGTTTATTTAAGTTATTGAATGTGAATATGTTAGAACGTATGACTTATTTATTTGAAGCCCTCTCGGCCATTATCGTATTTGAAAAACGTTGTTCAGTTATGAGAGGTGAAGAGTAAAGCGTCGAATTTAATAGAAAGTATGAAGTACTACGTATTTGAGCCCTGTCGGCTATTTGGTATGAACTCCTACGTATTTGAAGCCCTGTCGGCTATTGGTTATTTGGAAAAGCGTCGTTTATTTAAGTTATTGAATGTGAATATGTTAGAACGTATGACTTATTATTTATTTGAAGCCCTCTCGGCCATTATCGTATTTGAAAAACGTTGTTCAGTTATGAGAGATGAAGAGTAAAGCGTCGAATTTAATAAAAAGTATGAAGTACTACGTATTTGAGCCCTGTCGGCTATTTGGTATGAACTCCTACGTATTTGAAGCCCTGTCGGCTATTGGTTATTTGGAAAAGCGTCGTTTATTTAAGTTATTGAATGTGAATATGTTAGAACGTATGACTTATTATTTATTTGAAGCCCTCTCGGCCATTATCGTATTTGAAAAACGATGTTCAGTTATGAGAGATGAAGAGTAAAGCGTCGAGTTTAATAGAAAGTATGAAGTACTACGTATTTGAGCCCTGTCGGCTATTTGGTATGAAATCCTACGTATTTGAAGCCCTGTCGGCTATTTGGTTATTTTGAAAAGCGTCGTTTATTTAGTTATTGAAAGCGAATATGTTAGAACGTATGACTTATTATTTATTTGAAGCCCTCTCGGCCATTATCGTATTTGAAAAACGTTTTTCAGTTGTGAGAGATGAAGAGTAAAGCGTCGAGTTTAATAGAAAGTATGAAGTACTACGTATTTGAGCCCTGTTAGCTGTTTGGTATGAACTCCCACGTATTTGAAGCCCTGTCGGCTATTGGTTATTTTGAAAAGCGTCGTTTATTTAAGTTATTGAATGTGAATATGTTAGAACGTATGACTTATTATTTATTTGAAGCCCTCTCGGCCATTTTCGTATTTGAAAAACGTTGTTCAGTTATGAGAGATGAAGAGTAAAGCGTCGAATTTAATAGAAAGTATGAAGTACTACGTATTTGAGCCCTGTCGGCTATTTGGTTATTTTGAAAAGCGTCGTTTATTTAAGTTATTGAAAGTGAATATGTTAGAACGTATGACTTATTAGTTATTTGAAGCCATCTCGGCCATTATCGTATTTGAAAAACGTTGTTCAGTTATGAGAGATGAAGAGTAAAGCGTCGAGTTTAATAGATTGTATGAAGTACTACGTATTTGAGCCCTGTCGGCTATTTGGTTATTTTGAAAAGCGTCGTTTATTTTAGTTATTGAATGTGACTATGTTAGAACGTATGACTTATTATTTATTTGAAGCCCTCTCGGCCATTTTCGTATTTGAAAAACGTTATTCAGTTATGAGAGATGAAGAGTAAAGCGTCGAATTTAATAGAAAGTATGAAGTACTACGTATTTGAGCCCTGTCGGTTATTTGGTTATTTTGAAAAGCGTCGTTTATTTAAGTTATTGAAAGTGAATATGTTAGAACGTATGACTTATTAGTTATTTGAAGCCATCTCGGCCATTATCGTATTTGAAAAACGTTGTTCAGTTATGAGAGATGAAGAGTAAAGCGTCGAGTTTAATAGATTGTATGAAGTACTACGTATTTGAGCCCTGTCGGCTATTTGGTATGAACTCCTACGTATTTGAAGCCCTGTCGGCTATTTGGTTATTTTGAAAAGCGTCGTTTATTTTAGTTATTGAATGTGACTATGTTAGAACGTATGACTTATTATTTATTTGAAGCCCTCTCGGCCATTTTCGTATTTGAAAAACATTGTTCAGTTATGAGAGGTGAAGAGTAAAGCGTCGAATTTAATAGAAAGTATGAAGTACTACGTATTTGAGCCCTGTCGGCTATTTGGTTATTTTGAAAAGCGTCGTTTATTTTAGTTATTGAATGTGACTATGTTAGAACGTATGACTTATTATTTATTTGAAGCCCTCTCGGCCATTTTCGTATTTGAAAAACGTTATTCAGTTATGAGAGATGAAGAGTAAAGCGTCGAATTTAATAGAAAGTATGAAGTACTACGTATTTGAGCCCTGTCGGCTATTTGGTTATTTTGAAAAGCGTCGTTTATTTAAGTTATTGAAAGTGAATATGTTAGAACGTATGACTTATTAGTTATTTGAAGCCATCTCGGCCATTATCGTATTTGAAAAACGTTGTTCAGTTATGAGAGATGAAGAGTAAAGCGTCGAGTTTAATAGATTGTATGAAGTACTACGTATTTGAGCCCTGTCGGCTATTTGGTATGAACTCCTACGTATTTGAAGCCCTGTCGGCTATTTGGTTATTTTGAAAAGCGTCGTTTATTTTAGTTATTGAATGTGACTATGTTAGAACGTATGACTTATTATTTATTTGAAGCCCTCTCGGCCATTTTCGTATTTGAAAAACATTGTTCAGTTATGAGAGGTGAAGAGTAAAGCGTCGAATTTAATAGAAAGTATGAAGTACTACGTATTTGAGCCCTGTCGGCTATTTGGTATGAACTCCTACGTATTTGAAGCCCTGTCGGCTATTTGGTTATTTTGAAAAGCGTCGTTTATTTAAGCTATTGAATGTGAATATGTTAGAACGTATGACTTATTATTTATTTGAAGCCCTCTCGGCCATTTTCGTATTTGAAAAACGTTGTTCAGTTATGAGAGATGAAGAGTAAAGCGTCGAGTTTAATAGATTGTATGATAGAAAGTATGAAGTGCTACGTATTTGAGCCCTGTCGGTTGTTTGGTATGAACTCCTACGTATTTGAAGCCCTGTCGGCTATTGGTTATTTTGAAAAGCGTCGTTTATTTAAGTTATTGAATGTGAATATGTAAGAACGTATGACTTATTATTTATTTGAAGCCCTCTCGGCCATTATCGTATTTGAAAAACGTTATTCAGTTATGAGAGATGAAGAGTAAAGCGTCGAATTTAATAGAAAGTATGAAGTACTACGTATTTGAGCCCTGTCGGCTATTTGGTTATTTTGAAAAGCGTCGTTTATTTTAGTTATTGAAAGTGAATATGTTAGAACGTATGACTTATTAGTTATTTGAAGCCATCTCGGCCATTATCGTATTTGAAAAACGTTGTTCAGTTATGAGAGATGAAGAGTAAAGCGTCGAATTTAATAGAAAGTATGAAGTACTACGTATTTGAGCCCTGTCGGCTATTTGGTATGAACTCCTACGTATTTGAAGCCCTGTCGGCTATTTGGTTATTTTGAAAAGCGTCGTTTATTTAAGTTATTGAATGTGAATATGTTAGAACGTATGACTTATTATTTATTTGAAGCCCTCTCGGCCATTTTCGTATTTGAAAAACGTTGTTCAGTTATGAGAGATGAAGAGTAAAGCGTCGAGTTTAATAGATTGTATGATAGAAAGTATGAAGTACTACGTATTTGAGCCCTGTCGGCTGTTTGGTATGAACTCCTACGTATTTGAGCCTTGTCGGCTATTGGTTATTTTGAAAAGCGTCGTTTATTTAAGTTATTGAAAGTGAATATGTTAGAACGTATGACTTATTAGTTATTTGAAGCCATCTCGGCCATTATCGTATTTGAAAAACGTTGTTCAGTTATGAGAGATGAAGAGTAAAGCGTCGAATTTAATAGAAAGTATGAAGTACTACGTATTTGAGCCCCTGTCGGCTATTTGGTTATTTTGAAAAGCGTCGTTTATTTTAGTTATTGAAAGTGAATATGTTAGAACGTATGACTTATTAGTTATTTGAAGCCATCTCGGCCATTATCGTATTTGAAAAACGTTGTTCAGTTATGAGAGATGAAGAGTAAAGCGTCGAATTTAATAGAAAGTATGAAGTACTACGTATTTGAGCCCTGTCGGCTATTTGGTATGAACTCCTACGTATTTGAAGCCCTGTCGGCTATTGGTTATTTTGAAAAGCGTCGTTTATTTAAGTTATTGAATGTGAATATGTTAGAACGTATGACTTATTATTTATTTGAAGCCCTCTCGGCCATTATCGAATTTGAAAAACGTTGTTCAGTTATGAGAGGTGAAGAGTAAAGCGTCGAATTTAATAGAAAGTATGAAGTACTACGTATTTGAGCCCTGTCGGCTGTTTGGTATGAACTCTAACGTATTTGAAGCCCTGTCGGCTATTTGGTTATTTTGAAAAGCGTCGTTTATTTAAGTTATTGAATGTGAATATGTTAGAACGTATGACTTATTATTTATTTGAAGCCCTCTCGGCCATTATCGAATTTGAAAAACGTTGTTCAGTTATGAGAGGTGAAGAGTAAAGCGTCGAATTTAATAGAAAGTATGAAGTACTACGTATTTGAGCCCTGTCGGCTGTTTGGTATGAACTCCTACGTATTTGAAGCCCTGTCGGCTATTTGGTTATTTTGAAAAGCGTCGTTTATTTAAGTTATTGAATGTGAATATGTTAGAACGTATGACTTATTATTTATTTGGAGCCCTCTCGGCCATTTTCGTATTTGAAAAACGTTGTTCAGTTATGAGAGGTGAAGAGTAAAGCGTCGAATTTAATAGAAAGTATGAAGTACTACGTATTTGAGCCCTGTCGGCTATTGGTTATTTTGAAAAGCGTCGTTTATTTAAGTTATTGAATGTGAATATGTTAGGACGTATGACTTATTATTTATTTGAAGCCCTCTCGGCCATTATCGTATTTGAAAAACGTTGTTCAGTTATGAGAGGTGAAGAGTAAAGCGTCGAATTTAATAGAAAGTATGAAGTACTACGCATTTGAGCCCTGTCGGCTATTTGGTATGAACTCCCACGTATTTGAAGCACCCTGTCGGCTATTTGGTTATCTTGAAAAGCGTCGTTTATTTTAGTTATTGAATGTGAATATGTTAGAACGTATGACTTATTATTTATTTGAAGCCCTCTCGGCCATTTTCGTATTTGAAAAACGTTGTTCAGTTATGAGAGGTGAAGAGTAAAGCGTCGAATTTAATAGAAAGTATGAAGTACTACGTATTTGAGCCCTGTCGGCTGTTTGGTATGAACTCCTACGTATTTGAAGCCCTGTCGGCTATTTGGTTATTTTGAAAAGCGTCGTTTATTTAAGTTATTGAATGTGAATATGTTAGAACGTATGACTTATTATTTATTTGAAGCCCTCTCGGCCATTATCGAATTTGAAAAACGTTGTTCAGTTATGAGAGATGAAGAGTAAAGCGTCGAATTTAATAGAAAGTATGAAGTACTACGTATTTGAGCCCTGTCGGCTGTTTGGTATGAACTCCTACGTATTTGAAGCCCTGTCGGCTATTTGGTTATTTTGAAAAGCGTCGTTTATTTAAGTTATTGAATGTGAATATGTTAGAACGTATGACTTATTATTTATTTGAAGCCCTCTCGGCCATTTTCGTATTTGAAAAACGTTGTTCAGTTATGAGAGGTGAAGAGTAAAGCGTCGAATTTAATAGAAAGTATGAAGTACTACGTATTTGAGCCCTGTCGGCTATTGGTTATTTTGAAAAGCGTCGTTTATTTAAGTTATTGAATGTGAATATGTTAGGACGTATGACTTATTATTTATTTGAAGCCCTCTCGGCCATTATCGTATTTGAAAAACGTTGTTCAGTTATGAGAGATGAAGAGTAAAGCGTCGAATTGAATAGAAAGTATGAAGTACTACGTATTTGAGCCATGTAGGCTATTTGGTATGAACTCACACGTATTTGAAGCCCTGTCGGCTATTTGGTTATCTTGAAAAGCGTCGTATGTTTTAGTTATTGAATGTGAATATGTTAGAACGTATGACTTATTATTTATTTGAAGCCCTCTCGGCCATTATCGTATTTGAAAAACGTTGTTCAGTTATGAGAGATGAAGAGTAAAGCGTCGAGTTTAATAGAAAGTATGAAGTACTACGTATTTGAGCCCTGTAAGCTATTTGGTATGAACTCCCACGTATTTGAAGCCCTGTCGGCTATTTGGTTATTTTGAAAAGCGTCGTTTATTGTAGGCATTGAAAGCGAATATGTTGGATCTTATGACTTATTTTTTATTTGTAGCCCTCGTGGCCATTATCGTATTTGTAAAGCGTTGTTCAGTTATGAGAGATGAAGAGTAAGGCGTCGAATATGATAGAAAGTATGAAATACTACGTATTTGAGCCTTGTCGGCTATTTGGTTATTTTGAAAAGCGTCGTTTATTGTAGGCATTGACAACGAATATGTAAGAACGTATTACTTATTATTTATATGATGTACTCTTGGCCATTATCGTATTTGAAAAACGTTATTCAATTATGATGGAAGAAGAAATAAATTTATTACAATGCATATAATATATAATGACTATATAAAGCAATGTTGTTTGATGCCATTAAAAGAGTTTCATACATATTTCGACTAGCGAAATAAATTATTAAAATAATTTTCGTAACCTTCAGGTTAATCTTGACCGCCTCTTAAATATTTTGCCTCTTTTCGAAAATGTTTAGGCATCACCTTCTTATGAATTATTTTCTCTCAAAAAGGCCAGAATTGTTGTTGTACAATGCCTTATATTTTTCTAAAACTAATAAAATGATATCTTTTCGGTTTCGCATAATATCTGGTCCTTAACGACGATGAATAATCTAGATTCTCTTACCTGAAGTTACTTTCTTGAACGGAATTCTCAAATTTTTTCTTAAATTTGAAAATTGATTTTATATAATTAATTGGTTTTTTAACATTTTTTAGGTTGTTGTTGATAATGGGAATCAAAACATTTCATCATAATATACGAGTAGTATGAAGAACTTTAAGCGAGATTGCTAGGCAGACAAATTTCAGTCCTCATTTTCCCGCAAAAATTGTGACAGCCATTTTACAGACAAAAAGAAAAAGGAAACGTTTAGAGATGTTGAACAATTTAAGAAGTCATTTATATCGTCAAAGTGTGGATGAGAACTCACAATTTCAAAATTTAATCAATTCTAAGATCAATTTAATGCAAGCGCTAAATTAATCAATTGTCTAATAACTATCCGTTAAAACTGCAAAAAAAAACCAACATTTATTATTTTATTAAGCTATGCTTATATGATAAGATTGAAAATTATGTAGTTGAGTGGAAGAAGTGCTGTTCCATAACTGGTTAGCGTATGTTTATAAATTAAGATTTCGCTGTAGCCAGCACATTCAATTTATCGGAACTTGAAATTTTCTAATAAGCTTTTCTGTAAAAAGAGCACTCGTCAAAATTTATTATTTCGAACCATACAATTCTGTATAAAGGCTCTTGACAAATTAGGAAAAGCCTTACGTATTCTAAGTTTATATGCATATTTTATTGTACCAGAAATATCGTTTTTAACTTCGTTTTGATAAGCATTGTTTATTAAAATTTAAAGAATCGTGGGCTTTAATTTTTGTAAAAAACAACATACTTCGTTAGAGTCAGCTTTATTTATATAAATAGTACCACAGTGCCTTAAACTTCTTTATTTATATTTTTTATAAAGATTAGTATTAATTTATTCAGTTTTCTCTATTTTCATAACTCATTAATAGATTTTTAATAATAGTCCATAACAAGTGACCTTTTAAACATGAAATAGAATAATTAATAAAATAATCCTAAGCGATTTAATTAATAATCGACAAATCACAAGTGCACTTACTATAGTCCAGAGGACACTTTCGTACTTCTCCGATTTTGTTTACTTATCCTTTTTGTATCAATTCACTAAACTTAATTTAAAAAATACTTCAGCTTATAATTGAGACATGATTTTAAATTATTAAACATGGGATGTAAATAAAGTACTAAAAAGCAGTACGTTGTTATGTGTGGCAAGTTCGTGCTACAATTACTTTCAAAACTGTGTGAACAGATTCAAAAGCTTAAAACAAATTTCATTAGAGAGAATGTTTTTTTATAAACAAAAAAAAGGAGTGCTCACGTTCCTACAACGTTAAGAAAGATCAATTATTTTTCACATAAAGATCATCCATAGAATAAAAGACAATTGTACACGAATGCACCGAATTTCGAAATATGTAAAAATACCCATAAGTTCTGTGAAATTGTAATTTGAAAAGTTTTTGATCTAATATGAGTATCGTAGACAGTTTTGCACTGACTCGTAATCATCCCATACAATTTTGTTGTTGCGTCCAAAAAAAGAAAACCGTATTTGAATGCTTTCCATCAAAACAAAAGGCACGTCCACAAACGCTTCAAAGCTTACAAAACCCATAAATCTATGCCTTCTTATTAATGACTATTAGCAATACATTTATTTTTAAATTAAACGTCCACTGTCTCAGAAACTTCTACTTGGTGTTCGATTTTTATAATATTTTGCATTGTTATACTAGGCTTCTTATATTTTGAACTACTAGGATACCTCATCCACTTATCGTCAATTTATTATATTTGCCAATCCATTGGGAAACCGCTGTACTTTAGGTATACCTGTAAATTAACAAACTAACATACAATGTTTATCTGATTCGTACTTATATTTGTATCGTAAAAGACCATTTTCCGTATAAAATATTTTTTCTACTTGTCAATGTTTTTTTTTTTTTTTTACTTGGCTTTCATAATAATATGTAATACGAAAATATTCTCATTCGCTTTTTTGTATGATAATAAATACAAGACAACAATTAAAAGTCTTTTCACAACAAGCCTGTGGGTTATTGTAGATTTGATGCATGAGTAAACGGCGAAAATATCTGTGAGATATGATATAGTTTTTGGTTCAGCTCGAAAGATATTCGTAATAACACAGTCTTCGCAGAAGCATGTAATTATTTCTTAAATAAAAAGTAATTAGGTGATTGTCTCTTGAGTTTTGTAAATTTTCGAGCGCTCAAACTTTTTCCGCACAAGTAGGATTACCAAAATGGCAGATGAAAATGCCTGCCAACGTAGTTGTTGAATTTAACAAAAAAAAAAAAAAGGAAACGCGTAGAATATTTAATTTATAAAGTTTTTAATTATTAGCTAGACATATTTTTACACACGTAAGCTTAAGCTTAAGGAAATTTACTAAGAAACAAGCGTTATCATTTTTTAAAAGAATATTCTTTGCGTTAAAACAACATTTTGATTTTAAATTCCTTGCTTCGTAAAATAAAAATTCGTATTTTTTTCTTGAAATTCCAAAAATGCAATGAAGTGTGGGTTGTTGTGGAAACATTTAATATTTTTATCGTTTGCTTAACCAATCATTTAGCAACTAGTCTTCGAGATTCGATGACACATGAATATGTTACGAATTCCACACCTTCATAAAATCGTTCCAAGTTTCATTGAATTTAATCAAAAACAAAATGCGTTTTGCAATGAATTTTAGTTTTAATTTTTTCTTGGCTGCTATTTATACATGTTTTTTGGGGTTAAACATTTTAACTAGTTTTACTAAAACTTGAAATTCGTACAAAATGTGCTTCTTTTTTTGTACGGTGTCGATCCTTCCAATATACCACACCTTTGTATTTATTCATTTCAGAGTAAAAAATCACTCTTAACATATCATTGAAATTAATAAAGGAAGGTACACACATTATAAAACATTCTTTTTATAAATAAAAAAATTATCATAAGTGAATGCCAATTTCTGCACACTGGTAAGAGCTTTTATGTTGTTAATTTCAATTGCATAAATAAATGTTTTGTGAGAAAAAATAAACATTGGTATAAGGATATTAACAGCCTTTCCTCAAATTTATTTATATTTTCTATGTTTGTCTTTTTAGTTGGTTTCGAAAATTATTATGTATTGTGTTGATAGATGTAATATGTATACATAAGTCATGATCCTTAACTTCGGCTTTCAGACTAATAGGCATTGCCCAGTAAAAATAAAACACATTTTCCTTTTTTATTTTACTAAAAATACTTCATTGAAAAGGGCAATCAATTTTATGCATGAGTAGATATGCAAAAAAAAACTTTTTTCATAACAATGACGATCGTTTAGAAAAGTAAAGAACGTAAGAACTAGGGTATTTAGAAGAAACTAATTTGGATGGCGCATGTATAAGATTTCAAGTATTTCTGAATATTTTTTGTTTAATTAAGACAAAACTTCAAACTTCGAAGTGTGCCAGTTAAAAAAAATCGTACTTGTTTTTATTTGTATCAAGTAATAATTTTATTCTTATGAAATGTTGAAGCCAGTAACCAGGTATTGACTGACTAATAAGCTACCATTTTATTTAAGTGAAACTAATGTTTAGTTGCTATACATTTATTATTTTAAATTATGCAAACGTATTTTTGTGATCAGGTCTTAAAAAGCCAGATTTTTTGTTAATCAATTTGCGTTTGGTAATATTCTAACACCGATTTCAATTTTTAGATCAGACTTAGACCCTTACTATAAAATATTAAATTAGAACCTTTCGAAATCCATAGAGCCTTTAGTTGCCCACATATTCTAAACAAAAATTGTACAAAGTATGGTGTTACTTTCGATTCAAGGCGAATTCGACTATGCAAAAAAAGAAAGGTTTAAATAACATTAGTCCCAACATTGTTATGTTTTTACCGAATCTTAAACCTATAAATATGTTTAACATTACACTTTCATAGTTAACAAACTATTTTAAGTTGAATTATATTTTAAAGAACAAAATAATTGAAAGAAAAATAAAAAAACAATTATATTTAAAGCAATCTGCGGCGGTAGGCACAAACACAAATGTGAGCTCGGATCATGGTTTCTTCTTCTTTTTAATACCAAATTGAGTTGAAATCACAGAGCATAATGAAAATGAAAACCTGCATTTTAATATAAGATAAAACACACAATTGTTATTTATCCTTGCAGCAGAAATTCGTTTCTAGGACCGTCTGCAAAGTAAAATGTTAAAGCAATATAAACAAAAACTTTTGACAGAAAGTGCCTTCTAAACACACTTTTTCGCTTTACTTTAATATATTAAAATGTATAAATATAAAAAAAAATATACCTATACATTTATTTTTTTAAAGGACAAGAAAAAACTAGGATACCTACAAAATTAAGAAAATTTGTCCAAGCTACCCAAACGTAATTTTTTGAATTGACGTTTCATTTCAAGCAAAAGACGTATAAACAAAAAAAAATCATAATTAAAGGCCGAAAAGTTTTGACAAAAAAAATCACTTTACTATGAAAAATAGTTTGAATCACTGTACTCTACAACTACTATTGTCGTGATCATGAAGATGACATAATGTTCAGGCATTTTCATTTACTTTCATGTTTAAGTATAGGCTTATATGCACAGAACAATACTGTTAACAATAACGACATTACTTTTTTTCATAAGCAGCTGTAGTGCTGTACTGTACAAACTGTTCACACGTCTGATAAGGTAAAAGAGTTGAATGCGTTATCATGAAACAAAGTTATTCAATACAAAATGAAAGTACTAAAGCCTTTAAAATAAGGACTCATTTATAAAAAGAAAAATACAAATATTAATTGACCTGTCAAAAATGCAAAGTTTATCTATTTATTTTGAATGGAATAGTGATGTTTGGACTTAGATCAATTAAGAACTCTTTGCTAGATATTCAAATATTCATGTTTTGTTGTAATTACAAGTGCACCTTTTTTTATTTACAAGTGTTTTCAAAGACTACACGTCTACACGAATAAATAGTTTTTCGGTACACATGTACAAATTACAAGTTAAAATTCACGTGAATTAAATACACCAACTAATCGAGAGCTTTGATCGACGATGCCGAATGGCTTTGGAGAATTCACGCAATCATCACCCATTTAAAAAATAAAAAATAGAAAAGAAGAAAATATAAGAAAAATATTTAGAATAACAAATTCGAATACCTGATGCAATGATCCTATGAATTTACGGAAACGTACTTTAAAACTTGGGCATACTTAACAAATTAAGATTGATTCGAAAACTAATTATTTTATGTTATTACTATTGTTTTATTACTATTGTTTTTAAACTACGAAAAATGTACTGATGCATTATAACTATGTTACAAAAAACAATTAAAAATAATACAATCATAAAACTTTCACTTTAAATGCTATAAAATAATATTTGAGCCACTGTACTCTACACACTCATACCAATGCCATGATCACATACGACGTGCATTTTCATTTACTTACTTTAGTGCACATATATATTACCTACATAAGAAATGTTATTTTATGACGAAAGTAGGCTTCGTTTCGTTCCTCTTGGGCTTTTTAGCTGTACAAGAAAATGATCAGTAATCAATTGTTGTAAAGATATGAAAGTGGAAACGAGTGTCATTTATAAAGAAAAGACAAAGGCATTACAAAGTAAAGTTAAATTATTTGATGTTTTCAAAATTCTCTTACATCGTACAAAGTATACTCGGATTATAAAACCTAAATAATAACGTGAGCTTTATTCTAAGCGTACGTACACTTGACCTAAAATAAATTTAGAAATGTTTTAGAAAAGTAAATCTAACATTTTCAATAACGGCAACCACTGGAACTTTTTGATTGAAGTTTACATACGAGTAAAGTGTGTGTTTTAATAAATCGAATGGTTTTTCATGTAAACTTGTTTCTAAAAATCTATTTGTCTTGTTTGATCCAGTCCAAAATTGAAATTTTGACTTAAACGCATATGATTTTCTAATATTTTTGAATAATATTGTTTCACAACCGTTAACGAATACCTACGACTTTTATTGAACTTAATTAGTGTGTATAATATACATATAACAAGCAAAAAAATATGTATATAACAAGCAAATTCATAAACAAAGAACGGTCAAGTTGAAACTATAAATGAACTACGTTAAGTTAACCTTTAACCTGTATACATAAAAACAAAACTATAGCATGTAGAACACTTCTTACAAAGAATACTTTTTGAGATTCATGCCCATTCTTCCAAAATATGTACTTACTTCCATGTGTCATAAATACTTGCACTAAATATTTCCTTTAATTTGTTTAGTTGTTCTTAAAGCCATCGTTGTTGAAGTTCAAAAAATTGTACAGAGATCGTAGGTATTCGAAGATAAACTTTCTTACATAATTATGTTTTATACGAGTTGGTTATCAAAATTTTCTTTAAGTTAAGTTTGACATACTAATATGTATCCATAATTTTGTTTTTGATTAGAAGACTTAAGTATACACTCAAATGGGACATCGAATGAGTTTAAGTAAATTGTGTATGTATGACTTCGCTTCCTAAGAACTTCGTTTGTTTTCCTATATTTTTATCTGCTTTTGCCTTTGTTGTACTTTTCTGTAAAGTTTTTTTGAACGATTTCACTTACACCCACTACATAATGTTGATTAAAGGGATTCAATTCAACATCAAAACGACCACAACACTAAATAATCGCATTGTTATCAACAAATAATTGTCTGTCGAAAAGTTACTCACCATTTATGTAAATTGTGGTAGTTTCAATTTAATTGTTTTGTTTTCTAATTTTTCTCATATACTGCTTACAACATTAACTAGAAAGGATTCCAAATGTTTTCTCATATAAGGTGTTCGTTTGGTCTCATGGTTTATTTTTACTCTTCTTCAAACCTTTTCCAAATGCTTTTAAAAATTTTATCCTTAAAAATATAAATGATGACACATCAACTACCACCAAACATGCTGCTAAATTATTTCCTAGATTTATCTCAAAAGTTTATTAAGAGACCTTCGAGCTTAAAGTAATTCGAAAAATCCAATCTAAAACAAGGCTTAAGCAAGCTTCTACAAATTTATTTAAACCTTCATATATAGGTACATAATTCGTTTATTAATCTATGTATATGTTTAATTTCCCTATTTAGATTATATTTTTGATGTTTCTTGCTCACACTCTGTACGATTAAGCCATTTTTACTAAAAAAAACGCTACAAGTGTTATGTACAATTCAAGTTACAGTTTCTGTAAAGAAATAAAACAAAATATTTTTTTTTTTCAAGTTTAACCAAGCTACAATGTATTTAAACTTTAAAGTGACTGATTTACCGCCATGACGCCTGCTTTTTTTATATTCAGGTTACTATTTTCACCATAGGCTGGGTTCTATTTCCATTGGCCACAAATGTAAAATACTCCATAATTTTTGTTTCCTATATTAAAATTCGTAGGCTTTCTTTAATGTACAAAAATATGCATTTATGTGTGTAATAAGAGTAAACAGTAAACTATTTTCGAGAGAAAAACATGTGGTGTGTATAAAATATGAGTCTCTAAATCGTAGTTTTTTCAGAACTTCGATGTAAATTGGTCGTATATGTACAATGCTTTCGTAAGTAGTTGACAGGCCTTAAAAAATTGTGTAAATATGTTGTACTGTTGTGTATTCAAATAACAAAAAAATATCTTTCTCCACAGTACAAAAAAAGTATGAAATAGTCTATAGTATTGGGCATTGCCATCAAATAACAAACAATAACCACAAGGATCGAATATTGCCTGCGTATTTTTTCCAAGTATTGGAGTGTTATTTAATATATTTGCAAAGTAAACATTTTTTCTCTAATTTTTATGTGTTTCTTTACTAAGTTTTATATTTATTGGCCTACTCTAAAAACATCACTCTCATTTGATAGCGAGTTTTTTTAATTATAATTTATTTTCTCTTAACTCACTGACTCAAATTTTATTCTTCGGTGTTAAAATTTAGTTCAATCATCTAAATGTGAACATATCCATTTTGTTTTTTTATAAATACATATATTTAAAAGGAAATTTAAGAGCGGTCTATAACATATATATAAACAGTCACAAATGAATGTAAAAACATAAAACCGAAAGCATTTGCTTTGTCCTTATTTTGCGTAATGATCAAAACCATTAGAAGGATATAATTGGTGTATTGTAGTTTGATTTATGTGCTGATTTGGTAGAGTTGTGAAATGGTTTTAAATCCTTCTATGCAACTATGTATTTAATAAAACGAAATGCCTGTGGCCTTTTGAAGCTTAAATGTTTTATTTAAAAATTACAACGAAAGAAAGCCTGTCATTTCTTTTGAAAAAGACCTACATAAAATCGAATAATATACATAAATTCTTTCTAAGGCATTGTAGATTTTGTGCATGTGTATACGCTGTCATATATGTATGTATGTCTACATTCATGACTACATATTGTGTTTAACATACATATACCAACAAACAAACAGATGGGGATGGTTTATCTTGAACAAAAACTAAGCTTCATAAACAGCAACAAATAATTTTGTATAAATTAAACCCCAAACTATAAGCAACTAAAAATGGCTTTTTCTAAAAAAACAATTACATAGGCTCTCATATAAAATGCATCGGCTTCCTTCACATGATTCTTTTACATTATGTATACTTCTTTGAAAAATAATTTGATTATTTTTTTGTATTTTCAAATACGTTTTTACCTTATGGCTGCGTATATAAAATAATATATTTTCTCTCATTTTGTTAATTAATAAAATAAGGTTTACGTTATACTAAAATACTTCTTCATCAAGCAAAAATTACTCCTAAAACTACTTTCTGTGTGTAAAATTACACTAAAATATTTCCTTGATTACTTATTTTGACAATATTCATTATATTATGTTTCATGATATTGCTTCTCACATCTCTCCTTTTGATAAAATTATTTCAATAAGACGCAACTTGTTAAATAAAATAATTTTGTTATTTAAGTATTATTTTTTCAGCTATTTTAGTTTTTTAATAAGTCAAAATCACGTAGACTTTTTGTGGTCTAATAAAAATGTTGTAACATTAAAAAAATGAAGCAGCTAGGAAGGAACTCTTCTTTAATTACGTTGTATAAAATTTCTTTCCATTTTCAAAACCAAATTCTCGAAATCATCAAATACAAATTTGTATGTAAAATTCTTTTTCAAATTTAGTGCATAAAAAACATAGAAAAAACACTTTTCAAATATGTATGTAATGCCTAAAAAATATTTATTAATCTATTTCATTTTGTACTACCTATGATATTATTCATGACTTCTTTCCTCGTTTTATCAAAGCTCACAAAACGCAAACTCATTATGTTTCACCTAGAAACTTAGTCGTAAGCACTTAAATTTGAACACATTCCGATGCATTTCGAAAGAAATTAATGCTGAGACTCATATTTCATGGTGCTTTCTAAGATTGTAAAAGATATTTTTCTACTTCATTAATTTGTCCAAAAATATCTCAGCTTAAAAAATAAAATTTTACTAATTTCTTCCAGCACCAATTCATAAGAAATGAAGATTTCAAATAACAATGTCTTAACTTTAGATAACTTGATATGTTTTTAGACATTAACTAGATATTTTCTTCAAATATTCTTTACTCAAACTTATTATTCATTCCAGTTTTGAACCAATTTTTATTTGTTTATATTTTAAATTTCTACTTCACTACGTAAAACAATTATTAAATCAATTTTGTATGGCCTAATACGACGAAACAAACAAAATCTCACACGTACCACGAGCATTTCAATGTTTTTATCTACAATTTTTTTCTTCAACATTTTATGAAACAAAACAAAAAAATTCTAACTCACATATAATCACGTCAAAAGTATAATTGTTATAATAAATCTTATTTCAACAAAAAAGATATCCACATAACACCGTTTTGTAATAAAATCAGAAGCAGAACGAGACAGCAGCCTTACAACGACAATTTTTTTTGTAAAATACTTTTACTTTGAACTTGTTAATGTTTTAAATATTGATAATATTTTAATTTTAACTATTGTTTACTTTTCTCGAATCATTTTTTGTTATTTTATATTTACTTGTCTTATACACTTCCTACATATTTAGTTAATGAAAACTAATTAATCAACAGTCTTTTAATCCAAATCGCATAGTCTATAGTTTTATTGTCAACAGTTCATATGTAGAACTTAATCTATTTGCGATAGATAAATTAATATACAGCACTATAAATTCTATAATAAATAATTTAATAAGTAATCAATTGGGCACCACAACCCTACTCCTAGAAATAACCATAATTTGTAGAATTTTAAACAGATCCCTATTTTCTTAGAGCTTAAACTATCATTTATCAAAACAACGTCTTCAATGTCAAGAACAACTTTAGTAGATTTTCAAAACCCCATCATTTGTTCGTCTTTGAACTATAGTCACCAATCAACCAACCACATATAACGTCTTTCAACTCTCAACACTTCAATGAATAAAATACGAACAAACAATAATCTTCGATATGAAAGTTTCCTTTATCCTTTCACCTTTATTTTTCTGTTAAAAGGAACTCAAGATATAAAATACAATGGAAATATCATTCAATCACATTACTCTAATTCAACCAACTCCTCACAAGAGAGTCAAAAAGTATTCTATAACTGCAAAGTATCACATTACAAAGCGTTAGTAAATTATAAATATCAAATCCAAATCAAAGAACGCCCTATTCCTACAAACCTTAAAAAGAAAATCAAATTTACTGACTGAATGAAAGATAATAAGCAGTCCATTTACTTGTTAAAAAAAATAATAAAATTATAAAATCAAAAAGCTATGGGAATCGCTAAAACAAAAATAATAAATAAGTTTTAAACTTATGATAAATTAATAAATCATAATTAGTATCATTTGTTTTCGATGCAATTATAACCTCCATAAATTATTATTATTACATTTATTTAATATTAAATCACCTTAAAACCCAATCATAAAAATTCAACAAGAACTTACGACTTAAAAACATAAAAATTCTCTACAAAAACGAGTTAAACATAAAAAATAAGATTATAATCCTACCTATACAAACCTCCAAATTTCTTCCTTAACTTTTATTCATTAAAATAGGTTTGTTAATATTTATAACCTATCAGGCTCTATCAAAGTAGCAACGAAACGTTAGTTGCATTAAGTAGATAAAATCCATTGATTAAATGTTTTAATGAGATGAGAAATGAAGTAGAAACAGAAAATAAGTAAAACACATAATGTAGACAAGAACCTCCCTAGTTATGTTTATATTTGATTGTTTAAAGAGTTGAAAACTTGCACCTGTTATGTAGTCTTGAAAAAATTGAAAAAACGACCTTGAGACATTATGTAAAAAGTCTTAAAGTACCTACATATACTCTTGTTTACATTCACAATTTCCCCTTTGAAATCCTGCACATTAAACTTTATTGGAAACAAAGAAATATTTTAAAAGCTACCTTCACTTGATGTATTTACATATTTTATTAATTTCATTTAAGAAAGAATGAAAACAACACTTACTCCGTTTTTTTTTTGTCTTAGTCCCAGGGTTTGCTAACTGAGTAAAAAAGAAATTCTCTTATGTTCAATAAAACTAAAGAAGCGAAACATTAATTGACGTAATTGTTGTCATTGATGATCTTCACAAAAATGTTAATGCACAGAAAAAAGTAAAAACTTATCTGCACAAGACGCACTAAAAACAAATTCGTTCACATTCCTATGATAAAAATCAGATTATGCACAGTCAAACCTTGAATGTATTTTAAGTTTCCAAAAGTAATAAAATTCCGTGCACTCTTAAGAGTTTTCTAGGTAGGAAGGTAGTTTAGTAGGTAGGCCCACCCCTGCCGAAAGGATCAACAGGGACAACATGAAAACAGTTGGGATTTAAACCCAAACTCTAGATCTAGACCAATCATACTGCCAGCGTCTATATATGCTTGTTCAAAAATCCAGATGGAAATTTGTATTGCAGAGTATTCGTTGGTGGAAGTGAAACGATGGTTTGCTCAAGTCTGTGACTGGCCATCGCCGTCTACGACTAACGAATATTACCATCCAACACTATGAGAGGCACAGCAAGTAAGGTTCAAACTTATTTTCTAGAACTGAAGAGTATAAATACTGTCGCCATACGCAGTATACTCAATGAAATGCTTCTATCTGCAAAGACTAGAGGTCAAAGACAAATGTGGAAAGATGTGTAGCACAAGTCTGTGAAAGGCCGTTGCCCTCATGACATAATAAGTGAAACCATCCAACACTATGAGAAACGCAGGAAGAGGGTCTGATCCTATCTGCTAGAAATCAAGAGTACAAATACTGTCGTCATTCGCAGTACACTCAAAGAAACGCTTCATCTGCAAACAGAAGTAGTCGATGAGACTTCATCTGCAAACAGTAGAGGTCGAAGGCAAACGTGGAAAGATGTGTAGCACAAGTCTGTGAAAGGCCGTTGCCCTCATGACATTATAAGTGAAACCATCCAACACTATGAAAAACGCAGGAAGAGGGTCTGATCCTATCTGCTAGAAATCAAGAGTACAAATACTGTCGTCATTCGCAGTATACTCAAAGAAACGCCTCATCTGCAAACAGAAGTAGTCGATGAGACTTCATCTGCAAACAGTAGAGGTCGAAGACAAACGTGGAAAGATGTGTAGCACAAGTCCGTGAAAGGCCGTTGCCCTCATGACATTATAAGTGAAACCATCCAACACTATGAAAAACGCAGGAAGAGGGTCTGATCCTATCTGCTAGAAATCAAGAGTACAAATACTGTCGTCATTCGCAGTATACTCAAAGAAACGCTTCATCTGCAAACAGAAGTAGTCGATGAGACTTCATCTGCAAACAGTAGAGGTCGAAGACAAACGTGGAAAGATGTGTAACACAAGTCCGTGAAAGGCCGTTGCCCTCATGACATAAAGTGAAACCATCCAACACTATGAAAAACGCAGGAAGAGGGTCTGATCCTATCTGCTAGAAATCAAGAGTACAAATACTGTCGTCATTCGCAGTATACTCAAAGAAATGCTTCTATCTGCAAAGACTAGAGGTCAAAGACAAATGTGGGAAGATGTGTAGCACAAGTCTGTGAAAGGCCGTTGCCCTCATGACATTATAAGTGAAACCATCCAACACTATGAAAAACGCAGGAAGAGGGTCTGATCCTATCTGCTAGAAATCAAGAGTACAAATACTGTCGTCATTCGCAGTATACTCAAAGAAATGCTTCTATCTGCAAAGACTAGAGGTCAAAGACAAATGTGGGAAGATGTGTAGCACAAGTCCGTGAAAGGCCGTTGCCCTCATGACATTATAAGTGAAACCATCCAACACTATGAAAAACGCAGGAAGAGGGTCTGATCCTATCTGCTAGAAATCAAGAGTACAAATACTGTCGTCATTCGCAGTATACTCAAAGAAACGCCTCATCTGCAAACAATAGAGGTCGAAGACAAACGTGGAAAGATGTGTAACACAAGTCCGTGAAAGGCCGTTGCCCTCATGACATAAAGTGAAACCATCCAACACTCTGAACGATCTAGCTAGAAATAGTAAAGATCTCATAAGAACAAGCACTGCGTGTGAAAACCGCAGCGTATAGTTGATTTTTAAAGGAACAGATGGTTCAACTTAGTCCGTGACTGGTCACAACCGGTTTAGACGAAAGTTGGTCATACTGACCTCTAGAATAGTGTTCAAAACACTCCAAACAAGCGTCTGATTAAGACGCTCCAAACAAGTGTCTGATTAAGACGCTCAAAACAAGTGTCTGATTAAGACACTCCAAACAAGTGTCTGAATAAGACGCTCCAAACTACAAGCATCTGATAAAGACGCTCCAAAAAACAACAAAAACAACAATAAGGCGTCGGCCTGCCTGATGCGGAGGTGAGTTGTCGGAATCTTTTTTGGTTTTTGATAGGTTCATCCCTCGGGATCTAAAATAGTTGCGACAGTTGCCTAAAGAAGGAGAGTTGAGGAAGTCATTATTGAATTCTGTGACAGGTGTTAATCCCTTGAGATAAATAGTGGCTCCAAGAACAAACCTATCGACGCTAACGGTAAAACGTAAAACAGGAGAGTTTTCGAATTTTTTTTTATGCTTTGGTGGTGACACCCATCGAGTCTGGAAGAAGTTCGACACTTACCTAAAGTAGGGGAGTCGATGAGATCATTAAAATCTGTGGCAGGACATACCCCGTCGAGATGAGTAGTGGTTCCAAAGACAAACCAATCGATGGTAAATTGAAAAATAAATAATTAATTTTTTAGTTCTCTTTTTAATAACAAATTTTAAATAATTTAATTTTTATATAAATTTAATATCAAAAGTACAAAGTAATTAACAAATCTATTCAACTGGACACCGACAATCTAAAATCGAATGGATTGAATATTTCTTCTCTTCTTTTTGTTTAATTTTTTTGCATTGCTAGCCCTGATATTTTTGTTCAAGCCAATGGTATCATCGCAATCCACCAGTTCCTTTTCTTTCAAAGACATTCTTTTCAGAAACTATAACTGAGGAACCAACGGGCTGATGAATAGTTTTAATTAGTTTGTTTGATCTCGCTTTCACATTATATGGCTTGTTCTAATTTTTGATAAAAACAATAAAGGAAATCGATGTCCCTTTTCATGTGTATGGATTAATCTATGTAGATAAGGCATGAGTTAAAAAAGAAATGCTTCCTTGCATTAACCCTTGAACAACAGGTACTTAAAAAAAATGCTTTTATTCTCGTAAACATTTTACTTTCACTTAATTGGCCAGTTCTGGTGTCCATGAAGCACGTAAAAATGAATTTGTGTTGGTGATATGAAAAGTAAGTTTGCTGTTGAAGAATATATATATATTTACTATACATACGTACATACATATGCAAATTATTTCTTTCCCTTATTTAATGTTAGCATTTATTTAGTGATGCATTCATAACTTCTTACTCAACCTTGTGATCCCGGTCACTAGGCTTACTAAATTTACCAAGGTAATTTTTGTAAATTTTTTTTCTTTCTTCGGAATACCGTTTCTTTTAGATTTTTCCTATTGTTTTTCTTTTTTTTGAATCTTATAGCATTTTCGATATTTATATGTGGTCATCAATATTTTTTTGTCTGAAACAAACCAAAAGAGAACTTATTATTTTTAAGGGCAGAACTGGAACTAATAATGAACCTGTGCGATGTGTAAAAAGGAAACCAGAATACCATCGAAGCCCGATAAATCTAAGTTTGACAATTTCTATTTCAATGCATGGGAGTATTTTCTAAGACCAGATTGCTTAACGCAACATTACTCCATCTAGCATATTGCAACAGCTGCTGGATTGTGCTGAGTTTACGTGAAATATTAAGTTTTATATCCATACAAGGATGCATGGAATTGTATATTGTGAAGATTTTGGATTGGATTTTGTTTTTACTTTGTCGCTGCACCGTTTGAAGATTTTTGATAGGAAAACGTGGCTAAGATAATGATTTAATAAATTTTTTTTTATAACTTTGAAGTATTCAGTAACAATTTTTGAAATTATTTGTTTTAGGTTCTTTGATTTCATTTTTACTCAAGACTTATTTCAAATTTAAAACAAGTATTTTTAAAATTTAGTTTTTTGTATTTTAAACAATTTTCTAAACCTTTCGATAACTTTTGGGTTTTATTGTTAAATTTACCTTTAAATATAATTTTAAATGAATTATCTTTTTCTGAAAAATAACTCCTTAGTTTCGCTTAAACTTTTTTCAGCTCTCTTGACGAGTTTTTGCATTATTTTATTTCACTTCGATAAGAATACTTTTTGTATTAAGAAAACCTATAAAATTTATTTTTCTTAATTCGACTTTTATTCTCTGGCGAAGTATATTTTCAGTATAATCGAAGCTAATAAAAATAACTCTTAAATTAGGAAAAAAAAGTTTCTTAATTTGACATTTATTTTCATTTTAGCTACAAAACAAATTACTTGATTTATTCTTTGCCTTCACGGCTCATAAATATATAAAAATGTGTTCTTTATTCAACAGCTAATGGCAGCCATTTGAACGTACCGCTGTAACACGTCAAGTCTCTTAAAATACTAAAGATGACTTCTGTGATCACGTACAGGATGATGTGCTGCACTATGTATGAATATTTATGAATATTTCAGCTCAATAAGATAGAATTAAATATTTTATTTTGCTAAGTCTAAGATTAAGACTATTTTATCAATCAGGTCACACTGTACATACTATGTACTTTATTCTTATTTATTCCTTTGTTATATAAATTATAATTATTAAAGGAAAGTATTTTCACTAAAAATATGTAAGCATGCTCTTTGCACATATTTTATTTAACATGACCAAGTATTCTAAATTACATTTATGATCTCATTCAAAATCAAGTAGTTATTACTAAGTATTTTTACTTGTAAAAAGATATAACTATGCACAGTAAACAACGTATCGTAAACTATTCTGTATTACACATTAAATCGATAATTGGTTGTTTTGTAAAATATTATGCATTTTAATTAGTACCTATAAACAAGTATATTAAAATTCGTTATTCTATGAATCACAAAGTATCAATTTGCATTTGTCGGAGTATTTAAACTTAAGTATAAATGTAACCTTAAGTCTCCTTAACGGAAAACGAAATCAATATCCCTTCATCCGTAAGGATGTACAAAGCACCAATTGTCCGGTGGGATTTGTAAAACATGTATTTCTATTCCTATAGAAATGATTGAATGTGCATAAAATAGTTCCTTTCCTTTCGGTTGCCTTTGTAAAGGCAATCGGTTCCTTTTCAAACAAATCCCACCACCCCAAATGTTTCTCAAAGAGATATGGATCAATTTAAATAATATTAAAAAAAAAAAATCAAAATAAAGAGATTTGAAGATGTTTTAAAGCGTACGTATGAAAGACGCACTTTTAAGGGCGAAATTGTACGCATACTTGAGACAGACAGAAGAGTTGGTGGAATCCAGAATTCGATGATGCATACATGGCCTACGTTGTCGGCGATATCTATAAACGAGCGATGTTCAAATGACGGGATAAGAGAGCTTGACATACCTTGAATGAATCATGATTGTGTACGTATCTCATATTTGACTAATATCAAGGAGCCGTAGTTGTCAGTCAAAACAATTAGATGGACCTTAGGAGCCAATACTAAACGTCTCTACATTGGACTGATTTTCAATGGCGGTAGCTAATTGTATCATAAGACGGAACGGATAAATAGTGAGAAATGGTTTAATTCTCAAACAAAACAATTTAAATATATTTTTTCTGTTCTCAGATATCCCAGATCAAGCAAGCGGAGGGTTTCGTTTTTGGAGTTTCATCTTTGCAGATTGCTAAACTAAACTTTTAAACAAAGTCTTTACTCAAATGGAGTTTATTTTTTCATACTGACTACAAAAAAATTATTACAAATAAATAAACGCAAATTGAAGAAATTGTACTTATTGATTGTAAAGAATGTTTTGTATAATTAAAGAAATTCAATATTAATTTGTAAACTTAAAGATAGAGTGAATAATATTATAGTTGAACAAGTACCAAACATAACAAAATCTTAAAATAATGTATCAAAAGAAATCTAAAAGCCTAATTTTATAAATAAGTTCTTAAGAATATCTAATTAAGCCCATTTGTCACTTAGAAGTAAGAACTTTGTACTTATAGATAACTTAAAATTAAGAACTAATTGTTATAAGTAGTATATAGAGATTTGTTCATTAAAAAATAAACAAAAATCTTTAAATCTGAAACATAGAAGGAAAAATTTAAGGCAATATAACGCTGCCAATATCTACAGGTCTCTTTATACATGTGATTTGAGAACTTTTTAATTTTACTCCCTTAACTTTGCTTTTCAATTACAAGTTTCATTCAAAAATCTAGTTATATAATTTATGCAAAAAAGAAAAACTTATTTAAAAAACTAAAAGAAAAACTATTAACTTGGAACTAAATAATAAAAAAATAAATAGATTGTTAGAACTTTGAAATAAGTAAGAAAAAACATGTCTTTTTCATTATTTACATCTCCACTTGTTCACGTTCGATGTCTTCTCGATTTAAAGAGGAAAAGAAAAGTCTTTTCATTGCAACCAATTTCAACCAACTATCCTTAAATCCTATGCCGTTGGCATTGGTCATTGACAATTTCAAGAAGCCTTCAAAATTAGTCTCTGGCCCTTATTGCGAGTGTCGTTTGGCTGTCGATACACGACGGTTGTCGATAGTCGAACATCGAAAATGAAATTTGGTATTGCGCATTCTTATTGTTCGACACTTTCAATTTTGAATATCAAATATCAAATTATAGGATTTATTCATACTACTACTTTCATTATTCAAAGTCAACAGAAATCCTTGTCGATAGAGCCACACAATACCAAAAGGAAAATTTGTCGAAGTTTTCGACCCTCTTGGTTTCACTTGAACTCCAAAACAAAACCCATAGTGAGATGGAGAATGCAGGCTAAAAGCACTACCAAATGTTGATTCAAAAAAAAAAAAAAAAAAAAACAAGGGCTGCTTGTGACCATTAGAAAAAGATGTCCAAAGAGAAAAGAAGAGTACGTCGAATTCTCAAAAAAAAAAAGTAAAAGCATGAGAAGCGCTCGTTTGAACAAATTGAGAAATGCAATGATAGGAGCGAAAGTCTTACCAGAAGGTAAAAAGATCATGACAAGGTGGCAAATCTCGAACTGATGAAAGAAAAGACTTACAGGTGATACTATCGCAGTGAGCAGTGGCTAATGAGAATGTGGGGATATCACTTCTACAAACAACTTAACGGCGGTGAAGATACAAACTCTGTGACAAAATGCCAATATAGGCAAACATAACTTTGAGGTAGTACAAGTGTTCGTCTACCTCGGATTCTCTATTGGCACGGAAAATAAAATTAGTGCGGCGGAGATCGAATGAAGAATTGCTCTTGCTAGTCGCTGCTTATTAGTTAGTTGTTCATTAGGTTTGTTGTTCACAAGCTTGAAATAAACTGTTTTGGTAGCTTATAAAAATGAGGTAAAATAGAAAAAAAACCGTCTCTACAAAAAACCAGAGTAACTCTTTGTAAGACCTTGATCATCCCAGTTTTGATATCATCTTTCTATCTGGCGTTACGAGAATCGTAATATCAAAGGGCTCAAGAACTTAACTGTCTCACACCAGTGATCGGCTCGTGGGGCACGTATTGACGTCAGAAGTGACGGCAAGCCTCTCGGTTTTGGATTGTTCCATGTCTGAGGTTAACTAAATGCAGATTTCTATGAATTTGTCTATACCAGGAATGTTTTGGTCTGCGTTTCTTTTTGAGCGGATTCTCCCGATTTATCCTTTGAACATGACAATACCAATTGAGCCATTCGTGTTTTTTGATGTAAAGGCTTCCAAGGATCTTGGTACTTCTAAACGATCAAGCTTTAAATCTGACATACAGTGCAAAAGCATGGGTCTCATCCAAAGGGGATGAGGAACCCTTGTCATTTCGAATAAAAAGTACTCAGAAAGATCTTTAGTCCCGTACGTGATGGAATGTGTGGAAAGGAAGATTCAACAACGAACCAGCGAATTGATAATAACGCTTTCCCTCAGTGGGTTTTCGAAAGCACATTGCAGGACAGTCGCGGAAAGGAAAGACTTAGTTTTAGGTGGCGCAATGGGGGTGAAAAGGACCACAGCTGACTTACAGTGTATTGTTGGCGAAATATGTTGGTTGAAATCTAGGTTCATTGCGAAGAAAATTCATAGCAACTTCAATGTTCATATAAAACGAAATAATTCCCTTAAGTTTTTCGAATTGGAAATGTAAGGAAAACATGAAAACAAGCAAAAAAAATCTCAATAGTCGAAACGATATCAACTCAACATATTGGTTCTTGCTTCACGTAAGTATAGAATGTAATTTACTATTTATATCGATACGCTATTTAGCAACACCGGCTTGAAAGATAGAACACCTTTTTGCAGGAGTCAGAAATTTAAATCCAGAATATTGCTGAGGAAAGCTGCGAAATATAAAAACCAAAAGTCTGAAACCAGAATAAAACAAAAAATCATGGCGATTGGTATTTTGCTTCTTTGCAACTGAAATTTCTGAACATGAAAATAAAAAACATACATGTAAAGAAACAAGAGTAGATTAACTTATCATTACTTGGATATCAAGGTACATCATTCCGTAAGTTCTTCGATCCCTTCTGAATTCTGATAGCTTTTTTGCAAGAAATGGAATTTATTTCCAGATTCATTTATTGAACAGCCCCAATGTCAGGAATAATGTTCTTCATAGATGTTTAGTAAAAAACCTAGAAGCAAGTTGAGGAGAATTTCCCGTTCCGATTGAAAATTTTACAGTTTCGAAATCCTCAACGCAACCTAATAAAACTGAATGGCGAAGAAAAGAAAAGACTTTATTTTAGTATAGTTTATTGTTTCTTTTATCATATCCTTTTGAAAGCATATCTAAACACAAACGTGGCTGAAACTGCACTACTTATGAGTAGATCTAAAATAAACCGTGTTACTTTAAATAACAACTGAGCGGATATAAATACAACAGGAAACAGAGTATATAATCGTACATATATCTCTGTTTATTGAGTGTTCCGTCAACATAATTTAGTATCTTAATAAATATAAAACCTATCGTGTCTTTATTATTTGTTTTTATTAAACTACAGTTTGAGGCTTAAAATCATATTTTGTGTATGGTTCGTGGTCAGAGAATAGATAATATACTTTGTGTTCGTGGACGAACATGCTACGATGCCAGTCAAAAGTCCCTAATGTCTTATAGCAGTTTTACCAAATTATTTGATAGTTTGTGATGCATATTCGTGTTCCAAAAATAAACAGCAATTGATTCCTAAATTTTAAAATAAGAAATTCAAAAGCAAAATATTGAGCTAAGAAATTGAATTTGGCAACACTGGTAATTAGAGCCACTACTCGATAATAGATGTCGTCATCTCATTTCATTTTTATATTTTAAAAAGAAAATTGTAGGTGTGTTTCTTTACTGAAAATTCGCATGAAATGCACCGAAATTTGGCGAAAGTCAGTCTAATGCCGTTCCAGCACAGCGATTTTTCGTAGCACTCAAAGAGAGTGCTCACGAGAGAGTAAAAAATCTCCCCACCCTGCGAATTTCTGCCATCTAAATTTCTGTGGGCAGAAATCGTGCACAGCCAAAACAAATACAACAACTGTCAAACAGACATTTTTCCAAGCGTTGCTGCGAATGATTTGTTCAAGGCGTTTCTTTACTTTTTAGACAATTACGCTCTTTTAGAGAGTTTCTGAGAGAATTTTACCCCCACTCCTTAAAATATGACAGATTGTGAATTTCTGTGCACAAAGTAAGGAAACAGACCTTGCATCTCATGGAACTCTTTTGTTCCGGAAATTAGTTTTTTTTCAAACTAGTCTCAAAACAACTGACAAAAAGTGGCGACGAATATTCAAATCTGCCTGAGTAAACATTATGTTCGTCCGTTTCCCAGAGTTGACGCAGGTTTCCTTGACAACCCTATGAGTTGTAATAAAAACCTGTGTTTTCCAGTCCTTAAAAAACGCTGAACCACAAAATCACAACACATCCCTGTCATTTGAATAAAAATACGTGCCATTTGACAGCCCTCACTCGCCCCAGCAAAAACCCAGGGCGAGTTGAGGGCAAACCCGGGTCAACTATTATCAGCTGTCAACGCGATAACTAACTTCAAAAAGAAATTCAAATAAGACGTTCAGTTTCAAAACAGAGAAAAATATTTATGTTGTTTCATCAAAGGGGGTAAAGGGTAAGGGTTGGCCTTACCTTCTCTGTAGCTTAACTTCTTTGCATGGAATTTTTTATAAGTTCAAATCAAAGATTTCGTCTTATTTGAAGTAGTATTTACATCCGACAACAATTAAGTTTCTGTCTATTCTTTTTGTTTTACTTAAATGATATATAGGTACCCCGGTAATCACCTTTCGCTCGGAAATCCGTAAGTAAATTCATTGCCATTGAAAGAGCTTTCTCGATTAGCCCTTTGGAAAATTGTAGGTCCCCTCAATTACCTCACAAAGTATTGTGAGTATTGCGCTAGGCTCCGCGATTTTGTTCAGATGTTAAAATCATGTTGCATAGTTTGCATTGCTTTGAGTTTGCATTAGTTTATACAAAAATCAGCAACTTGATCGTGCACACTCCCTTTGTTTCCAGCAAATAAAACTATTCATATTTTTACATAATAATTTTTTATTCATTCATCTCATTCAATAAACAATCAAAAAAGATACACAATCCATGATACTGAAAAAAACCAACTTAAAATCTTTAAACAAAATGAACCTTATAAGAACGTTTTACGAAAAAAATGTAAGAAAAACATTTATCATCAACCATTCAGTATTACAAAAATATTCCACGAGTAGGTAGGTACGTCATACCAACAGAAAAACCAAAACCAAGATAATTAAAAGCCAAGAGTTGGTTTCTTATGTCTAGTTGTTCAGTTGCATTCTTTTGTTGCCTGTGATTTTCTTTGCTTACTAAGTATTTACAAAAATTTTACACAAAATGTTAGCATTATATTTATAAATAATTTTTTTTTATTTATTCACATAGACATTTTTTATACTTTGCTTTTCATTTTAGATCTGAATTGATGCAGCATTTTAAATGGAGTTTTGTTTATAGTTTTATATTTAGCTTTTTAGTGCAAACAGCCACTAGAGTGTTAAACAAATTTTTGAAACCAGTCAACTCATACAAAAACAATTTTTTTTTTAAACAATAAATATCATTGCAATCGTATAGCTTCATTCAATTTTGTTCAATAAGAAACAAGTAAAAGCAAATAATTATTTACACACTCAAAACTACAACATAATTTCTTCTTTTTTTTTTCTTTTCTTTCAAATTCAAGTCCTTCAAATTTCGATTATTAATTTTAATTTTTTAAATGCAATTTTATATAGTTTTCTATTTAGATGCTTTTATAAACCTAAATATATATAAATGCCTAGCTGTTCGTCTACTTTTACTTTAACATTTTATTCACATTCGGTTTATTATATTTAGTTATACATTGAGTTGAAGGAAAGGAAAACAAAAACAATTTCTGTACAGTTCTTATTCCATAGCGATTTAAATTTCTAAAATACATCGTAATAAGGTTGCAAATCTTTTAAAAAATAAACTAATATCACCTCGACTCTTAATTGTCCTAAAAATTTCTTTTTTTCTCTCTCTTCTATGAAAACTTTTGTTATGTAGTTTTGAATTTTTTCTTCAGAATCTTAAGATGGTGCAGTAAGTTCATTGAAATTAATGAAATAGAAAAAAGGTGATGAGATTATTTTTCGAAGAAGTGATTTTTTTTCGAAGAAGTTATTAAGAGAAGTTTCTGTTTAACATTAAGAGAGAACTAGTTGTCTGTGTTATCATTACAATGAAATAATTTAAAACGTATTGAACAATAATATTGACAGTAACAAAAAATGGCTAGTTTTATTGCGAAGTTAACTCTGAATGAGGATTCGGAAAAGGACACGACAATTCAACAGAATTCGCTTGAAAGATGCGGAACATTCCCTTTTAGTCCAATGCTAAATAAAAACTAACGGCATATACATATGTTTTTCGGAGAAAGGCTTACTTTCGAAAAATCCAGCCTGTTAAAGAACCTCCATCATAACAAGTTGTAACTTGACACTTTTAAATGAAACAATTGCACAGAAACTTAAACACATGGCAAATTAGTATCCATTGGAGATTGGAGAATACAAATTTAATTTACACATCACCGTAAGTCCCAGATTTCACAGAGGAGATGCAATTATCAAACATGTTAACATTATTAATAGCACGTAGATCATTTAAACTTGATGTTTGTGGACTTCGAAAAAGTTCTTAAAATAATTCAGAAAAATTAGAATTATGACATACATTTCTCAAGAAATTGAGAAGGTTCTATTAAGAGTTTCTAATGCAAATTATCTTCATTTTTTTCTCAAAACTCGATGTTTTTTTCTTTATTTTCAATATGCCCTCTTCTTGCTGTTGAAATTTGGAGTCTGGTTCATGCTGCAATATTCTCTTATTAATTTTCTTAAATATAATGTCGCTTTCAATGTGTATTTGATGAATAAATCGACACTCACAGTAGTGGCCTCAATATTTTCTTGATCTGGACTGCTTCCGCATCATCTAAAAGCAAAACATCTTAATCTTTTTGATCATAGATTCGTTTTTCTCTTATTTTCCAATTTCTTCACTTCCAATGTTCTTAACAACAAAAGACTGACATAAGGTTCTGAGACAAAAGATTTTTTAATTTATCAAAAAATCAGTCACCAGTCACCAGTCACTCAATAACTTGTCTTTTGGGTTGCATCAAGAAATTTTTTTCAATCCCTTTCGATCGAAGCTTTATGTAAAATAATGATTTATGCCTTAATCACAGACCTGGATAGACGTGTGATCATTGCCGTTTGCACATTTGTGATTGATGGGCTAGTACTTGGAGTACAGCTTCAATTGGGAAAGTGCATATGATTTACGATTGCTGAGTAGCAAGAAAAACGCACAAAACGTTAAAGAGGAAAGAAATAGAACGCGAACATCTTTAGAGCTCTTTTGATCAGTTCTTTTTTCTTAACAAAATATATTCAGGGAAATCGAATTTAATACGATTCGGCGTTAAGAAGGCTGTTCTCGGTTTCAAAAAAATAAGCAATAACTTGATGCCATAATGAACGGGTTTGAATTTGCATTTTCATATTTCCTTGGAGCTCTTAACTGTTTATTAAATTCTAGCTGACCAACCCAGCGTGGCGTAGCTTGAGCACTACGGTGATCGAATTAAGTAAATTAAGTTAGCATTTCAATGTGAAAATAGGAATGAAAGCCATTGCTAATTAGGGACAATAAACACCGAAAGAATTTTTGGAATCGGTACAGTATTTTCCATGTTCCAGATTATGTTTCCGTTCAAGAGGGAATATTATAAAGGAAATATAGGCCCTTATTGCGAGTTTCGTCTAACATTCGATGCTACAAGGGTCGAAAGTTTCGATAAATTTTTCTTTTGGTATTGCGTATCTCTATCGACAAGGATTTCTGTTAATGTGGACAATGAAAGTAGTCATTGTGAATAAATGCTCCTATAATTTGGCATTTGAATTAATTTCAGTGGTAGTCGAACACAAAAATACAGACGATAACGAACGAATTCCAAATTGAAAGTATCAAACTTTAAACTTTATTGAGACTACAAACTACATAATTATGAATATACACATGATTTTTTTTGTCGACTTAAAGATATGTCTGACTGAAACTAACTTTATACAAAAGATTTTTAACTTTTAATCATAGGTTTAATTAAAAGATTTACAAATTGAAAGTATCGAACAATAAGAATACGCAATACCAAATTTCATTTTCGATGTTCGACTATCGACAACCGTCGTGTATCGACAGCCATAGCCTATGTCACTTCTCAGGTTCTAGATTCCTCTTTTGTTCCTAATTTCACACATTGGAGCCTTTTCGATACAAGCACTAAGTTCTCGTTTACGTTCCCGTTCCAGTGGAAATATGGGAATGATATATACATATTAACCACTCTCTCGAATCACTCTACCCATTAAATAAAAACCGAATAAAAACTCGTTGCGTAGTTTTAAGATCTAACCGTACAGACAACGAAAGAGACTTTTTTTTATCTTATGTAAGGTTACACAAATGTTTATACAATTGAGTGTCTCTTATGATAAGCAATAAATAATATTTTACCTTATTGACCAACCGAATTCAAATCAAACGAAAAGATAACTCAGAAACGCAAATGATTGAAAACGAGAGAATAAGTAAATCTTTAAAGCGAGAAGGCAAACAGCTATTCTTAAATTTAAGAAAAGCTCTAAATACCAACAATAGATAGATCAAGTAGATTTTAAATAACACTGTCTGTTGCTTTTAATGCGATTGCCATCAAGTAATCGAAACAACAGCGAGTTAACCGAGGCTATTCTGATTTTCGTTCGGATACCATATTTTCCCGTAGGTATTTGAGATTTTGCAAATTCAGACGATTTCAATTAGTTTCTATTTTTGTTAAGTTTAATTGTATTCGGTCGATATACTGGCCCTTTTAACAAGGCATATTGTAACAATTTCGGACTACGAATGCCAAAAGGAAGTATACGAAACTCGTTACTATTGATGAAATTACTAGCAAGTTATAAATATCTTTGCAGAACATTCATTACGAAGATGTTTTCAGTCCTCTCTCTTTGGTATTTGTTGTCCGAAATTGTAACGACAGCCTTGTGATACGGCTGATTGTCTATTGTTAAACATCAGAAGAAATAAACTATATTAACATTATTATATACTTAAAGAGTAAACAGTTCCAATTAATTGTAAAGTTAGTGGTGAGTCCTTTCGAAAACAAGATCACACTTTTCGGTCTTCTTTTTCAAATATTGTCGGCAATCGAACACCCATGAATATGTCGATATCTAGAAATTTACTTGTGTAGGTAGTTCCAGCAAAATAAAATATTCCATAACCAAAAGCAAGCAATTAGAATCTGTTTATCGATCAACAATACATATCGTATTACTATACAAACGTCTAATGGATTCTTGAGCACCAATCATCAATTTTGTTAACTCAATTCAACTTTCACTTTACAGTTCTCTTTCTCAAAATTGTCAAATCAAATTGAGTTCTGTTTCGGAAATAGTCTATCGCCAACAGAGGAGTAGACATTTCTAAATATGCTTTATAAGCTGCATACATTTTGACAAGCTTCCTTTTCAATACGATTTCATATTTAATTTAAACATTCATCATGCTTGCCAATCATGCATGAGATTAATTCTTTTGAAGGTGTATCGTTAAGGAAAAATAAAATAAAAAACAATTTTGTATTACACTTTTGCTTAGCATTTTTTATTCAATGAGTTAACAAATCCAAATCAAACTATATCATCATTATTATTTAAAAAAAAAGTTATCTAGCTGAGCATTTTAACAAAAAAAAAAAAAGAAGAAAATAAACATAAAAAATTTTATACATATCTACGTTATACAAAATGATCAAAACTATACACATTACATTTGCTCATCTCTTTTCAACTTCTTTCGTCTGTTTTTTCTTACAAAATTCAAAATGTTCATTGAACTCATACACCATCATCTTCACCCAAGTGTGTGTATCTTTTAATTGAAGTTTTTACTTAGTAGTCGTTAAATAATGCAGCTTTTATTCACAATTTGCATTTAATTTTCATACTTATTAATAAATTTTATTATTTTTTGTCGATTTCTTTTAGAAAACTTTTTACCATTTAATAATTTTTTGTTTTTGTTTGTTTTTTCTTTCTTTTTTTTTTATAATATAGCTTAGATTAAATTACATTTGTCTTAGCATTTTACATTTTGTTTTGTGTGAAAGTTTTGTTTTTAAAAAATATCATTACTTTTTTTTGTTTTGTTTTAATTTAAATACACAACTTTATATTTTGAGTTTTACATATACAGTAATTATATCAATTTTTTTTCTTTTTTATATATATAGTATATAACTGTGTTCTTTCATCATATTAAAAAAAAAATAATAATAAAAACTAAACAGAAAAATATATAAAAATTAAATTATTCTTTATAACCTAATTGAATGTTGAATAGGATGTCGTTGAAGTCATCTATTAGTGAACATTTGTATAGGTAGGAAAACGCTTGCCAGACTAAGAAAAAGCGCTATTAGCGAGGGGGAAGGTGCGAGTACTATGTACGCTGAGCTGGTATCGCCACATTTACCTGCAATAGAACAATAAAAGTTAGTAATTTTTGAAAAAGGCAAAAGAACAAAGTCACACGAACTGTGGAATTAAAACTGCACTTAAATTTAATTTCTAATTAAACTTTACCCAGTTTTTTTGGTGGTCCCAAAACAAATGTGATATTTACATTTCATACCTTTCTACTTTGCATAAAAAACCTCTAATTTTAATCATCACGGGTTCCTATTCTTCATTGTGTAATCTAACAAAACCAAAACCAATTAAAATTCATTGCTTTGGCTATGGCTATCTATGTAGAGCATTCTAAAATAGTCTCTACTTACTATCCCGCATCTAAAAACAAAAACCTCATTTGACTGAGTGTAATATAAAATACAAATGGGCTGCGGTTGCTCATCAATTGTTTGGCTCAGCGCAACTATAATATCGGTCAAAACAATTTTTAGTGTGTTTAATTAGAAATTTTTTAATTAAATTTTTTAAATTGCACTCTCTCTCTCTCTCCCTGTCTGTTTTTGTAGCTAGGTATCGATGTGTATGGGTTCTTTAAATTAAAAACATGGCCTAGAGCGGCGAATGGCGAATGGCGACCTGTGTATACGAGATATCCCATAACATAAATCACATTGTTGTGTTTTAGATAAATGTTAAACCGCGCCGCTTTATCGTTACAGTGGCTTTCAATTATTTTATTGTACTAATCCTAATTTCGTACAACTGTTATCGTGACATTTTATGCCCATGTCCACCTACAAAACACACATAGGTTTAGGCAGGTCTAGAGGTATGTGGAAAGCAAAATTTTAATTAAACATTAAACACATTTTAGAACGAGAGATGATGGCTCTCTTGCTGATACCTAAACATGGTGTGGTAGGCAATTTAATTGCTTTATTTGTACAAGGCCTTTGGTGAGTGCCAGATATTTGCACAACATAATGTTAGAATTAAATTTGATATGGGACGCTTTAAGGAGCTATTTTCTTCTTCATTATACTTTAGTTGGTTGTAACTTTCCAACTGGGGGCTGTTAATTTTTGTCGAACGAGGTCTTAGGAGTGGTGTGGTAGACTTTAAACAGCACACGTAGTTGAATGACGCTCGACGTCTTTGATTACAACTTACAAATGAAGGTTTGTGTTTTGGGTGCAACGTTTCCAAGGTAGTTAAAGGATTCATTGCTGGGTCTCGTTGGCCTTGTTCTACTAATTGGCACTTGCCCCATTTGCGAAGTATACTGAAAACGACTATGGTTTCTTTATGAGGCACCAAACAACGTTGTTGAATGACGACAGGTGTGATGTCACACATCATCACAATTTTTGGAACGATAACGAATAATAAGGTTTGAGTCTTTAATTATCACGAATAGACACCAACAGTGCTCTGCATGTCCTTTGGGAAAAATTATATCTCCTGAGAACTGAGATGAGAAACCATTAGACATGTCACCCAAAAGAAACAGCAAGTAGAAACTTCATGGTTAATGAAGTTAAAACGAAGTATATGATGCTACATCACACACAGACTGAGGACATACGCATATATAAAACGTTGTAAAAAGCGTGACAAGTAGGTGGAAAAATCATGAGCGTGGAGAATAAAATAAGTAAATAGGGAGGCACACCACAGCTCGGAAAGCCCTTCGGCACTTATCTCAACAATACCGTGTGAGCAATAGTAGGGGCCTAAAATTGTATGCAAACTACGGATGGTTGAGTGAAAAAGTAATTTTCATGGCAAACTCTCACGAAAAAGACAGACATGCTAACCATTACTTTACGAGCGCCACATGAGTCGAGATCAAACCTTTAAAGGCAACTAAAAAACTTTTTCTTTGAAAACAAAAAATACAGAATTGCTCTTCATAAGACCCTGAACTGCCGCAAGCGGCATCACCTTTCCCGGATTACAAAGGAACTATTGTGCTCCCCGCAATAACGGTGGGTTAAGGGATAAAAAAGTCAGAAGAAGTGGGTTACTGGTGCTGGCTGGTTGGATTATAATGAGTTGCTGTTAGAGGTAGGTTTGTGATTTCACACAGAAGAAGTGCTCTTCAGGGGTTGTTTTCTCATCACAAGCTTGGAGGGCCTTGGAGCTTGGACACTCAAAGGGAAGTGGAATGACCCTTAATCTGCCTTATAATCGGAGCAACCTGTAACTGCAAATTGGAAACCAAGAATATTTTAAAAGTGATATCGTGATGAAGTTACCGTGTTCGGGTATTAAATTACTGAGACAGGTTTTCACCAATTCGGATTTTGTGATTGTGGATGAGAAAAATTTTATGGCCACTTGGTTGTCAGTGAAAAGATTGATGCTTTTGCTGACTGATTTGTTAGGAGCGATAAGTTGTGCGGCATTACAGACTTCTGCTTGGAAGAGGTTGCAAGTATCGGGGAGCCTTATTAATTTATTCATAAGAGAAAAATCTGAGATGATGCCTGGCTCATTACTTTTATGGATTGTCTGTACGGGCATTGTCTGTATGGTTTGAAGTAAATATACGGTGAGGTGTAATACGTTTGAGTGTCTAAATTGGTATAATTCCTTATAATTCTGTTACGGTGAAGCCTGATAGGCCTTTCTTCTATTAATATTCAGTTTGATTTGCAGTGCACTATTGGCTGACATTTCTTTCTTGATCTAGGGCAGCTAGCGACAGGAAAGTTCTCAGAGCTGGAGCTGGTGTCGTTCTCATAACACTGGTTGAACCAATGCGAATTGCATGCAAGCCTTTAGATTTTGGTTATGTTCTTGAGGTTAAACGAAATTGATGGAGTCTATTGCCTGGCGCATAGCACTGTTTTCAACATTGTTGGAACTCTTTCGATGCTAAGAAATGCTGCCAATGTGTATCCTTTGTATTGGATTGCCTACTCAAATGTACCGATTACTTCATGTAGTACAGTCTCACTGTTAGGAGTCTCAAAAGGACACCACCAACAAGCTAAAGAAACCTGGTGGTGGGATGATGAAGCTAAAGCAGTGATTAGAAAGAAGAAAGCAGCTTTCCAAGCTTGGTCGAAGTGCCCCTCAAGAAATACAAATGAAAAAGCGCGTTTCAAAATGGAATACAAGAGCTGCAGAAAAGAAGCGAAGAAAAAGTGCGCCCAACTTCAAGCAAAAAGCACGGAGGGCCTGTATCGAGAGCTGGAAGAGATTTCTGCCCCAGCTGCTGAAGCAAATCAGGCAATCCAAGAGCTAAGACAAAGCAACTTGAATAAGGGAGCAACCATTTTCAAAATAGCCGCTCAGAGAAGGAGAAATGCGCAGGAGATTCGTTCGCCGAAGTTCATCAATGATGCTCAAGGAGTGCTACTTGTGGATGACGACAAAATTCTTCACAGGTGGCGACAGTATTGTGATGATCTTTTGAATGAACAGTTTCCTCGGCGCCACTTTCCAACAGCTGCACCTAACTTTACGGAAGTATCCGACGTCACAGTCGAAGAAGTTAGGGAGGCAGTTAAGAACTCCAAAAAAGGCAAAGCGATTGGGCCAGACGAGGTACCATATGAGTTTTGGAAAAATATGGGAGACATCGGGTTAAGATGGCTCACGATTCTCATCTCCAAACATATAAGAGGTGACAGTTTGCCTAATCAATGGAGGGAAAGTTTTCTTCTTCCAATGTACAAGGGAAAGGGATATACCAGAAGCTGTGACAACTATCGTTCGATCAATGTCCCACCCTATGAAGATCGTTGAGCGGGTTTTGGATAGCCGACGGCCGAAAATAATAAGGCTGTCCAATGCGGGTTTGTCGCGGGTAAGTCAACTACAGACGCAATCCAAAGTATAAGGATTATTATGAAAAAACACCGAGATGCCTTAGAGGATTTGCATATTGTGTTGGTTGACTTCGAAAAGGCATTCGATCGACAACCACGAGATCTGATATGGGTGGCCCTCAGACACCGAGGAGTTCCTGAAGCATATGTGCGAATAATTATGGACATGTACGAAGGAGCAGTTACAAAAGTGAGATGCCCAGCTGGAGTCACCGAAGAATTCCAAATAACAGTAGGTGTACATCAGGGAAGTGTCTTGAGTCCACTGCTCTTTATTGCTGTTCTGGATTATTTGCTCAAAGGAAAAGTAACGGACCATAAAGTACAACAATCATTCTTTGCTGACGATGGAGCCATCATAAGCGAGGATCCTACATCCCTGCAACGAGCACTTGACGTTTGGATTGATGTTCTGGAAGGAAATGGGTACCGTATTAGCGCTAAAAAGACGGAATACCTGTGCTGCCCTTTTTCAGATCCGGACAAGCCTATTCCAGACATTTATTTGAATGGAAATGTGCTTCCCAAGTGTGAAAAGTTTGAATATCTGGGATCTATGATCAATAGTGAAGCAACTTGTGATGACGACATCAATCATCGAGTAAGCGTAGGGTGGATGAAGTGGCGAGAAAACTCCGCTATCTTCTGTGATCGAAAAATGCCCCCTAAGTTGAAGGGAAGACTCTACACAGCAGTTGTCCGTCCAGCTCTGACATACGGTTCACAATGTTGGACAATGTACAAAAAGTATGAGAGCAAATTGACGGCAGCCGAAATGAAGATGCTTCGGATGACAGCAGGAGTAACAAAGCTTGATCGAATTAGAAGTACTAAGATCCGTGGAAGCCTTCATATTAAAAGTACCATCTTGGACAAAATTCAGCACGACCGGCTCAGTTGGTATTGTCATGTTCAAAGGAGAGATCCGCAGAACCCCGTCAAAAAGGCAATATCGTACAACGTTTCAACAAATTCGCGACGAAAAAGAAAAGGCAGGCCAAAACACTCCTGGTGCAAGCAAATGCAAAAACAGCAGCATTTGGTTGGCCTCAGACATGGAACAATCCAAAACCGGGAGGCTTGCCGACGATTTCTGAGGTCAACGCGGCGTACCCCACAGGCGGATCACTAGTGTGAAGCAGAAAAGTGGGAGAGTTGTGATCGCTTCAAGATCACTACTCGCAACGCCGAAAATGAAAAAGAAGAAGAAGAAGAAGTACAGTCTCTACTACATTACCTTTTATACACATGTATGGGACTTCTGAGATCACATTGTCACTAAGCTGTGTTTTGTTTGAACTTGAGTATCTATAAGTCTTTCTAGAGTCCTGTGCAGAAGGAAGGATAAGCCTATTGGTATAAAATCTTTAGATTGAATTTACCAGAGCCAGCCAACTTTCGGGATGAATGACTTTAAATTCTCTTTAAAAAGTCGGAAAAAAGGTGAAGTAGAGACAACTTCTGAAGAATTCCACTTGTACTGACACAATAAGTCTTTAAGGTTCATAAGCATCATTGGAGTAATGCCACAAAAGGCCTGCCGATTTGCATGTGCCAGCCTAAGTCAGTAAGAAGTCTGCATTCGACACCAAGATATGATACTTATGTCAAGTGCTCAATAGTTCAAGCCGTCTTTTAAAAGAAAAAAAAAATATGGTCTCTAGCACAGCTAATACTTCAACTTCGTAGACAAATAAATATGTACTTTGATTCAACAATTAATCAATCCACTTTGCTTTTGTCCGCAAGTTCAGGAAAGAATCTTAGCATGTAAAGAAATGCTTTCCAATATTTGCGGCCTGATCGAAAACAAAAATTGGAAACTAGTCGCTTTCTTGGATAACAATATGTAATTGACTGTGCTTTTAAAGCTACGACTGTTGTACGTCACTAAAAACAGTTGAAACTTGAAAGGCACAAAGAAAAGGAGTCCACAGCTACGTTGAAGTGGTGGAAGGAGGTCGTTTAATTGATTAAATCGACCGGGGACAAAGGTGCAGCGCGATTTCGGAAAGGAGGTTAAGGTGATGGTTCGAAGGGACTCATAATTGAGCCATTGCGCAGCTCGGACTACCTGAACGCCTTAATATCTGCAATTTTCCCACAAAAACTGGCATATAAACACAGCACTTTGCTCGATAAAATTTGAACATTGGTTGTCCTGGATCACTCACTATATCAGTACTCGTACCTCAGTTTTTTTTTTCCAATACTCTATCTATGTAATTAAATTTACATGCACTCATGACCTATTAGGCTTTAATTTGAATGCAAATTTAAACTCATTTGTTTCAATTTCAAACTTCACAACCTTCTACAGTTTGTGCTTATACAAAAAAAAAAGAACGAGTGCAAAAATAACTTATCCACACGTTAGTGCAACAAAATTCCAAACACTTACCAAGCACCGTCAGGTTGGCGACCAAGTGATGTTCCGGCGGTTTCAGCACGCCCCTATAACATGCATCACCAATTACCAACTTGGCTGCTGTCCCTTCCAACGGTCGATAGCTAATGCAAACTCCATGTTTGGTACCCTTATGCCGCGCTATTACGTACACCGTTCCATTTTCCGACCATGAACCATGGCATGAATATTCTGCAAAAATAAATACAAAAAAGAAAATGAAAAACGACATCACAAAATACGAAAAATAAAATAAATTAGAAGAAACACAAACATAGCTTTCAATAGAGGAGACGGACAAAGGCTAATAAATTATTAAAACAACAAAATTCCATTGAATTCCAACAGAGAAACACACTGAAGAGAAGAAAAAAAGGATAGATACAGACAGAGTCCTTTCGAAATCACAACTTTGTACGCCAAGATATGAAAACTACGAGGGAATATAAATTTGAACAGAGAGATAATTCTTCTTAGTTCTTCTTCATATGCACATCAATTTTCATTCTGATTGAGAACACAAGAACTCAATTTAAAATTAATTTCAATTTATCAAAATCCAAAATTCATCTCGAGGCGTATACTGGAATGTACCAAAGATTGGAATGAATATTTAAATGAAACATTGGTCATTCTAAGTGGTGGTACTCGTAACTACCAACCATTCTACAGGATGTGGTTGTTCATTTCATATTAATTTTTTCTTCTTCGTTTATTTGGATATTTCATTGAAAAAATTTATATGAACTCTGCATACTAGGGAGAGAGAACATCTGTTAAATAGTTCAAAGTCGGTCGATGCATTTTTTATATAAAAATCCATTTAGAGGGAAGGTTAGCTTAGCATTTTGCGGTTAGTAAAGTGGTGATTTATGTGGTTGTAAAAACAAATACTGAAATTGACATCAACTACTAGCGGGGTTTTCCATATTTTAGGTCATCATGTGGTAGTAATGAAATTTTGTAAAATAACCGCTGCTTTTTCGTTCAAAATTTTTACCTCTGAGGCTATGGTTTCGATAATCGAAACAGCAGTGTGGTTTTTTTTTCAAAAACATGCCATTCAGTTTGAGAGCTGAGGGTTTCCATAGAAAGACAAAAATAATTAAATGGATTCCATTAAAATGGACCCCAGGGGTCAATTTAAGCTTTCACACTCTTTAATTAAAAACCCTTTAGGTTAGATTTTGTTTAAAAACAATTTCCTCCTAAGCTTTTCAACAGAAGAGAACAGAGAATTAATGAAAAAATGGATGTGGCACAGCTTTAGCCGTCACACATAACATCAAAACTTTAATTATCTTTGTCGATGAAAATAACCTACGCAAGATCCTTCTTGCCGAGTGTACAGTCAAGCTGCTGAAAGGATTTGAAAGTGTGGTCTTACAAGATATTCTGTGTAGCTTCAGAAGGCGTTTTGGAGATGGAACTTATGAAGCTAGGCTCTTGATAAGTCCCTTTCTCCAATCGTCACTTGCATAGCTTGCCATTGATTGGGATATAAAAGGAAGAAGGTCCCAGCCGGCGAACGTATTAAGGTAAGCCTTAGTCTGGAAAACCACCAGCAGGGCCAGGTGATCTTTATAAATAAATAAATAAATAAATAGGGTGAGGCAATAGAGCACAGCAATATAGACAACAACGCAGCAACGACTTTGCGACTAAAATCCTATGCAAATAGATAATCTTAACGCTCCAAAGTCGGATTACATCTTCCTGGCGACTATTTTGTAGGACAAACGACATTTACTTCAAGGATGAAAGGACGACTCAAAAGATTTTCAGCGAATGTTTTCGTGTAAAAACCTCAAACCCAACAATTTTAATCCTATTTTTAAATTTCTAATAAATTTCCTTCAGAAAAGCTTACAAATCTCATTTCCCTACGAGAAAAACCTGCGATTTTTCTTCAAAAATTAACATTTAAGAAGTGGCTTACAAAATGCTCTCTTGACACGCCAAAACCGTTTTATACACCCAAACGAGTGCAATCGCACGAACTGCAATCATTCCCTCCCTCTCAGTTGATTGCATTAATTTGCTAACAATTTTCGTACTCGCATTCGCTATTAGTTCAGCCATGAAAAAATACTTAATTTCAATAATTGCAATCCACCGAAAGCTTCCTCCACTGAAAAACTTAAAGATTTACGACACCAAAGTGTGGTCCAACGCCCAGCTTTGCTGTGTTCATGGGAGAAAACGTTAATTCAACGTGGAAGAGGAATGTTTATTATTACACTCGAACATAATTTTCTTTGCTCCTATTTTTTTTTGTTGCTGTTGTTTTGTTTTAAGGACCCGCATCACATCACAGCACACAGAGAAAGGTAAAAATATAACGAGGAAGTTTGGCATTTGCCGAGCTAATAGATCCTTCATGTGAGGCGAACAATCTGAGTTGGGCCAACACGTACCGGGTTATGAAATAAAGCGAATATAATGTAGAACAAAATATTCCACCATTAAAAAGGAAAATATGAGAGCAGGAGGAACGTTCGCTGGAAACACCAGGCGAGAAGAGAATCAGATGAAAGGTATTTTGTCAGTACTTGCAAAAAGGAACCGTTATCGACAATAAGTGTCCTGGAATGTGCAATTCAGCAGTAAAGCTATGAGGATTGAGGACACCAACGTAGACACAGAGTAAAACGAGCGCAGAAAGGAAAGGGAGGGCTAAGAACAAAATGGAGTATGACAACGAAATTATGCAAATATTCAGCAAGGATTGCATTTTATGTGTTTTTCTCATTTATTCACGTAATTTTCGTGTAGTCCTTGTTGCGTTGTGCCTTCATGCCTGCTCGTAATTCGTTTCTTGTTGACACGATAGCACACCGTGCTGCGACTGGCATCATTGTGAGTTTGCATTAATTGGACTGAAGGGATTGCATGCTCTCTTGGGGACAAAAGAAAAGAAAAAAAAAGGAGATGACAACGACTTCAACGACTTTTTGAGCCACTATTGTTAGCTCTTTGGTTTATTTAACGTCTGCGAATATATTTCCTGAAAGTGTGAAATAATTATGCAATTTAATTGGAGAAGGAAAATATTTTGTCCTTCTTTCTCTCTGATTTGTGCACGTGGTCGTTTTGGTGACAGTGCACACTTTTAAGCCAGCAGTGAAGAAGGGAATAAGTTGAATCACAAGTGAAGGAAAACCCAGACAGATCCAATCGCAGATAGGTCAAGAAAAAGAATAGGTTTTATAACTAAATTGAAGAACAAACTAGTGGTAGTGGGTCGGAGCCAGAATTTAACCTTCTACACAGTCCTAGGTCCTATCAAAACCAATTTTTAACCATTAAATTACAGACTAGACTAGATCGAAATGCTTCACCTCATTCAATTTCGCCCACCCGCGGTAAGGAGTCTTCATAAAGACGGAAAAAGGATACAATTTTAAGTCCTCTATCAAAAAAACCAACCAACTTAGTTGCTGTATGGCCACCTTTTCACTATGTAATTCTACCAACATTTTGGAATGGATCAGAAATTCCCACCGTGAAACGAACCTGTTCTGAAATCGTCCTTAGTCAATCGAACCAGAAAAATCATAAAACAAGTCTCCAGTATTTCATTTTTACTAAACCATGTAAGCGTATTATAAAGCTCTTGTATGATGGGATAAGCTAACTACGTTCAGGAAACACTAGACGGAAAAAATTAAAGGCAACGAGGCCAACATCCCAGATCAAGTTTTTGTCATTTTCAGTCTGCAAAACGATCACAGTAAAACTCAAATCCAATTCGATAGCAAACCAAATCCTGGTCCTATCGTTAACTGTAATTTTCAATCCCATTTCCAAGCCAATTCACAAACTCTAAATCAAAGATTACCTGCAATCGAAGATAGAAACCATCAAAAACGAGACAAATTTGGCAATAAAGATGAATACACTGGAAGTAAGAGTATACCTGTCAATTGTTCGCAATACAGAACTGTACTCTCATTGCTACTATGTATGTGTGAGTGCCTTGACTATTTATAGTTGAAGTGATTTACTATTACTCACCCTCATCTCCGTCTTCGTTACATTGCGGCCGAACATCAATTAAATTCGGCCCCGTACATCCGATCCACAATTGTCGCTGCGCTTTGTAATTGACAATGCATCCGGGTGCATCCCGCCTGCTACGTTGCGCCAACAACCTGGTCGTTGTTGTATTCAGTTGCACAACACTATCTCTGTTAGTGCTGCTATTGCTACTCCTGCCGCTGCTGCTACTGCTACTACTACTGCTAATAATGTCCTTTACAATTGGATCCTGGTGGTGCCGCTGCTGGTGCTGCTTCTGCTGTTGCTGTTGGATCTCCTTTAAATTGTTGGTCCTGCCGTCAGTTGCAATTGTAATTCCTCCCGATTGAACATTGTCGTGGTTTAATTGTCTCGGAGGTAATTTCAACAATAAACTACTGGTGGTATCATCGTGTGTTTTCTGATTCAAATCGTTCATTTCGATTGCACCCACTGACAATGGTGATCCTGATTTCGAAAACGACGACAATGAAGATGATGATGTTGCCGTCATCGGCGATGCCAATAGTAGTGACGACGTCGATAGTGGTGGCGCTTCGGCTGATACTTCTGTCGATGGTAAAGCTGGTGAAATTGCGTCACGTCGGTTTCTAATTGGAAGTCCTCGAGTATTTGAATGCCATGAAGTGTGTCCCAGTTCCTCGGAATTGTGAAGGTTTAATGTAGTGTGCCTGTGGAATGGGGTATAGTATTGGTTTATTTGCAGTTGAACAAAAAAAGAAAACAAGAGTAAAACGAGAAGGAGGAAAAAGGATTTCCAAGGCAGATATTTTTCTTTTTGTACTTTATTTCTGTACCAAGGTAGCAGCTGTACTGCTATATGCGACTAATTACCTCTTATGTGCGACATCGTGATGATGGTGTCCATGCTGGATATGTCCTTTGTTATTGTTATGGTTACGTTTGTGCCTGGACGAGATATATGGCGGTCCAATAGCTCCACGCAGATGATATAATCCCTCTAAAGGACAGATTTGCGGATCTGGATTGCTTGCTGCAAAAGTATACAAGAAAACAAATGCAAATGTTAATAAGAAAACCAACTAATTACTCTCGAAGGATGTGTTAAATGTAATGAGGGAGTTTTTAAAGGACGTTTCGATGAAATAAAAAAGGACAACAAAAATGAATCGGAAAATTGATAAAAAGAACGACATTCACACAGAACTGTTGATGGGGGAACAAAAGCCAAAAAGAACTAAGTAAGCATTTCAAGCGTGACACTTAGACTTATCCTGAACATTTTTGAAGTGAAACTTCTTATGCGACTTGCAAACATGAAAGCGTTACACTTCCGCGTTACACTTAAGCGTTACACTTCCGCGTTACACTTAAGCGTTACACTTCCGTGTTCTATTGCATACTTTTTAAAGTGAAACTTCTTATGCGACTTGCAAACATGAAAGCGTTACACGTCCACGTTACACTTAAGCGTTACACTTCCGCGTTACACTTAAGCGTTTTTGGCACTGCTAATAAGTTGCTGTCATCATTCCGCGCCATTCATCCCAACGATTTCATTGTAGTAAATTGTGTTTTTCGGTGGGAATATTTTGAAGAAAATCATGTCTGTGCGTGCGAAAATTATTTCAATTGCTCAGTGAATAATCGATCAGTGTTGTGTTTTCTTTTCTTCTCCAATGAAATGATAGAAAATATTTACTGCAGTTTCTTTTAATTTGTTTGATATATGTATGTATGTTTGATGTATGTTGACTGCGTAATTTTATTTGGAAGACAATACACAAATCAGAGCTTTTGGTGATAAGATGTAAGATGTTATTCGAATTTTAAGATATTAGTGAGTATATATGTATGTACATAGTAGTTAGTGGAGGCATAATCATGTATATATAAGCAATTTCCATTAAAGCCCGGCTCAAAAATGTTTATCATGTCTAAACATGTTATCATGTCTAAACATGTTTGATCATGTCCAAACATGTTTGTTCATGTCTAAACATGTTTGGCCATGTCTAAACATGTTTGGTCATGTCTAAACGTGTTTGATCATGTCTAAACGTGTTTGATCATATCTAAACATGTTTGATCATGTCTAAACATGTATGTAAGTGTTCTCCGTCTTCGACTTAGGTGTTAAGACTGCGGTCTTCATTAGTCTGTCAGTCAGCTTCCACTTACACTAGCCAATCAACGGTTTCAGAAAGGTTCCTGGTACTGTATTCCATACATTAGTATGGATACAATACCATACATTCTACCATACATGATACATACATCTTCAAAGTCCTTCTAATCTCCACCAAAAAATAAAAAAATTGTTCTATGAAATGGTGTTAAGTGCCTATCCCGTGAAAGTTAACTCCGATCCATTTCTTTTCTTTTTCTTTTAAAGAAACAATATGAGTTCACCAAAAATCAATTTCTACCTCTTCCTATTTTCATTTTTGGGAAGTTTCACTTCTACCGCGCGGAGGGACTCCACGCACAATTTTTTTTTCTTATTTTTTATTGTATGCATTTAAAATATATGTATATCCTTATGAAAACATTAAATATTTAGTTTAAACAGTTTGTTATCAGATTCAAAGACTGATTAGTTTCCCTATGAAATAGACCTTACCACCGGTAGGGGAAGTATGAAAAATTGATTTATTCAGCATCAAATTTATTTACTTATGCAAATGGACATTTTTTCTTAAGTTTAGTTCATTTGCCAAACAGAAATAATCTTACAGACTTGCACGTGTGTATGTAATATATTATAAGATGAATAAATAGTAACAAAAATTAGCTCAATACATCAATAATTCGAATTCACAAGATTTTTTTAAAGAGTGAACTATACTTCAGACTATGAGTTTCCTCCCTTTACACAACATCTTGAAATTGGTTGATAGTTTGCATAATTGGTTGAATTGAATCGCAAACAAATTAAAGTTGATGTCCTTGTATTTTTTGAAAAGATCTCGGAGACCAGGGGTTGAATTGCCGCATCAGTGATCGAGTGAGTGAGGGCTATTTTTCTTTCAAAACTCGATCTATAGTACACAACAATAGTCTGCTGTTCATTTATTTGTTTCAACTCGTTCAAATACTGATGAATGTCAAATTGTGGTACTAATGTGGTCGATAACGCGATAAGTAGCACCAAAAACACATACATAATTCAGTCCGGATATCAGAAAATTCAAGAGGATTTTTTTTGATGAGCCTATACACATGAGGTCTGAGCGATAATTTTTCAGCTAATATAATGCCTAGATCTTTCTTTTGTGAGACCCTTTCCAGAAATTGAAATCATAAACAATATCTATAGTCAACTCTTGTCCTTTTCCTGGGAAAGGTCAACTCCTGCCATTTAGCTACATTCAAAGAAAGACAATTTGTTTCACACTTTTACGAAAGTTTTAAAAAGTCTTCCTGTAAGGCATAAGCAATCTAAAATTGATTAAATTTTTTTATATAATTTTAAAACATCTGCATCAAGGAGACATTTTGAATGAATGAACACATCAGATATTATTGTTAATAAATAGAAGAAAAAGCGAAGGGCCGAAATGGCTTCCTTGAGGGACACCCAATGGAACGAAAATATGCTTAGACAAATTCGTCTCAATTTTAACAATTTGAACACAGTCTGTTAGATAAGATTCTATGGACTTGAGTAACATGGAATGAAAACCTAGGCAAGAAAGATTTTGAAGAAGAATAGAATGATGCACTCTACCAAATGCTTTGGTTAAATCAGTGAAAATGAAGTCAGTTTGTAGGTTGTTTTCAAACGACGTAGTTAACAGAAAATGATAGAAGCCGTTGATCTACCAAGTATAAAGCCATGGTGATTATTATGGTCACTGCGCAAAAACAAACTACAAAGCTGAGATAAATCACTGGTTGACGTTCCTGTCATATGATATATTGCTTTTCAAGTTGAAAAAAAATTTGCAGAAATGACTTTTTCAGCAGGGACGCTACAAAAGTAGAGCGACAGGGACAGCAAACGACGCCATATTTCTTTCATGATGGAAAGATGTACGAGCCAACAATGAGTCAAAATTATTAAAATTTACTACCGAAATTCTGAGCCAGTGGCCTCAACGTTAAGAGCGCTACGTCCAATTTATGGTCGTCATAATCGTCCTAGCAGATCAACAATTGTGGTACCCGTGGTGTGAAGGATAGCATGTCTGCCTGTTAATCCAGAGGTTCGAGTTCGAATCCCAACAGAGGCAAAAATGTTTTTCCACAGGTATCGCCTTTTGCGAGGAATTGGCAAGTCCTCCGTTAATATTCATTGCCATGAAAAGCGCTTTCTCGATTAGCAGTTCGGAACCGGCAGAAAATTGTAGGTCCCTTCCAAGGCATGGTTGTGAGAAATGCGCTAGGCCCAGGGGCTCCTCGCTCTGTTGCGCCACCCTATTTATTTATTTATTTAGATCAACAATTGAGCTTCTAGTGGAAGAATTTGAATCCACAGGCACATTACAAAATGTTTCGGTGACAGTGAGACAAAGAAGTGCCCGTAGTGTCGAGAATGTTGCTGCCGCAGAGGCTTCAGTTGCAGAAAGCAAAAAAGTGTCTCTCACACGTCGTTCTCAAGCGTTGGGCTTGTGACGTCGTTGTTGAATTTTGCGAAAAGATCTTGGCCTACATCATTACAAGATTAAATTGACGCAAGAACTGAAGCTTGATCACCAGAAGCGTCGTATGTTCGTGAATTGGGCTGAGCAACAACTTAAAAATGATTCGGATTTTCATCGAAAAATCATCTTTGGCGATTTTCCCGAAAGAATTACGATTTGGTGTGGTTTATGTGGGCCGGCGGCGTCATTGGGCCGCACTTCATTCGCGTGATGATCAAGACCGGCACGTTACTGTGAATATGGATCGCTACCGTTCAATGATAACCGAATATTTTTTGCCCCAATTGGATGATATGGACTTGGAGGACATGTGGTTCCAACAGGACGGCGGGGCGCCAAAAACCACACAGCAAATGCCACAGTAAATTTATTGGAAACCGAGTTTGGAGAAAGTATTATCTCACGAAATGGTCCAGTCGCTTGGCCGTAGAAACCGTTAGACAGTTTTACTAACAGAGCTCTTGAAAAGCTCATTCAGATTTTCCTAATTTTCATTCTGAAAAATTTGGTGAATCCTTTACAAAAGTTCTGAAGTTAGAAACACATTTTTATATTAATGATTTTAAGAGAAACTCCTCCGATTTCGTTTAAGGCTTTGAAATAATTTCTCCAATCCCTCCAACCAAAAAACAAACCCAAAAATTGGAAGAACAATTGCAATCATGTTGAAATACATCCCACTGAACCTGTCAAAAGACAGGTCGCTTGCAATAGAAACAACATACACCTGCCCTGCACGTATTCTTGTGAAAATTAAAACAAAACATTATTTCAATTCCATGTTGAGTGTGTCTCATCTGTCTTTTCCCCAAACTCAAAAAAAAAAAAAAACTTCTCCCAATATAAAACAAAGGACTGAGCTTAAAACAAAGTACAACATCTACACATTTCTTCCTTAAAATATCTGTGTACATTTTTACTCCTGTCTGCATGTATGTGTATATTGGAAAACTTAACTACCAAACACCAGATGGTGAAATCTTCAAGAACTCTGAGTGCCACTCTCATTCTCCCTCTCCCTCCCGAATTTACCTCTCACAACCTTAAATCTCATATATTTTTTTTCTTGGAGATTGTGTTCTTATTCTTCTTTTCGAAATGAAAACACAAAATGAAAATCTTAATTACGTTCGCACAAGGCGGAAATGTTTGGAAAAGAAGACTTAAACAAAAATGTTTTTCGAAAAAGCACAACAAGATTGAAAAACAGAAGAAAAATTAAAACAATATATCGAGCTTGTAGCTTGCTCATTAAACATTGAAAAAACACCTCCACCTCTCTCATGTACCGCTTCTTCTTAAAAACAACTGGCACAATAGAGTGAGACAGGAAATATCCCATCCCATCCCATCCCGCAAGGACATGAAAGTGTGTTTTTTGAAAATTAATAAAAAATAAAAAGCTCCACGAAATTGTCTAACAAAAAAAAAAAAAAAAAGACAAGATAAAAAACATAAGGTGCGCTTCATTTGTAATCTTTCTAATGGCCTTTTCAAAAACGACGAAATGGGAGCCATCTTTTATATCTGAAAATACTCAAGCTTACCACCAAAAGCCAACTAAACAGGTTTATCGCCATTTTAACTTTGGTGTCGGTATAGATGGGGAAGGAATCTAAGGAAATGATGGCGGAACATCCTCCTTATTCTACCCTGATGACTTTTCACCAAAAGACATGATTATATCATCGTTAAGCCAATCAATTTTAATTATTTGGATTTCTATAGGATGTCCTTGTATATAGAGAATAGAACAACCAAAGGGGAACAATCCCACAGATATCTCAGTTCATTTTCAGAAAACTTTCAGGCTTAAACTCACACCGACTATAAGCAGCGTTTAATGACCTTCTTAAGGTCTCTTTGCATGGAAATACGAGCACATTGAGGGAAAAAGAGAAATAGAACAGGATATAAGAAGGGATGATAGTAGAAGTTTACTGATTTGAAATTGCGCAACAAATGCGAGTATAATCAAAATAAAATTGGGTTGAATAACCGCGAAACTGTGGCGGGCGGTCACTGGGTGTTGGTAGAGGGGGGTGACAACAAGAAGAGAAGAAAATCTTTTGGCATTAGAAGAAAATCCGAATACAAACGATACTTTTTGAACCTAAGGAAAGGTTGCGATGAGTTTGAGGAGGCACCTACCTCAGTTCACTCCTTCCATTCTTAAAATGAAAGCATTTGTTTAGTTGGTTTTCAAAGAGTATTTAACTTTTATTGTTAGCGTGCGAAAAATGGGGTGATATTAAAGAACGATGATTGTTAAAAGTGAAATATAAAAAATTTAGTTTTTGTTTATTCAAAAGTTTTGAGAGGGTCCTTTTAGATGTGAATAAGAGGCGTCTGTCAGAAGTGCCAGATGCTTCTGGAGAACTTTAAAGAGTTTTACTCTTGCAGACAGTTTGGACTTTGAATTGATTAAGTTTTGGTTTGAGAATTGAGAATCATTGAATACAATGGCGCGAGAACAAAACACTGTTGGGTCCTTTTTAAGGATATTGTATTAAACATTTTGTGGTGGGCGTCTTCATCGACATAGAGGGTGCCAACTTCGATGGCATGCGCAACGCTGCCAGAGAATATGATGTGATCGAATCATTTATCTTGTGCAATAAAGAAATGAAAAGTGTTAGTTAAAGTAAAGAGTAAACAACATGTTATATGAGGAGTGAATAAAAGGTGCCCGAAACATGGCGTTCTATCACTTCCTCTTTGATGTCTGCTAGTTGACTCTCTGATTGAAATGCTCAATGAATCTAACATACGCGCCCAAGCATATGCCACGTCACCGCACTCTATGTAAAATCCATCTCTCAAAACTGCTATTTCCAAAGCACAGGCTTCGCTCAATTTGGTTGACAGTTGGTGTGCTAGAAACGGCCTCTCCTCTTAACACTGAGGATGTTCTTTTCACGAGACGAAGGCGTTTACATTGCCTTTAAAATGAAGGCAACTTGAAGTAATTCTAGATAGAAAGACTCTTTGGTTCGAAAATGTAAAATCGAAAACTGCTAACAGTGCTAACAGTGTGAGGCAAAAAATGTCACCAAAAAGGTTCCTTTGGATTTGTATAACTTTAATCACGGACGATTTTTTAAAGACCTGAACAAGAGCGTGGTTTGACGGTGTTGTAATTGAGGGCTTCCACCAACGCTTGGTTCTCTCAAGAGCACAACCGCAAATGACATGTCTGCTACAAAGTCGTAACTCACATCGGCGAGGTAGTACGAGCCACTGACCTGATTTTTTTTTTTATAAAATTCACGTTTTTTGCAGTTATCTCGTAAATAACAAGAGCTACTGGAAAACATATAACAAACTAGTAGAGAATTTAATTTCCTACAAAAAAAGGTTTTGTGGACCAAATTGCTAGTATCAATTCTAAGCGAGATATTAACCATCATATAAAGGGTCCGCAAAATAATTTTTTTTTTTTGAAAATGGGCGCAAAACATCGAGTGTAGCTTCGGCTGTGTGGCACGTAGCGCCATCCTGTTGAAACCAAATATTGCCAATATCCTCCTCTTCAATTTTGCGAACAAAAATTCGTTCAACATGGCGATAACGATCGCCATTGACTGTTACGGTCACTCATTGCTCATTTTCGAAGAATGCCTCTGGACCAAAATTCGCACCAAACAGTGACTCGTTTTGGGTCTATCGGCTTTTCAATGTATGCGTGCGGGTTTTATGTGCCGCAAATGTCTAGATCTTGTTTGCTGATGCAACAACGAACAAGGGCTGCTTACGATCAGTATAACGAGATCTACAAGGAAAAAAGAAGGGAAGAACACCGACTTCTCAAAAAGAAAAAGAAGTAGCATGAGAAGCGCTCGTTTGAGGAAATATAGAGGTGCCATGACAGGAACGAGATTCGGAAGTTTTACCAAATGGTAAAAAGATCTTGCCAGGGTGGCAAACTCCGAACTCAAGCTTGTAAAGACCAGCAGGGAAACATAGTTATAGAGTCACAGTCGCTACTGAGGATCTGGAAAGATCATTTCTGCAGACTGCTTAACGGCGATGAGTACACGAAATTCCGCTGTCAGGCAGATAGCCCCATTCAGCTTGGATCGTCCATCAAGATCAAGAATGCCGTCCTCCCGACCTAGAAGAAGTTAAGCTTGCCATATGCAAACTTAAATCAAATAAGACTGCAGGTGCAGATGGCCTTGATGCCGAACTTTTCAAGGCAGCTGGAGATCAGTTGGAAAGGAGCATGCACCAGCTGATCTGCATGATATGGTTGGAAGAAAGCATGCCCGATGAATGGAACCTCAGTATCGTATGCCCGATCCTAAAGAAAGGAGACCCTCACAATTGCGCCAATTATAGAGGGATAAGCCTCCTTAACGTCGCTTATAAGATCTTGTCTGCTGTAATATGTGAACGTCTGAAACCCCACGTCAACAACTTGATAGGTCCTTATCAATTTGGTTTTAGACCATCGATTTCAAGGCCACGTATGACAGCATTTACAGAGACGAGCTGTACAGAGCCGTGTCTAGTTTCGGCATCCCTGCAAAACTCGTACGACTATGCAGGATGACTTTGGAGAATTCACGCTGCTCCGTCAAGGTCGGTAAAGAACTCACCGAGACCTTTGATGTCGAAAAAGGCTTTAGGCAAGGCGACAAACTGTCATGCGATTTCTTCAACATCATACTTGAACAGATTGTAAGAAACTCAAACGTCAACACCAGAGGAACAATCCTTCACAAAAGTCTGTACAATTACTGGCCTATGCAGACGATATTCACGTAATGGGAAGAAAAAAGCGTAATGTCATAGGTGCTTTTGCGAGTATTGAAACAGAAGCGGCAAAAATGGGTTTGATGGTTAATGAGGGCAAAACGAAGTATATGTTGTCATAAACAAGGACACAGAACATCGACGAATTGGACAAAACGTCAAAGTAGACAGACATAACTTCGAGGTAGTACAAGACTTCATCTACCTAGGATCCGCTGTAGACACGGACAACAACATCAGTGCGGATATCAAACGGAGAATAACTCTTTCCAACCGTTGCTTCTTTGGGTTAAGAAGGCAATTAAAAAACAAAACCCTCTTCAGAAAAACCAAGGTAACCTTGTATAAGACCTTAATCATACCAGTCCTGCTGTACGGCGCGGAAGCATGGACCTTATCGAAAGCGGATGAGGAAACTCTTGGTCGTTTCGAAAGAAAAATTCTCCGAATGATCTTTGGTCCCGTATGCGAAGACAATGTGTGGAGAAGAAGATACAACAACGAGCTGTATGAGCTGTACCGCGACATGGGCATAGCCAGAAGAGTACGCATCGCGAGGCTACGATGGTTGAGCCATGTAGAGCGGATGGACCCAAACGCTACGGCTCGTCGGGTGTTCGAAAGCACATTGCAGGGAATTCGCGGAAGGGGAAGACCTCGTCTTAGGTGGCGCAATAAAGTGGATGAAGACCTCAACCGACATGGAGTGCGAAACTGGAGAGAGCTCGCCCGAAATCGAAGTCGTTATAGAAGGATGTTGGTTGAGGCCCAGGTTCATCCCGAACTGTAATGCCCACCTAAGTAAGTAAGTAAGTATGAGGGCAATTTTCTACTACAGAGATAGTTTCTCGCTCGTCATCAGAATGTGTTCAGTTTTAACACTCACGAATAAAAATTCAGTCATGATACTCGCGATTGCAACTTCAAAAAAACTTCCTAAAAGTTTACCCGTCATCATTTTCGAGTTTCTTCAAACTTCTATCTTTGCCATGACGATTACCTTTAAATAAAAGTATTTTTCGTTGTTGGGTAGAGAACCATTGCTTTAAAATCCGAATTAATTAAAGTCGCTAATGACTAAGGACTCCAAAAAAAGAATTTCATAATTGTGGTGAGTAATCACTCGAATATTGATTTCGAACACTGCTGCACTGAACTGAGCTCTAAGTTTTTTCAATGCAGGTAATTTTGGAATCATTTGTTTCGAAAAAAAGTATTCACTCCAATCGCAAACACATTGCTTACGTTGAAGCATTACACTTCACATTTCATGAACGATCACTCGATTATTCAAATCACTCGAATACTTATCTCCATCAGCCATAGTTAAGATTATAATTTTAATTTGTAAAAAACCATTTCAAAAAGGTTTGACATAATTTCTACGTTCTTCAATTCCAATTGAAAGTAGTAGGAATTGCTTACGATGCCAATTTTCCTAAAACACGTTAAAGTTAATTTGAAAAAATGTTGCTTCTACACGTGCCCCACGTGTCTCTGACCCGTTTGTACGCTCGAATTGTGCCTGTCACTTTAAACCGTTCAAGCATGGAAAAAGGTATTTGCTGATTCAGAATATATGTCCACTGATTGACGAAGGGCATTCAGAACCCTACTGGCTGACGCAAAGTAAACACGAAAGGTACCTACATATCATGGTTTAGTTAAAAAAAAGGTCACACATATAGGCGGGCATACATAACACAAATTAAAAGGAAATCACCCATACCTCAATTTGACTAAAAAAAACTTTTTCAAACAGAAACAAATTGAAAGTAACTCCCCACTCCCACAACCTCTACTTGGCCAAATGTTTATCCAATGATTAAAAAAGTAGGTATCTTGTAAAATCTCAATTCTGTGGAAATCCTTCACAGACGATAACAATGAAATGAAGAAGAGAAAGAAAATTTCCAAGTAAATTAACCAAGCAACTTTGAAAATTGCTCTAGGAAAAAATTCCTCTTAAATTTACCTCTAACAACACTTTTCAAACGAATTTAATCTTCGCTCGTTGTTCCTTCCTGCTCCTCTTCCAACATCTCCACACCCATGAGGCAACACTTAATTGCAAGTTGTTTGTCGCCAAAGAATGAAGCAGGGAACCGAAGCGATAATTCAAGGATTAATTGCAAGGTGTCTAGCAATATTCCTCCCCTCCCTTTACTTTTCTTCTTTTTATTGGTGTCTCTTCTCTAATAGCATATCACATTAACCTTCTCAACGCGACTGGGAAACAAAGAATTAAAAAAAAAAAATATTGAAAAACCTTAAGGAAAGCGGAAGAAATTATAACCACAAGAACAGAAGTGGATGTGAAAATTCTTGCAGCATTTTTTGTGAGATTTTTCCAAGTTCAAGACGAGACCAGAGCCAACAAACCCACATTTCTATTCCCTGGAACACATTCAAGGGTAAACTCGAGACTCGTTGTGGATGTTTTCCCATTTTTTTATTTGTTTTTTTAAAACATAGGCACCAAGTTGAGTACGTGTTGTGAAGCATCGACAATAAGTAAAGTAAAATAAAAAAAAAAATGGAGTAATTGTCTCCTTCGATTCGAGTACCTGAAAGACTTTTTAATTGGATTTTACTCAACCAAGTTGTCGCATCATTCCATCGTCCCGACACCGCGCGTTGTACCTTGATATAGCCGTAGATGTGTTATGAAGTTCAAGTGGTTTTATGTCATCTCAACGAAAACAAAAACAAACAACAAAAACCAACAAAATATAAAAAATACTCAGGTTTATTGGCAACAAGAATTTATTGTATCTTCAGGAAATGGGATATAAATTGTATCTGAACTTGAAAAATGAGGAGATTCTCAGGAGCATACGGAGACAAAAAAAAAAAAAACATAAAATAAAAAAAAAACTCCAGATCCAACGGGGGGCTACATTTTTTTTTTTAAATTATATTAAGAGTGTGAATAGGTGCGGTGATGACATCTCTTGGTATGAAAGTGTTTAAGGTGTGGGAATTTATAATTTGGGTTGGTGAGTTTGGGTCGTTCAGCTTAGCCAAAAGTTAGAGAAAAGCTTGATTTCGGTGTTTTTTGTATTGTCAACTGACAAAAACCCCCAATAAAATGAGCGTCGACTATGACTTTTTAGGCTGTCAAAAGTCCTCTTTAAGAGCATTTTGAATCTTCCTGAAATCCGTGTTTCTTCCTGAAGACCGTGTACCCTTTAGACTACTAAAGACACCCGTAGGCCACATTTAAATGTTCACTGTCAATACTATTCGATTATTAATTCTGAATTTAATTTAATTTTTATGGGTAGTTGTTTTAGTAGGTTTAAACTAAAAGATATGTTTAGATTTTTAACAAAATTTTTATACTTTTATGAATAAAATTTTTTGAGGACAGCCCTATAGAAAAAAATTTTTTATATAAAACTCATTGACGAGACTCGTTTACAACTTCACGTCACGGCCCTTAAGATGTGGAACTTGAAAGGTTACCTATGAGTAGCTCATTGAACCATGGCAGTCAGTTACATGGGGAAACATAAATAGAGTAGAATTCAATGCTCTCTTCTGTCATTAAAGCTCAATCGTCCCCCACCAGCATTATCATGAATGGTTCCTGATCCCAAGAAACCCACGACGATCTTCATTCGAACGACCACATATTTGAAGCCACTTAAAAAGCTTCAAAATGCTTAGGATTCTTAAAAAGATGCAGACATTTTTTCAACCCCTTCAGGCCACTATTTATAAAGGTTACATACGCCCCAAATTAGAGTTTAATTGTAATGTTTGAACAGGTACTCCTCAAATATAATTTGTGCCTGCTTGGCAGGGTTTAAAATAAAGCATTAAAATTACCAGGTAACAGTTGAATTGATTCTCTGGATCATCGTCGTAACGTTTCCTGTCTCCCTCTTTTTTATCCTTTTTTACAGGCAGTTCTTTAGTGAAATAGCCAATTGCATTCATTCCCTGAAACAGTTTAGCCGCAGCAATCGCTTCGCATCAGTTCTCTCTTCATTTCAATATCGGTCGTACAATAAAGTACAGAGAGAGGATCAATATTTTAACTGCTCAACCCGAATGTGGAATGCTTTACCCTACTCAATTTTCCCCCTGCATTATAATGCACAGAGTTTCAGAAATAATTTGCATCGGCATCTCTTCTATTACTCTTTCCTTATTTTCTAACACACGCACTGTGTTTTCCAACATTATAAGGGTAGTAAAATCCCCTTAAAGAGCGCGTGAATAATAAAAAAAGACGCACAAGAACAAATATATAAAATGGCACTCATTTAATTTAAATCTAAGTTTAACTAAGGGCTAACACCACCATAGAGCAAATGGTGGAATCTTTGAATTGAATAAAATCTCTGTAAGTTTTGCATAACTTCAAGAACTTTCTCAGTGTTCTTTGCAAAACGTGGAATGTCTGCTATGAGAATATTGAAAAGCATGGGGTTGGGGTAGAGAACCTTGAGGAGCCCCATAACAAAAGTGAATCACGGACGACGTTGCAAAAAGCTGCTTATGATTTCAATAAAATATAAACGAAAATTAAATATTATCATCTCTTGAACAAGTCCTTCATGACAGAATAAATAGGGTGGCGCAACAGTGCGAGGAGTCCCAGAGCCTAGCGCATTTCCAACAACCATGCCTTTTGAGGGGATGAAGGGGGCCTACAATTTTCTGCCGGCTCTGAACGGCTAATCGAGCAAGCGTTTCTCATGGCAATCTGTTGGAGGGAAAACGATTTTTTTTTTTTTTTTATAAAAAAGAGGAGGCTTATATGCTAATGTGGAGAACTCAGACTTAATTACCGGTCCATTGTACTACCAGGGTAGCAGCCTTCCCTTTTTTCTGTGTTGCAGTAGTGGAAATAAGGTGTTAGTTATTTCACATATAACCTCTAGGGCGGCGTTCATACGAAACTGGGAGGCTGAAAGAAAATTAGATGCCCGTAACGGGATTCGAACCCACGCATCCGGCCTACCTACTGAACACTCTACCACTGCACCACGGCCGCCCTCAGGGAAAACTATTGGCTCAAAATCAAATGAAACCTAATATTGCGTCTCAAACAAACAACGTAAGTAAGTTTGAAATCCAAAAGAGGGATTTAAAAACCAAAGCTTATGAGACGATAGTCAAGCAAACATCCCTCAATGACTGATGGGGAAGTATTTTGAAACAATATCTCGACATCTTCACAAAATTGAACGAATTACCGTATTGGAAAAAAAAAAATGCTGCACAATTTTTCAAATCACACTCCGTCACCGGGTAGCAACATCGGATTCGAGAGATCAGGCCTCTGGAACAAAAAACAGCATCAAGTCTGAACACACCAATTTAGGAATAGAGATTTGCTTACTGAAGCGGGGTACAGTTATTTTTTAAGAATTTTTAGCCTGGGTATACTTTTCTAAATCAGAGATTGAAATATAAAACCATGTTCATTACTTTCTTTGAGACTGGTGCTAATGAACACACGTAGAGTTTCGAATGAAAAAGAATCACAAATCAAATCACTAGTATTATGCTAGTTGTTAAGGAAGGCCGTAAGTCCAAAACTTCTTAACAATATGCCGCCACAAGAAGAACGATACATGTACGTTTCCTGTTTTTCCAACTTCAAAATTGAATATCCTAAAGCACAAGTAGCAGCTTTCTGGAATGGAAAAGCACTATCTGGGAACTTGTTTAACATAACATACGTTGGACGTATGTAGAAAGTTTCGCACAAAAGATCACCGAGAAACCATTTCCACTTAAAATTAATGCAAATAAAAACCTTAGTATAAATCAAAAGATGTCCAACTAAAATGCCCCTTTATGTTTCAACAGCTCATTAACATTTCATGACAAAGTCAATTAGAACATCGAACTACAAATTCAAAATAAAGTCAACCTGACAGTAGATAAAATAGACTACCCATTTTAAGCCTAAGACCACAAGTATTTTAATCTTCAAGAGAAATCTAGGTCATCGTCTAATATCCTTTCATGCAGAGAGTAGCTTACAAAAAAAAAAACCAAATTAGTCCTTTATTGTATTTTATTCATTTTTTTTTTTCATCCCAGGTGCACCAATTCTGTCCGCACAATATCCCACCTCCAAACCCAAAACCTTATACCACATTTTTATCATAAAAGATTCTGATGCAAGTTAAGGTATCTCATTAATTATTATACAAAAGACCACCTTAATAATAAAAAAGCGGAAGCAGCAACATAATGGCACAAGGAATGTCCTTTGAAGTGTACATAGAACTAACAAAGAGACTCCATGCGGATGGGAGAGTCATCGGACGGCCGACGACGCGGGACATTCCAGACAAAATCTTGTGAGTGCAGCATCACAGAAAGGCTCCTGCTGCAGTGTTAATTATGTGCTGAACCAATTTTTTCCTTTCCCAACCTCTTTTTTATTTTCATTCTTTTTGTATTATGGTAATGCACTGTGTGAAGCCAGGCTACGATATGACGTGGTCGACCTCGTCCATCTTAAATTGGCTGGGAATTTTCTTATTAAAATTTTATGACAGCAAAACAAATCCCAATAATTAGCTGGTTCACCTAATTAAATTTGCTTATAACGTTGTGAGCATATTTAACATCAGCATGGGTAGACATTATCATCCATCAATTAGGGATGTGCAATGGGACCCATAATTTTATACTGAAAAGAGAACATCAACATTTGATGCAGCAAATGCCACACATTCGGTGTTGCCACTAAGCAAAATGACGACTTAATTCGTGCTGTGATTTATATTCGGATAGATTTGAGTTTAGACACATAGCACCGATTGGCAACTCTATGTTCAACACACTTTAAATAAGTCCCACGCATTTATGATTGCAAGGATTCGTTGACCGAATAATAATAAGTACAATTAGTGACATTAGACAGTAACAGGGACGATTTGAGCGAAAGGGTTGGATGAAAAACGGTCACATATTGCAACACTAATTATCTTACACACGCGTTAAATTCAATTGCAGGATTGACACATTCGCAGTATGAGTGTTGTCGCGGCATGGAACCTAATGCCACCACGAAAACAGCGCACAAAACCAGCAGAGCCCTTAATTAAAAGTGACTGGGCAAAGGTTTGCTGCGCTGCCGAGTGCACTTTTTTTTTTTTTTAGTCAGACCAGGATATTGCAACGACGATAATTGGCCCAATTAGACATACGTTGCTTCACGCATACAAAAAAGGATGTGCAGTTTTATGAGCGCTCTGAAATGAGGCCCGGACTGAAACTGTGGCACAGCGGCGTATTCGCCAAAACAAAATATGTACCTGCAGTTTCGGGATTAATGATTGCATTTCGTTATGCTGCCACAGTTAAATTGACTTGAATATCCTTTCTGGTAGAGAACACATACCCATACACGCATATACCTACTACATACTGCCAAGCGCGTTAAATTCATTTGCGAAGCTAACTTGCGAGGTGTGGTTATATTTTGTAGGAAACTAATGTGTTTCATGTTGAGCGCCCGTACACCGCATACACACGCGTGTGAAATTAGGCGTGCATGTGGGCAGTATTGGCAAATTGGAGTTGAAAAAAGTTGATACGATGACGGCGAACTGATGGGAGTGTTCTTTCTTCCTTTCTTTTTGGTGTGTTAGTTGTGCTGTTAAGTAGACTTGCATTGTAAGGCAAAGTATTTAAGACTGTCGGATTTAAAGACTTACGGAAAGCAGAACTGACTGGCTTTCAATTCAAGCTGACATTAAAGCGAGAGTGAAGTGGATGTTAAGATAAGAGGCCTGCGGTTTCGTTGAACTTTGTCAAAACAGAGGTTAAAATATAAAACATTTGAAAAAAGGAAAACAAAAAAATTCTTTCAAAAGTTAAAAGAAAAGAAAGAGTCAATGTCTTAAACACAACACTTTCCAATAAAGATAAGGACTTTCGCGAAACCATAAAAAAAATGTGTAAGGATAAGAACTGAGCCTCGATGTCCACGGGAAATCTCCAAATCAGATGATTGGTTTACCTGAAAACTTTTCTAGAATCAGGTAGTTTTCTTTGAGCACCACTTGAATTTCAAAGGAATGGAATTTTAAGTCTTTGTTTAAAATTTTTGGTCTTTGGGAAGTCTAAAGGAGACGCTCCATTACGATGGTCTCCGACGTTCTGTTGAGCCCCGGATGTGGACATATAAGGGTAAAAACGTTCCGTTGGCTTAAAACAGTTCGCGATATTAACGTTTCTTAATATAAATTGCCCAGTGAACATCCTGTACCATGCTTTCCTTTTCTTCGGCGCCGCTATGAGCCATGTGGTCACAAAGGAATCACAGTTCTTGCATTTGTCTTAATTTTAGTTTAGAAACTCGACATGAGAAGTGGCAAGTAACATGTCATAGCTTTTGTAAAATCGTTTGTATCAAATAGTGAAAAGGAGTTTGAATGTTTCCAATACTGGTATAGGAAATGACGTGAAAGCAATGAGGATGCATTACGAACATACTCTAGAAAGACATAAACAGAAGAAGGTGGAAAGGCTACACAACTATAGCATTTCATCCAATTTATCATATTCGATGAAACTAAGGATCTGAGCCCTTGTTGAGAACGATGACATACGACTGCACGCCTCTTTAGGTTCATACGCATCCGTCTTCCAATCGGAGGCGTATACTATTCAAATGGCTTTAAGCTATGTTACGAACAATGTTTCGATGGGGAGAGGTATCTGTATTTACAGCGACAGCCAAGCTCTGCTTAAGGCCCTTCTCAACCCTCTAACTAGTTCGAAAGTGATACAGGAATGCAAGAGCTCTCTAAATGCGGCCGAAAGACTTAATTTTCTGAGTCTCGTTTGGGTTCTAGGCCATCACGGCATAACTAGAAATGAGATCGCCGATAAACTTGCGAGGAAAGAATTTGAGACAGCTTTTTCAGGATCTGAACCGTCGCGAAAGCTAAGTTTGCCAGAGTCTTCAGTGAGGGCTTCAATCAGCGATTGGATCTGTCAAGAGCACAATTGTAGATGGCATGCCTCCATTGGATGCAGACAAACCAAACGTATGCTTCCCAACGTTGATAAGAAGACTGCAACAGTTTTGCTATCCCGTAGCAGAAAACAATGTAGATAGCTTATTGGCGTTGCAGATACAGATACTCGGCGCAGACATGGTGAGAGCTGGTAACTTAGGCTTTTTATCTGGTAGTACAATGGACCGGCATTTAGGTCTGAGTGCTCCAGCTGGAATTTTAAAAATCGCCAACAGAAAAAAAACAAAAAAAGAATCTGAGTTCCCTTTTGAGAATTTGGCTAGCTTCTGCTATCTTCAATGCATGAGAGCTATGTGACCCAAAAAGGTAGGTCAGAAGATTTTTCCATGCAATGCAAACGTTGCTTCACATTGTTCCTAATAGGAATACGCATGCTGGTCTCCATACTTTCTTTGGGTCTTTTTAGTTTTAACCAGGCCACCGCTCTGCATCTATGTACCCAATGTCTTGCCTGCCAATTATTTTTCATATCAATAGAATTTCCTTGCTTTTGCAGCTTCTAACCGCCTTTCTACGAGAGCACGAAACGTCAAAAAAGTAAAATGATTAGCTTTGGTGTTGCTTATTCTCAATACATAAACATTTGTAAAAAAGAAGGCTGATATGAGGCTTGGTTAAGCCAAAAGTGCGGAAAATTAAAAGTCAAAGCCTTTTCAACTCTTCGTCAAGAAAATGCAAGCACAAAAAAGACAGGAATTCAAAAAAATCTAGACGTAAAGTTCAAAAACAAGCTCAGGACTTTGTTTTTGCCTCATCTGGCATAACAAGTTCATGCTGACTGCATTACATAATTGGAACACATTCGATGTTTCTACTTTGTTAGAAAATTACTCTCTTCCTTCGAAGATGGAACTAAAAATTTTGCCCGGAAAGTCTAGTCAAAAGGATTTTTCTTTTGAAAAGTATTTTCTATGTACATTGTACAACTATCCTCAATTACCGTCTCACACTCACACACAGCTACAAAAAAAGAAACACTTCAAGGACTTATTATATAGTTATAGTAAGCATATCACAAAGTGCCGGATAGAAAACGGATTTTCCTTTTACTTCTCTTTCCCTACCATATCGTTGATGTGGATGGAGGTTTATGTATGCACCACACTCAAAAATTGGGAACGTATTTAATTGTTGTAGGTCTAACATTCTTTTTCCCTTCGCCCGACCAAATTGGCACATCATTTTCGCACCCTTCTCTCTCTTGACAGGCTTTAAGAAGACTGTTGACAAAAAACAAAATAACGACCAGAGAAAGAGCAAAAAAGAAAAGGGAACAACGATACTTCCACTTATAGCTGGGTGCTATTCCTGGTACTGGAAAAGGATCTTGTTTTTTGTTTCGGTGCTCTTATAGTCCTACTAAGAGCCCTGCTGCAGTTGCCAAGTGTAAGAAGCAACACAACAACTAAACTAAACGAAGAAAACAAAAAAAAAAAAACAAATTAAAATCAAAAAATGGCTTAAAAGCATTTTATGCCTCTCGTCCTTGTTATGCACTTCAGTCTTTTATAAACCCTCGTATAGTTTACACACTACACAGGAAGGAAGAGAGTGCAATGTGAAAACAAACTTCAAGGACATGCAAAACAACTCTCCCGTGTGTGTGCCAGCTACAGGAAGACGGTACTACACTTTTACACTTGTGAAGCACAACAAAAAGGACATCGTCTAATGGTGCACCATCATTCAACCTGGAATAGGTACATTACCCAGCTAGGGACGTATAATATGCCCACAGTAATAGGTAATTTCAGTGAACTTTTTTTCTCTTTTTTGCTCCATTGTGTATTGTTTTTTCTTTTTCTCACAACCTCTGTTATCCTCTTCCAGAAAATGGTCTTTTATGGTTTGCTGCATTTTGCATTTCTTTTAAAGGTGGCGTTTGAACGATCTATTAAAAGGTGAATTACCCACCAATTTTTTATCATCTTTCGGGAGAAGATTGAATTTAAGTCATCACAACTGAAAAGGGTTGAACTCTTTATTTTCACTTTTGAAAAGATTGGTATAGGCGTCTTTCGGGTTTCTTTTGTCGAAGTTAATTGATCAGATTTCAAATGAAGCGTTTAGCTGAAGAAGGCGTTGAGTGGCCTTTGTGTAGTTTAAAGGTATAGGCGATTGAACTTTTTTGAATGAATCTACCTATTGTTAATGAACCACGAAAACAGCACCACTCCAAATATGCAGTATGGATTCCGGGAGAAGTATTCTTCTCTTCATCCACTCCTGGAGCTACAAAGGACGTTATAAGGAAGCTCAATAACCACCAAACAACAGTTGGATGCTTTCTGGACGTTGAGAAGGCATTTGATAGATTCTGGATAAACGGACTTTACGGACTAACCATTTTACGCTTGTAATAAATAAATTTTATTTAATTTTCTTCATTTCAAATCCTTCTACATGCAAGTAGACAACTAGTGTCAGCACCCAGACCCATTTTTAACTTTCCCGTGTAGCATCTTCACCTCGAACCAACCTCAAGTAGAAAACCCAACCAACTTTCTCCTTCCCTGACATACGCGCACTCATTGCTCATAGCTCGTATTGTTGAAGACCGCATAAAGAAGCTCTCCGAGTTTGACAAACAACGGGGAACCAAATCAAAATCAGCAAAATCCGAGCTGATTTGCATACGAAGACTCACACAAGGGCGGAGACGTTCGCGATCAGACACGAACTGCTACAAGTCTGCATCAACCTTCTTGACGGAACACAACTCAGGCCAAGTATTTAGTAGTCCACTTCAAAGAACTGATGCGTTTCAACCCGCACGCGACTGCAGTTTTAAGGAGAGCTTACTATGCTTTCCAACGCGTGCATCCGTTGATGCGCAAAAGACGTGGACTTTGCTGAACAAGAAGCTAATAAGAAGTTCTACTTTCCCGTCTGGTACACAATATCCAAAATTGGAATTTGTGAGGAAGGTCGTCTTCGAGAGGAAGGTTTTGAGCATCTGAACAGGATTTGTCTGCGATCCCATACGCAGGAGAACCGTGCACTGCAGAAAACTCTATGAAGAAAATGGTATCATCTCTATGGATAGTCCATGGTGCAATCTGCAAAACGCCTACCGGAAATCGTAGCCAACCTTCCAAACCCAAAGTAAGCAGAAGGAGACAAACACCCGCACCCTTGATACATCAATGCGATGACCCATATAGAAGACGACACAATCAACAACGATGAAGCAACAACCTTCTACACTCAGCCAACTTCATCATAAGCCGCCGCACCGGATAGAGTTACTGAGGAAGGACCTACCGTAATGACCGTACGCCACCGTAGTTAAGTTTTAAGTTTATTGATTGTACATTTTGTCTTTTTTAATGGAGATCGAATATTGACATTAAAATAGGTTTTGAAGACTTTTTCCCCTGAAGTTTCGTGTTTTTCTTCAGAAAGACTTTGGCTTATCAGACGACCTAACCCTCGGCTGGGAAGCAGAAAGGACGTCACAATAAATTTCTTCAGATGATCAGTTCGAAAGCAGTGTTTTCATCTTTAATTTGGCTGAAGAAGGAAGCATTGCCATTATACAACACTTCAGATTAATTTATTCTGCCTGCCAGCTCAACCCATTGTCATGTCTCCACTTGGCCCACTTGGTACTTAAACTTGTTCTACTCAAAACTATTCCAAACCAACATGATAACCAAGTAGTTTGCCTCACAAAATGAAACCTTTTTAGTCACTGGGTTTCGTGATAACCTACTCGAAACCAAGTGGGCTGAATGCAGTATTTCCAATATTCCAGTGAATTTGACGTTTAAGAGAGTGGCAGTGAGTGGAGAGAGAATGGAATCTGTAATACGTCGGTGACGTTCTGATCACACCTAAGTCAAAATCATCAACTCAAAACTTTTTTTTTCATATGGGAACAGGTCTAGGTTAATTCAAAACATCCTGGTATAAAAACTAGTATAACTTCAAGGTGGGACATAGCATTACCCGCAAATTGAATTTCAGGTATTAAAAACTACCGACCTCTATTACACTCGTAACATCTCTGGATTTACCTACCCACTGCTGGAAGAAATACCGTCAATTCCTCAACAGCAGTGTCTACTTACTTTTGTCTTGTTTCACAGGCAATTCAATTATTTTTAATAATATGTCTCTCCACGAGGAAGTTCTAATAGCATTTGGTTCGTAGTGGTTTTATCGTTCTATTGTTTTATTTAAAAACTTGAGGTTCTGCCAGTCATGATGACAACTTTGTTTGACATAAAAATGTCGGTTCGTTCCAACCAAAAGCATGATCCTTTTCAATTATATCAAATGACATTGTAGAAATAGAAAGCACAGAGAAGAAGTTCACCATTGGCAAATGTCTGCTTTCTTCTCCTCCTCTTCTAAACTCTGTTTGACGTTCAAAAAAACATATATATACAAAATATAGAAGTTCTGGACGAATGCCTTCGCCGTTGTCGTCTCCAGTAAAAGATGCATGGCGTAACTCTGTTATTGTAGAGAAAAAAAAAAGACAAAATAAAAATAAAAACAATCACTTTTCCCTACAGACTTGAAAATCATCTCTCTTCTATGTGTCTAGGGAATCGAGCAATAATAATGGAACAACTACTTTGGCACCATCACTCTTCATAGTCACAATTCACAAACTCACCACAGAGCCATTTTGTTTCGCTAAGTTATGACAGTTTGTGGCGCAAGTGATTTCTTTTTCCTTGTCATCTATTTCTATCCTACTGTGCGGTGTTTTATTATTTTTTTTTGTTCTTTTTGTTTGCCTTCCTCTGCTTCAAAAAAAAAAATTTATATTAAATATCACAAAAAGAAAAAAAAAAGCAAGTACGCTTTTGGAAAATGGAAGGGGGAGAGAGGGAGCCAGATAACACAATACAACAACCACATGGTGATAAAATGTGTCGGTTTAAGGTTTGCTTTTTTTTGTTCCTGTTCCTAGAATGAGGTAAAACGGTAAGGTTTAAGTTAAAATAAAAAATAATTTATATATTTGCGTGTATTTTTTTCTTTTTGTAGTTTGGTTGGCGCTGGTGCCTGCAAATCAAGCAAATGTTTATGCACTACGACAGTACGACAGACGAGACTACATGTGGAGTAGTAATAAATGACAGATTTGCATGTTTGAAAACATAAGCCTATTATCCTTGTCATAATTCTTTCCTCGCTGAATTTCTGGTATTATAAATGTTCGGGGTATGGTATGAGCAAGTTGTTGCGACAAGACATCTTCTGTTCTGTTGATAGAATTGCTGATAATATTTTTCGCTTAGAAAAAAAAACACCAGTTTTTGTAGAGTCATGAATGTCGGAAACGGCAAACAGACGAGATTTGTATTTTGGTTTTAACGTACATTTATGAACGCAAACTTAATTGCTCTAAACGAAACCGAGTTACACAAACCCTGTTTTTCACGACCCCCAACACGAAATTTGTTGCAAGGAATAGAGTTCAATGAACACAGACTATTGGGAATTTTTATATTCACTTCACTAATACGCTCAAAAAACCATTGTACACAATAATGTTACTTTCGCCGACTTTTATTGGGAATCTGTATTCACTTTTTAGCAAAACATCGCACATGCACAGCCATCCCTGTTGTTCACTTCTGAAAAAAGTGACTTATTTTTGTTCATTTATCGTTGTTGTTTTCCCATGTGCGATGTTTTGCGATGTTTTGCTAAAGTGAGTATAGATTCCCAATGACGCTAAACACGTAGATTCAGATTAAAGACATAAGTTGTTTGAGAATGAAGTAGAGAATGAATGAGAAAAAAGTGAATGTCAGGGTTGTTTTGTTGGTGATAAGCATATTCGAAATCTACTTCAATCTTTTCTGTGAAAAAGATAATCTGGGAGAGGAGGTTTGCCTTCGAGGACGTTGCAGGTTGAAGACTCAATGGCAATAGTTGAGTACTTTCAAGACTCAAAAAACATTCAGCACTAGTGATGTTTCCGTTCGGAGCGGAGAATTATCCGCAACGTCGAAAGAACTCGGAAAGACAATAGCATGAAGCTGTCAGAAATTTGAGAAATAGAGCACTTGGTCGGACTTCAACGCAGTTTGGAAAAATACTTAGGACCAAAATACTCCGAATCCTACGAATTCGGAAAATTTTCCTCTCCGAACGGATACCTCGTTGGGCCGATTGTTTAAAAAACTGTTAGTCTTGGAGTATTGGCTGTGAGAGTTTGAGGTTCAAACTCCAAACATGTACAATAGTTGTTGTACGGATATTGCCTTTCACAATGGTAATGGGCAAGTCCTCCTGTTATGTGAAGCCCTTTCTTATTATTCGAAATTGGCAAAACTGTGTTGCCCACATCCATTCGCTTTAAGGTATGGTTGAGATAAATGTACCGGGGATCCCCGAGTTCTGACTCTGCAGCCAATTTGTTTGTTGGTTTTTACAATCAATTATTGTCATTTATTGTAGGACAAAGACGCGCAAAGGTTCTAATTTAATTAGAGCAAGTGAAGTAAGACACACTTAAAACAGCTTTACCTTCATTACTACTGATATGGCCTGGGGTTCAGGCAATGATTTAAAAAACTGCATTCGCATGAAGTCTTTGTAAAAATAACGAAGTATAAGCTAAAGCCAAGTCCTCCGTTAGTAAATTCATTGCCATAAAAAGCGCTTTCTCAATTAGCCGTTCGGAACGGAAAATTGTAGGTCCCCTCCATTCCCTCACAAAGCATGGTTGTGAGAAAGGCCCAGGGACTCCTCGCTCTGTTGCGCCACCCTATTTATTTTATATTTTTATGAGCTAAAGCCTTAACCTTTTGACTTAACGCTCTCTTCGGTAAATTGAAATGTAATCTACAACTTCCAAGGCATTCCGCAAGTAAATATCACCTAGTCATTAATACAATCTTCCGCGCTCTGGAACCAAACAGCTCTTAGTTGAAAGACGAATACGCCTGAAATGACTTCCTACACCGAAAAGAGCGTGATCGGCTTAGCGGGTATTTGGTCTCACTCATAGAAAGATTGTAGAACCTGGGCGATCGTTTCAAAAATGCAGCAACTATAGCTCTTATTTGCTCTATGTAGGGCGATTGTAGATTTGGCTTTTGTGATTAGAACATAAGAAAGAAACGCAAAAAATACTTCTGGTGCAAACAAATGCAACAACATTTGCCATTGGTTAGCTTCGAGATAGAATAAGCCAAAATTGTGTGGCTTGACGACGATATCTTGGTTTAACAAAGAACTCCACAGAAGAATTTTTAGAGGGAAGTAGACAGGTAGAAGATATGTGATTTCTTCAAAACCACTTAACTCGTAACATTTTGGCAAACTTAGCAAACAAAAAATCAAAAGAAGTAATTGGCTAACTATTGGACGCCATCAACAGCTTGGGGGTAAATACACAAAAGTATACAGATGACACAGATAGTTTAATCAAGAAGCATGCAGCTTACAAGCCGAATGCTAAATTGCAAAGTGCAGCTTTGAACAAAGTTGGTAGGTAATTCGTGTATGAATCAAGGGCTAAAAGTAAGACGTACGAAAGCATTCAGTATTCTCATTTAAGGAATTTGAAAGTGTTTAGACTCTTATTCCTACCTCCAATGTCACACTCCGTCACATATTTTAACTGACCCACCGGTTATGATAATAGAGCAGGGCTGGTATCAGGTACCACCTAAGTTGGTAGTTCATCGTCGTTGTTTGATTACCTATCGTTTTTGATGATCAACTTTTATTTGCTGTACGAAGGCGACAGTAGTTTTGCCTTTTATGTTTTAACACAGTGTCTTTTTTGTAATAGATTGTAGTAATGATAGATTGTAGTGATTAACGACCCCTTAGACCTTTTTTAAGTTTTTTCCTTTGCGGAGTTGAAGTCTAGGAGATAACAAAATTACTAATTTAAATGGATCTTTATCATTTTGTCATGAAATTAAAGTCTTTTCAAATTTCTCAGCAAAGGCATAGAGATACAAAGCTAAGGACTTGAAGTTATAAAAGTTTTAAGTTATTCTTTTATCAAAACGAAGGAGCATAAGTCTTAGTGAAAGGGTTCCTGAATTGAACTGGTGTGTTTACCGAAACATAAAATTATGAAATTCAAACTTATTGCAAAATTTGATTCACCTCCGCTGAACATTTTATTGGTGAGGGATCTTTTTTCTCAATAAAAATCGAAAAGTACATACGACTTTGTTGTAAGTTTGATATTTGAGGAGATAAACAAAGTTAAAATCCATAAATACTACTAATCACAGTTCTTATTCCAAATTTCCCCTTTGTAAACGGCGAGTAAAGAACAATGGAAAAAGTGTGTCAGCTTTGTTTAGCAAAACCACTGGTACCCATTCTAAAACAATTGAATTGTTATGTACTGTTATTATCATGGTCATGTTATTATGTTTTTAGAACAACTTCTTAACAACAAAGCAAGCCGACTATCTTTTTAATAAACAATCACCCCAGGTGATTCTCTGTTCCAATTTCTGTGTAGGTATCTTCATTCAAGTATTATCCAACAATACGAATAACAGTCACATAAACAAGAAAAATTGTCCCCCAGCGATATCGCCCCTCAACCATTCACATTATTCGTAAATAAAGGCAGCAACAAACACACACACACCCACACCCCCACCCACAGTCACTAAAAAAAAAAATCAAATAAACTTAATGGAATCAAGGATAACAACAATAAACTGCGTGTTTCCAGTTTGGGGCGGTTATATGAATCACACATAAAAATGAAAGAAAATACACAATTCTGTTGAAAAGGAATAAAAGATACACTTACCCAATAGAGTAATGTATGGCATCTTATTTATGTCAAAGTGATCAGGAGCACAGGCATCCTCCAGTCTAGACGCTTGCTTCCCAGTTTGGATTTCAATCACATGAGTGTCACGGCGATAGAATATCATACACATGAATCCTGATTGACTGTAACGATACAAAAAAAAGAAGCGAAAGTATGAGCTAAACTGCAATAAAAAAAAAAACATACACACTCCCATCAAGTGTGGAACAAAAAATAAAAAAAAATTAGAACTCATATAAAAAACATAAAATGGTTGGGATTATGGTGTGAGTGCTTTTAACTCATATATTCGTTATAATGCGAAAACGCACGACTTTTGCTTGGTGATTTATTGAAAAAGTTTCATGTAACCGAGAGCGGGCGGCATTGAGGCAATTTCACTTGTAATTTCGTATGTGAGTTTAATGGTGTTCCGTTAAATGTGCATGAGCATGAGTTCTTGGCGTGTAAGGAAGGTCATATGAACAACAAGTAAGAATGAGGTGATTACTTTCAAATTTTGAAAGGAACGTTGTACAAAAACAGGCTCAAGTCGATGAAAACCTTCTTCTGCTTTTTTTGCCGGTGCTATGCACACAGTGATCTCAAAGGGATCACAGCTTTTCCACTTGGCGTATTCTATATTAGCATCTGGAAGTGGCCTTGGAACATTTTTCGAGTATCGAGTTGGAACACGAACTAAGGTTTTCAAAGCATTTATACTTATTTTGAAATTCTATAGAAAGTTAATCGTATTCAAAAGAATTGCGATTTGAGATTCGATCGCCGTGTTAACATTCGAACCGATCGAGTCCCAGAATGCAATTCTTTCGACGTCGACTTGCTTTCTATCGAAATAGAATGTCTAAATAAGCAGGATTGAGAAGGAAATTTTCCTTTTGAAAATCCTGTGTACGGCATCAGTTGGGCGAAAAGGTCCAATCAAAACTGGCTTCCCAAATACGTCGTGCGAAAACTTCTCGTTTGACTTTGAATACTCGTGAATTTTTAAGAGTGAGTTATGCCATCTCATCATTTTGGGAAAAATGTGACCTTTCTGTACTTCAAAGTACCGAAAAGATTAAAAAAGACAAAAACTGTCGAAACAAAGGATCATTGATCCGGTTCGCCAAAAACTCCTTTGTAAGTACGCAACAACTTTGCGCTATGCAAATTTGTCGGGGTCTGGAAAACTTGAATCAAACAGCAATGAAAGTTGATGGAGGCACTAAAGTTTTCAAAGCCTACCAGTACTTGCAAAGTTAATACTTTTCAGAGTCAATTTTTCATGATCTAAAAGATAGAGAATGTTCCCAGCTCACAGCATCACCCTGAACTCGAAAATCGTGTGGAATGACAAAAAAAAAAAAGAGTAAAATAAACTTTAAGCCGGCACAAGTCAGCAGGAATTTTACAGCACTCAAGCGTTCTGTAGACAGCCCGACTTTTTCCTTTCCATTTCCAAGTCACTTACCATCCCGTTGTATAGTGCACAACGGCCATCATCTCTGTAGCAGTTTGCTTATTGATTTGCTCGCATAGCGCTCTGGTCTCCATGTATCCATTTGGTTTGATGATGTGCATTGACCCGTCACTGAAACGATAAAGAAAAAAAAAAAAGAATGAGAAAAAACATTACAACAATGTTATAACATTGGAAACAATATCAGGACAGCATTGACTTTCATAGTTTACCCTAAACCAACCACCCTTCCTTCTATCGTATTCATGTTCTCAGACTATTTGTCATAGTTCCAAAGTCAGTCAATTCTATATTTTCTTTTTTTTTAAGGATGAGAGCACAAAAAGCCTGTTTTGTTATTAACAAGAGAAAAAGGGGGAGTGGGAGCAGCAAAACTGAAGGATGCAACAAAGAGATGATGGATGTGTGCAGTTGCCGATGTCGACAATGGTTCGTTCGGAAGGGTGGGCAGATATGTTTTCAGCAAAAACGTACTCAACTGTTCTAAATTGCATTTTATTGATTTTCTCATCTTCTGCAATCATCGTTTAACGAAAACATGGACCAAAACGAAGAAAATTGCACGCAAAATAGTCACTCGATATCCTCGCTCTCAGGTTTATGTAAAATATTGCAATATTCGCAAGGAGTACACAAGTCGAATATTTAGAGAACACGATTTAAAATACGATAAGAGGATTTTCACATCAAAAAATGTACACACATGTGAAAAATATTTTAAAAAACATAATTTCGGGAAGAGCCTGGTCGAATATGTGTTTTTACTTTTTTTTTTTGTTTACTTTCCCTGAGGAGTACATTTTTTCATATACAGGTAGGCGGTAAGCGGTCGCAGAGTAGGCCAGAAACTGTAGGCAGGGGTAAGGAGAGAAAAAACCATATCGGAGAGAAAAGCTTCCTGTTTGCAGAACGTAAATATTTTTTTTTGCCACTCCAATGCAAAAGTGGCTAAGCTCTAAATTGGATTTCCAGCCGCCAACACATAGAAAACAATTATAGAGAAAGGATTTTTTCAAATTTTTGTTTATTTATGTTTTTGATTTAGAATCGATTGACTAAGCAGATGGGGCTTCATCAGAAGTAAGGTTATGCATATTTTTCTTCTTTTTCGAAGAGTTTGTTTTTAAAAGTGATTTATTGGTAAAAGTATTTTGTTTATTTGCTAAACAAATTTGATTGTTTTCGAGAATAGGTTTTCAGTTAATTGGAATTGCTTTGAATGATTTCAGTTCGAATATATTTTGATAGTTTTACAATTTTAGAAATAAATGGTCTTTGAGAAATCACAGGGTCAGAGAATTTAAAGATCCAATGGGCAATAATACGAAGTTGTTGATGGTCGTTATGTTATAAAGTTCTTGTACTACACCTGCACTTTGAAAGTCTCAAGTCCTTAGTTATCCAAGATTCGGTGTTATGTTGTCTGTGAAATGCCCAACTCCAAAGATCGAAGACAAAGGGTTTTCTTCAAAAGTTTGAACTACAACAGCAGTATTTTCAGTTGTTCTTGAGCGAAGTGTACGAGTTCGATTCTTCACGTCTTTAACTTGTCCCAGCAGCTCAAACTCTTCCACCAGTTTCACAATTGGTGGCTGAGATGGCTTTTCCCGACCGCGACAGCCCAAAAATGCTTTGATTTTACGAACTGTCACAGCGAAATCGTCAAAATTTTTTAGTTTAATTTAAACGACAACAATGTTAAAGCGTATATCGTAAGATTTTTATAAATGGCGTTGTTTTTACTTGTCATCTGTCATCAGATTGAGTTATGACAACTGCTGATATAACGTTTTCCTGACAACCGTCTCACAAAATGTTTGTATTTAAGACCCTTTTAGACGGTCAGTTCTCAATTTAGCTTTCAGTTCAGTGTGTAAATAGATGTTAGTTCGACGTTCAGTTGAGCAAGAAAAATCAAAATCAGAAAGAAAACTGAGAACTGAACAGAAAAATGAGCCTTTTGAGCCTCTCAAAGCTTCTTTGAATGGCTGTCAAAGCCTTCAAGGAGTTTAGGAGTATAGAATTGGTCAACAAAAACCGATTATCTTGAAAACATTGATGATAAGTCAGTTCTGCAGTACTTCCTACCCCTTAACCGGTGGGGGTAAATGGTACTAAAAGCGACATTTAAAAAAAGTGATCTGTCAATAAAGGCGGGTCAGTAAGTCCGTGACTTATTGAATTTCCCGTTTATTAGTTGAAATAGCAACACAGCTCCCGTCAAAGGTTATCTGTCAGTTGAATCTCGTTAAAAATTTAACAAGCTGTGAAATTTAGTTTATTTTTGACAGCCGTGTGTTGTGAACGAGTAATTGCGCCGTTTCGTCGCAGTGGACGAAACGTGGATCCACCACAACACACCGGAGACCAAACAGCAGTCAAAACAGTGGGTTTCTCGGGTGAATCACTTTTTCCATTTTCTTTTCAGTCAACGCGGTAGTCTGATATTAACGGCTGTCAAAAACAAACTAAAGGTCGCAGCTTGTTCAGTTTTTGACAAGAGTCAACTGACAGATGACTGCTGATGGGAGCAGGGTTGCCTTTTCAATTAAATTGCGGGAAATTCAAAAAGTCATGGACTTATTGACTCACCCCCGTATTTATGGACTGCTAGCGATATAAGACTGGCAAGAAACTTAACGAGCCTAGCCACCTACTGTTGTTAGTTTTCCAACAATCAACAAAAAAGTTTTCAGTTAGTTTCAATAGATGTCACTATTTGGCTCATTGAAGCAGGAAAGTTAGTTGACTCCCTAAGGGCTCGGAACATAAAAGTGTGTTTATATGGGAAACATACAGGGGAACGAACCAGCAAGTTGTTTCATTTTGAATCGTACGTTATCAAGACACGCGAGTAATTGGCAAGTCCTCCGATAGTAAATGCATTGCCATGAAAAGCGCTTTTTTCATTCACTCACAAAGTCAATGGTTGTGAGAAATGCGCTAGGCCACGGGGCTTCTCACTTTGTTGCGCCGCCCTATTTAGTTATTAAGACACTAACAGCTGTTTTCCACTCGAAATCTTGATATAAAGTCAGTATCATACCTTCGCGAAGTCAATCGCTTTACGCTTGAACAACGATGGGAAATATGTAAGACTTGTTTCCGAAGTGAATGCCTCAATTAAACAGTTCGTTTTTCGCACTAAATCGCGTTGTCAGTTACCTTGGCGATGTCAATTTGCCACCTTGAAGCTGCGATGTAACTCCTTCGGGCTTTTTTCAATGGAGGAACGTAAAGGATCGATAATTTGCAAGAAAAAGTAACAACACTCACCATCTCACAGTTATATTTGCCTGGAATAACAATTCATTACTGATGTCATCTTAACAAGCTACATCAATACAAAGAACTCAGACACAAAAGGACTATGTCAGATCTTTTTTCTCTGGAAGTTTTTTGATTGATGCTTTGAATTCCTTCACTAGAAATGTAATGCGTTTTAAAAACTCCTTGCTGTCTTCTTGTTATCACTGTGCGGCGTTGGAGGTTTCCACTACAGGAACTCCCATTATATTTCTTGTTTTTTTTTTTACTTTTTACTCTCAAATAAATCTTGGCTAACGAACTCAATAATATTAAAAATTGAATTTCCACAAACTTCCCACATTTTATCGTAACCAAAATCTAAGCACCAGTTTAAGTGCAAAATAAAAAGAAAACACAACTCCTTCTTCCATTTCTCTCGTCTGAAGATTACAATTTTTCATCAATAAAATGAACCCGGACAGACGTTCGTTTTATTGCAAGCATCAATCCACAGAACACTCATGCGATAATTTAACCATCGGAAACAAGCAATCAGGATATTATCGTCCTTCGACAACGACGACGATGACGAAGAACGACGAAAATGCGACGACGAGTAGGAGGACTATGGAATCTACCACCACCCATCCACCAATATATTTATAAGATTTTTATCCTTCTTCTAGACTATTTTTGTTACTTTTACATTCAATCGCTCAGAGATTGAAAGATCCTTGGTGAGAAATCACTTTTGGCCAAAGAAATTGCACAACGAAAGGATACCCATCTTTTCCGATCAATATTCAATGGCAATGCACAAAATACAAAAAAAAAAAAAAAAAGACTTGAAGTATCCTTGCTAGTTGGATGAGAGACTTCTTTTTATTTAATTTTTTTTTGTACTCTGTATTCGCAACACCAAATGTATTTTGTAATTTCACTTTTTTTTGGCAAATCCTGCCGCTTACCCCCTCACTGAAGGAGATCTTGAAAAAATGTTTTTTCGTCCATTTGATTTTAACTCAATGATCAGGGATTTACAATATTTTATGAATCTCAGACGAGACTTGGAAAAAGTCATTATCTACTTTTTTCGTCATTAGACTTCATTCAATTCAATATTTTTTTTTTTCTCGACACAATGGGTGGGGCTTTACGTTGAGAGTAGTCTGACTACATATTTTCCTTTTTCTTTTCTGGGTTAATACCAAACGAAATCCTTGCAAAAATAAAACTTTGTTGTGCTATCATTTTAATCAGAGATTATTTTGTCTCGCTTTGATTTCAATTTATTGAAATGTAGTTTTTTTGTCCTCATTTAATTTTTCTTCCATTTTTTTTTATAGAAGAAGGAAAATCCTTGAAAGCTTTTGCAAATTAAAATTCTTTCTTTTGTCAGAGAGAGAAAGAGAGATAGAGAGAATAGTGTGGGCGGAATACTAAATACACGTAGATTCACATTGCAATTTTAATGAACATTTGAATTCGTCCTTGTTATTCTTGGGCAATGAAAACAAGAAAGAAAAAAAAAGCACATGGTAAGTAAAATTCTAGTCTAGCTGCGACACATGAATTGTGTGTTGAATTTATTCTGTACTACATTCGCAGTAGGGTAAGCTCTGTTTGTTTTGGTGTTTCAACTTTTTGTTGATAAGTCTATCTGGAAGGTTCGTAGCTTTTGTAGTTTTAAATACTTTGACGGGGACGGATTCGGTCGAAAACTTAGATTCATCATGTCACACCGTGATTACTTTAAGCGAAACATAAGAACTGAACTTAAAATTAATGCGTTTGGTTGAAACGGTATACTTCTCATCAATAGCATGGAATATATGCAATATTTGAGCTTTCTGTGAAAATTCTTTGACTCTGTTCTTCTGCAATTGAACTTAACCAAGCTGTTCAGTTCGACTCAGTTCTGTTCAAACTAAAGTATTGTTTTAGCTCAGAAAATTGACCAAGCGAATTTTCGGGGTGTTGTTGACGTCTACGTGTCGTTACTAGTTGACGTTTTAAGTTCAGTTCAATGAATGTTCAATTTCGTTCAAATCTTTCTACTTATCTAGTTCATTAAGTTCAAAGCCTTAGTAAAGTTATTGGCCTCCAACGTAAATGTGTCGTGATAAGTTGTTGTTGTGAACGTTAGTTTAGTTTAGTGAGTGTTCTCTTTGTTCAAATCTTCCACCTGAACTAGTTCAAAAGCTAGTTCATTAAGGTTAGAAACGAAGACTTTTCAAACTTGAATGTGTGGTGATAATGATACACACTAGTTCACATAATCAAGAATAACTTATGTATCATACATCAGTTCAATATACTTTATTGAGTGCCTTTTCTATTTTTTACTATGTGCATTTAGTACTGCTGAACTAAATTTCAGTTCAATCCAGGTGAGTTACTAACTAAACTGGTTTAAATTGGCATACAGTATGTTTGAATTTAGTTTATTCGCATGCTGGTGCAAGGCATCGCACACCCCACTGCTGCACTAAATGAACTATAAGATTCTCAATTCAGTTCACTATGAAAGATGCTTCTTGAGATAGTTCGTTGGTTAGCTACTTAAGTATTAACTTAAGGCATTGAGGCATCATTTGCAACTCATATTTTATTAAAAAGAAAGCTTGCTTCCCTTTAAGCCATTTCTATGCAACAATGTGTAATAAATTTTCTAAATGTTCAAAAAACTAATGTTTTAGAAAATTTCCCACAGTACTTGATATAGGGTAACTTTCAAAATGACGGTGCTCCTCCATTCTCATACACCAATTGTTTTTTTAAATAAAGTTTCTCCCTATTTTTATTACAGTGTTTTAACTTTTCTTCTTCTTCGTCCTTGGTAATGAAAAAACAAGAGTCATAGTCGTAGCAACATGAGTGTGTGAATATGTAGGTGAGACAAGCTCTGTAGAATATAAAATACGCCAGGCAGAGGGAATCGGATGAAAACATGACTTTTGTATAAAAATGAGAGAATACACTTCTTGTTTTTTGTCCTTGTTCAGGTCGTTTTGTTAGAACTTCTCTTCTTCTTTCAGTTCGTCCTTTTTATTGTAGAAGAAAAAGGAGGTAGTTTGTGAGTGTGTCTTTTTATTTTCAATTTTCTTTTATTTTTAACAAGACTTAGTCGATGCACCAGCAGAAGTGCTAGCTGAATCTGCAGTTTGGCAAAGCGAAGAAATTGCTTGAAATGGAGCTATACATTCCTTACTATTCTTAATGCCACTCCTTTTTCCGTCAAGTAGTTGGTACATATATAAGGTTAAGCTAATTTCTTTTTTCTTGTCCTTTGACGCTCCTTATGGCTTAGACTTAATGCGATATCACTTACAATAAAAACAGATTAGAAAAATAAAAACGTGTGTAGATATGTTTTCTTTTGCAATGCTCCAATTTAGGAAGGATTTCTCAAATGTCCCCGCCCTAGGAGACATAACAATGGCAGATTAAATAGAGCTGCTAACGCATTGTGTTAAAACTTAAACGCTAATTAAATTATCAATATTCGAGAACCATGCCAATATACTTCCAGTGTCAACAATCAATCCGTAATTGCTGTTTCTGTGTGTGAAGGACGAAAGACCAACAAAAAACAAAGAAAAGGGCACTTTGTGCTAATGCACTTTAGAACATTAATTCAATATTAAAAAGAGTCCTTAATTGGATTATTAGCAATATTGGTTCACAAAGCGTTGGTGCTGTTGATGTGTAGTGTAATAGTTTAGTTAGTTTTTGCGTGTTTTATATTTTTCCATACCACAGTATCGGCAGCTATCTAGTAGTACATTGGTGTATGTATCTAAGCACTTTGTATATTGAATCAATGCAGTTCATTTGGTGAAAAAGTTTTGTAAATGAGAGGTTATTGGAGAATATGCCAGAAAATTTCAATTAAGTTAAATGGGAAACCCACTCGTGTATGGGTTTTCGTTGTAAATTGATTTCAGAACAATGTTTGGTGTACGAGAGAACCAAGCATTTTTTTCTGTTTTATTGTAAGTTAATTATTCACAGTACATTTTAAAGCGCCAGGAGCTTGCAATGAATGATTTAATTAGTCGGCAGACTTTCGGGACACATTTTACTATAAAAACAAAATGCAACTGGAAATTTGAAATCTTAAGTTACTCGTACAGGTATTTGATAGACTTTAAGCAAATAAATCAATGGGAAGTGTGGGCTCTTCTCTCCGTTAAGTTAATGTCTTTATGGTTTTGGAAACATAATAGAAATTGCTTGCTTTTTTAAATAAGCTCAGAATTTTTCTAGGTTACGAAAAATTTTTACTAAAACTTTTGGAACTAGGAAGGAATGACCTTTTAGACTTAAAATGTAAGCGGGATTTCCTGTTGCCGTTTCATGTGCAATTTTTTTTTTTAATTGCATTCGAAAGCCGCTGACAACTATTTAATTTCTAGGCAATCAAAAAATAAAGAGAACGAAAATTAATCTGCTTGTGAAGAGTTCGAGTCCACTGTAAGATAATGTGATGTATAACACGGAAAAAGATGTACACTAGGCAGTGGTGGTTTGGCTGTTAATGATCGTTTTAATAATAATAACAATTCTATACGCGCTAATTACACTTCAATGGATTAGCTATGGGATACGTTGTTCGTGTCCTTCATACAGTGGAACACTTTTAAGGGAAAGCGGGTTAATTTTCAAAAAGTTTCTATTGTATATTCAAAAACTGGCTTGATTTCGATGAAAAATGTCTTGTAAGGTGAAAAAATTATATTCAAAGCTTCAAAGTAAAAGCTAGATCCAATTAAAGTTTAACTTGCTCCGTTTCACATTGAAAACTGAGCTTCAGTTCTGTTATGCACTTGAGGCATGATTTAGTATGGAGAACATATATGTTCCTACCTTCTTTTGATTTCTTTTCGACGTATCGATGATCGCTACAGCGCTCCTCCACTTACCTACTTCATACTACTACAGATCCGTCCGTGAATTATCTCAAAATTATATTAGAACGTTAATTTGGCTTCAATTTGAAAATTTAAGCATGTCAACAAATAGATTTTTGAAAAAAGAGAGAGCATCACGGGGCAGTAGCGAAAAATCTGACAGCACTAATTTATATAACAGTGGCATTTCTAGAATGGGCGATGGCAAGGTTTCCGGAAATAGAAGAAGAAAAAAGACGTCTACTTGAACAGTAGCAATAAAACAAAGCAAGGGACTCAGGTTCCTTTGCGTTAAACTGCGATTTTGGATATATTAACGCCTTGTTTATTCACATGTTTGACTTAAGCCAACAGTGTAATTTAGTGTTAAAGGTGTTTCAAAGCTGCGACTTATTCATTTTAGCTCGCCAATAATCATACATCTGAAGGCTAGGCCCACACTAGGAAGCCTGTCGGTGGCATTCCGCTGATGAAGGCTGCCTAAGGCCTCTGCCACGCAGTAAGCGGCTGAGCGGCTGAGCGAAAAAAAAAAAATAAAGCATATGAAAGCACACAGAAGCGGCCACGCTATTAGCGAGCGGCGAAACAAAATTCTGAGCGTCTAAGCGGCGCCGCTCAGCAACAAAACTTGTTTTAATTTTTAGTAATGTTCTAAGCGGCAAACCTTAAAAATGGCCAAAGTAAACATTGAATTGTTAATATCGACCAAATTGATACTAATCGCTGAAAAGCAGTCGCTCAGTGCCTGGCCAAACGTCGCTTAGAGCTGCCGCTCAGCCGCTTACTGGCCGATGCCTTAGCCTACTATTAGTCAACCACGTCCTGATATTGTTCACGAAGAACAGCGTTTTGTTTTGTAGAAAACAGATTCGATGAATACTTTTGACCAACTCGGTCCAACGCATTTCAAGGCCCTACATTTTAAGCCGATTTCGAAAGGCTAAGATAGGAAGCGCTGTGGCAGTGTATTAACGCACGGAGACTTGCCAAACATTCGCCAAAAGCGATACCCGTGACGAAACAATTTTATGTATCTGAGATCTGAACATCGAACTCACTCGTAACAGGTAGACATGCTAACCACTACACCACGGGCTCTATTGGTCTATTTGTACGACAAAAGCTAGTATATAACATAAAAATCAATCGGTTTATATATGGCTACTACGTTTCTTCACCTGAGAAGATTTGACATTGCGATTTGGGTACGAGTGCCCTTATTTAAATCTCTCAAATGACTGAACAAAAATCAATTGATAAGGCTGTTGTCCATATAGAATGTCCATATGGGAGTACCTATATGTAAACGAACGGTAGAGTATAATATCATTTGCCATATTTCTAAAACATGTGCCATACGTTTTATGACAATATGTTTCATATTTATAACACTACCTTTACAACATAAACAAAAAAGGTTCTACAAAGTCCTAAAAGAAAGCCAAGCCTTTGCCTCACATAAGTTACTAGTTTCCAAAATTGTCCAAATCAAATGCTACGAAAAATGAACACTGTGAAACTAAAGTATTTAATGAGGTTGTTTACAATAAATCATCATAACAGCAAACACAAAAGGTCCTTTCACAATGCTTCCACCTAATTCCCCCCTTCAAACTTTTACAGTCAAAGTTATAAACTGAAAATGAACATGTTAAAAATGACCCCAAATAAGTACGAATCTCCAAATAAACTCTGAAAAACACCCTTTTTCCGAAACGTCAAACTCTCATTGAATGACAAATTTCATACCCCAAAAAGACGTCCCTATAGTGCACAAAGCCCCCAAAAAAAAGATTCCCTTACCTACACCCCCAGAATAAGAACCTTTGCACAGCAATAACTTACAGAAAATGTCGATTCTTAAATTGGCAAAATCATATTTATAGCCATTCCGAACATTCCAAAACTGTTCAATGCAGGCAGAAAAAAAAACCCAAGCGAAATAAAATAAAACTCCCTAAATCATTATAATAAATATAAATTCACATTTTAGCTGAATTGGCAAATATGTATGTTTTTTTTTTTTTATTGTGCTCACCCTTGTTATAAAAGAATAAAAAGTCAAAAAAAAAAGAAGAAAAAATTTCAAAACTAAACTAAAAGCATTTTCGTATCCTTTGTCAACTCCGGATGTTGACGTCGGGTTTTTCATATACAGAGTCAGAGAAAAGAGCGAAGCACAACACTTCCACTTTCGTGCTTTTCCAAAAAGTAAAAAAAAAGAAAGAAATCCGGCCTCGAAAAAAAAAAACAAAAAAATTATGTCTGCTTCAGATAAAGTTTTTATTTTATGATTTATTATCATTTTTCAGCGGGAACAACTTTGGTGTCATGCACACGACCATCACTACTAAAACAGCAGTGAAGTAGCTGGTATACGCTTTTCACACTAAAAGGGGATATGTATTTTGGAGGTAGATATTCCCATATGGGGTTCTGCCACCTTAAGGGGGGGCTGACCTAGAACGGAAGTGAGTTAGGGCGTCGGGCACAGCGATAAGCATTGAATCATTGATTTTTTTTTTTTGCTTGCCTTCCCTGGCTCTGTATCTACGTTGATGCGTGTGATGCCGCGCTGAAATTTGCCCTGTTTGCTGTTGTTTATTTATATATTCTTTTTTTCATTCGGCTGTTGGAGATCCATTAAATTCAGACGTCGATAAAGGAGAGAAGTTATGATTTATTTTGAATTTAATATGAACTGACTCGGTTGTTCACCTGGTGTTGCCACATTGGTCGACGGTAAGAGTTTTAATCGATTAATGGCGAGGAAGTAAACGCTGCTATGGAGAATTTATATATTAAATTGCTATCAAGAGTTATAGGCTTTCCATGTGAAAGGTATTGGATGCTGAGTGAGTTTTTGCAATTCGAAAGCAGTTATTTTGTTTTTACATACATATTTTCATTTGGCTATAAAAGCCTACAAGTATTTCGTTTAAAGGAAAATTGATTCTTATGCGCTGAATGTGAAATGAAAGAGAAAATGTATCAAACACGCATGTAGTAAGACCCACATAAAGTAGCCAAACAACGCAGAAACCAAGTATTAATCACTCGGGCGTATACGTACTTTTTTTTATTTCTTGAAATCTATGGTAGCTGGCTTAGAAAAACACCAAGTGGTAGACTTAAATTGATTGCATTAGTTGGGAATATAAGTACTTAAATAACTTGGAATTGCTTTTGTTAGAACACTAAGGGGATTCAATGCTCCTACAGGAAAATCCAAAACGTCGCAGTTACTAACAAAGTATTTGAGGAATTAAGAGAATCTCTTCTAGGGCTCTTTTTTAATGGCGGCATGTTGAATGTTTTCTGAAGAAAAGCAGATTCAGGTATTCCACGTGATTTATCACATTCCTGATAAGTTTCTTTCAAAAGCAGCTTGGCGTAACTTTAAATATTTCGAAAATGCAGCTCAGGTTGGGCAGAGCTTGGTTCACTTCTCCAACTATTCTGCGAGAAACGAAGAGAGTTTCGAACGGGTAGGGGTGAAACCTCTTTTCATATCAACATCTACTCTAGAACTTGAATGTCATTTCATCCCAATAAGCGATATCCACTGAAAGCATTTTAAATCTAACTGAGAGTCGATCCCCAATTTCTCAAGTAATAGTCAAACGCTATAAGCACTGCACTAATAGAATTTAAAAATAAAAAATACGGTGAAGCAACAAAGCGAGGAGCACCGGGCTCTAGCGCATTCCTCAGTGGTTGTGAGAAATGCGATAGGCCTTTGTGAGAGAATGGAGGTGACCTACAATTTTCTGTTGGTTCCAAACGGCTAATCAAGAAAGCGCTTTTCACGGCAATGAATTAACTGACGGAGGACTTGCCAATTTCTCGCAAAAGGTGATACTCGTGGAAAAACATTTGTGCCTCTGTTGGGACCACGAACCTTTGTGTTGACAAGCAGACATGCCAGCCATCACGCCACGGGTACCACGGGTACCACTAAAAGAGTAAACATGATGGCAATTTTTTTTTTTTTACTTTGAAAGACGTAGATTTTCTTATGCAAGAGAACAACACGAGGTGAAATAAATTATTTTGCTGGGATTTATTAAATGGCGCCCAATTATGGGCCTTATTTTAAATCAGCATATCATCAGTTAAAGTGCAGGGCTTCGTAAGTATTCTACGCATGTTTTGCAGCCAGGTAAGGCAGAGCCTTAGGCACTAACTATTGTGGGAGAAAGGCAAGCGAATTAAGAACGGGTTAGGCGTAATGCACACACACCGATTTTGGACGGCCGATTTTATGTCGGTGGTCCAAATTCCAATAGTGAGCCACATGTGGGAATGGAGCCCGGCACACACTCTGGCCGCTGATCGGTACCGGTAAAATGACGGTGAGCAGCCGTCCACTGGCACTGTATCGCCGGCAATTCCGGTAAGTATTGGCGTTTGTGTTTAAATACACGCTTGCACCCGCACCGATGGTTATCGACCATTCCATTCGACTGCTCTCACTTCATTTAGTATTATTAAATTGAAGGTACATACAAGTATAACGCTTCAAACTAGTTTTGGTAGTCCGTTTTTAATTCAAGTAGGTACAATGAGTGATTTAATTGACAATGATGTCCTTGTTTCATTAGTGGAGGCAACGCAACCCGTTTTGTGAAATAAAACTTTAGAAACATTTAAAGACAGGAATCTTACCAGGAATTTAGAGAAGTTTGCTGCTTTCTGAAAAACGATTTTGGGGATAAGAAAGAAATGCATTTGGTACTCATTGAATCGGTAAAAATTCGGTGAGTGTGCTAACACCCTGCTACCGATAAAATGTCGGCCGATTTTATACTGGCCGTCCGAAACCGGTGTGTGTGCAACTAGTCTTAGGCGAGAAAGATTCTTTAAATGGCGCCCAATCAAGGATCTCGTTTTAAATCAGCAAATGGAAACCTAATGAAGAAGCAATTTCATTCTAATATGAAAAAGATGTTTCTTTATACGAAGATAACATTCCATTTAAGGAACTATTTCAAAAGCCTGGAAACCGAAACTTATCACGGACGACAGATGCTAAACTTTCCATTTCAATACAAAAGAAAGACTACGATGAACCTATCTAGGTAGACACCATGTCATTATCCCTGTCTTAAAGATAAGGTCAGACCTAGAGAGAGATTGTTTGTTTGAAGATTGATTGTCTGGAATCTTTCATACAAACTTTTTTTTTATATTTAAATATTTATGACACAAAACAGATGAACTCAAAGAGCGAATTGTATATTTCTATCCATTAAATTCTGTTATAATATTAATGTTTCTTTGTACTATAATCCTTGGTATCATTCTCTAAATCTAAAATAAATAAACCGTATCAAGAAATAACAAAAGGGAATAGACAACATTAAACATCAGAGTATGGCATGGAGCACACATATGTGCACCATCGTATATCCATCTATCACTTTGAGTAAAACGTACAAACCATCCCAACAAACCAGAGATACGTAAAAGGCACACAAAAAAAGCCAAATCACAGAAGGAATAAACCCAAATGAGTTTCCTTTCACAATTTTGCAACTAAATGAAGATACTCTCATTCCACACACTAAAGTACACATACACATAAAAATAAAAAAAAATAAAAGAGAGAAAATACAGAACATTCCGAACGACGACATGACACAGAAGAAGGAGAAGAACGTTAACGAAATCTAAGATACTCAGCAGAAATAACAAAGATAAACGAGCAAAATTGATGTAGTTTTGCAATTTTCCATTTATTATTTTTAAACTTGAGTACCCGAGGAAGGAGTGGGAGTTGGAATGTGTGTATATGTAACGTCTACGGGGATGTATCTGTTGGATACATGAACATCCAGATACTCCTTGTAGTTTAAATTGTATTCAATTTACTCGTTTCATTCTTAAGACTTCCATACTGTCTCTCTCTCTCTCTGACTGTGTATTGTACGTACGTACAGTAAGTACATGGGTGTAAGTAGTTCGTCTTTTCTTTGTAACTTAAGAAAAATATATTCAATTTGAAAATGAGAAACTCACACGGTTATCACCAGAGGCGGCAGAATTGGATGTGTTGGGTACTTCATTGTTTGTTTGTAATCCTTGCTACAATATCTTCCTGAATGGATTTTCAAATTCCGAAAAGAAAAGGATTGGATTCATGGTGTTGGGGGTGGTGAAGGCACGGGTGGTAATCGCAACTATTATACATTCTACGACTTGGGATACTTTATTACTGTCACGAATTTCATGACTACGATCGGTTTGGCATTGGCTCCTATTTTTCTTTTTCGTCTTCTTTTGAATATACACACTCTGTGTTTTGCTCTTTATTTATTTTTCGACAGAGATATAATTTGAAAAGTTCACGTTATGTTTTAAGCAAAGCGGGAACAAGAGACACAAGGAGAGTACCTCCAAGTCTTTACCAATGACTTCAGAGGATTTTGCCTGCCTGTCACGAGTCGCGACACAAATTTGATTTGTTCTGTCATATCTTCGGGTTCGTGGAATTGTTTAATATGTAATGCAGGATTACCAAGTCGTTTGAACAAAATGTTATGATTGTTGTGAAAATTGCAAAATCATTTCATCGGAACTGTGGGGGATTATTATATTCTTTGCGGTGGCAAGGGTCTTGTTTATTTTGTGATGTAATGTTTACTTTTGAATTGATTTTCATAGAAAGGTCGTACCATGTGACCGCATTTAAATTTGAATCATGAACCAAGTTGAAAGCAATTTGTTTTTAAAAACGAAATCGTTGGACTGGAATATTTTTATTTTATTTGTTCGTTTAGCAAAATGTTCATGACTCTTTATTCGGAGAAGAAAGTTATAATGTCAAAAGAATTAAGTTGAAACACGCGATGAAATAAGGTTTTTCTTAGAATCTCGGTCGTCTATATCTGCACGGAGATTTGAAAACACAATTGTACCCTCATGTTTCACTTCATAAAATGATGATAGGTTTTTGATAAGAGGAGAGGGCTAACGGAGCGCAAAAAAGTCCAAAATAAAACAAAAAAAAGAAAACGAAAAAAAGTTCACTTGAAACCCTTTTATGTGCTTCAAACGCAATGAACATACGAAAGTGTAATATTAATGAAAAGGCATTGGAGAGAGGAAGTGCGCAACATATTTTTTACAGTTGCGAAGACAACTGGTTCAACCATGGTACCAGTGCCATATTGAGTACGGCGAGTAAGAAATACAAATAAGGAGGATGAGAACAAAGCTGGGGGAAGTATCAGATAATGAAAATATATTTGAAGGTGGCGCAAGAGAGCGGGGAGCCCCGAGCCTTGCTCATTTCTCTCAACCATATCTAGTGAGCGAATGGAAGGGACCTACATTTTCTTGCAAATTCAGCTTTTCATGACATGGGATTACTTACTATTGGAGTAATTGCCAATAGTTTCTTGAACGAAGTTGAAACAGGTACTGTTCAAAATAATTTCAGTTTTGTAAGGCTTCAGGAAGAGGACGTTGTTGAGGCAATATTATCAACTAGATCGAATGCCATTGGTCTCGATCTAATAAACCCTAAATTTATTAAGCTCCTTCTTCCATACTTACTACGTTTTATATTTTATGAATTCCCATTTAATTATTCCCATTCTACAAGCTACAAGCTTAGAGACAGAGTTCCGACCAATAGCTATTCTTCCCTTCCTTTCAAAAATCTTCGAGAAAGCAGTCTATAAGCAGGTACAAAATTATCTGTTTTCCAACAATCTGTTGAGTTCCAGCCAGTCTGGTTTACGTCCGAAACGGAGCTGCACATCAGCCCTACTTCTAGTTTCAGATGAAATAAGAACTGCAATGGATGGCGATCAAATATCAATTCTAACACTATTAGATTTCTCGAAGGCTTTCGACACTGTCAACCATTCAATATTGTGCAAAAAGCTGCCAAATTTGTATGGTTTCTCCATCGAGTCATGAAAGTTAATGCTTTCTTATCTCAGTGGTAGGCAACAATGTGTTATCGCAAATGATAGCTCTTCCAGTTTTACGAATGTTCTAACGGGTGTTCCACAGGGATCGATACTTGGACCAATTCTTTTCTGTCTATATATAAACGAATTCCCACTTGTTATAAAAAACTGCAAAATCCATCTTTATGCCGATGATGTGCAGCTGCTGATCAGTCGACCTTTGTCGGCGAAAAATGAGGCAGTTGCCTTAATGAATGAAAATTTGCTACTCATCTCACGTTGGTCTATGGAAAATGCCTTAATCCTAAATCCAATTAAATCAAAAGCTATACCCATCTCTCGTAAATTCCTCGATGAATCAACTTTAAATTCATTGCAGTTTGAGGACACACCCATTGATTACGTAAGCTACAAATCTGGGCATGGTTTTCAATCGCACCTTGACATGGAATGACCATCTGAATACCGCGATAGGGAAGGTTTATGGATGCCTCCGTACACTAGATGTTACAAAAAGTATCATTCCTAACAAAACTAAGCTTCTACTTGCGAAAACTCTGTTACTTCCCGTATTACTTTATGGGTGTGAAGTCTTCGGTGACTTAGACTAAGCGACTATCCGTAAACTTAATGTTGTTTATAACAATATTGCCCGATATCTCTATAACCTACGCCGATATGATCATGTTTCTTCATTTTCGAAACAAATTTGTGGCTTGATAGACTATTGCAATTTCGATCACTAAGTAACCTGCATCTAATAATCCAATCCGATCAACCGGATTATCTACATAGTAGGCTGAGTTTCCTTCATTCTACAAGGTCTCGCGTTCTTATAACACCTCGTTTTAAATATCTCACAACTCAGCGTCAATTCTTTATTCATGCTATACGCCTTTGGAACTCCCTGCCAATCGCAATGAGGGGGATTAGAGGCATTAGAAGGTTTAGATGTTTGCTTTTTACATATTTGGCAAATAGTTGAACGTTATTCGACACGTTGCCTGTCTCACTCTCTTTTATCGCTTTTTTCACAAGCAGTGCTCTAGTGAAATAGCCAGTTGCATTCCTCCCCTGAAACAATTTAGCCGCAACACCCGCCTCGCTAGGAATGTTCATCAGTTTTACCTTGAGCCCAACTTCGGACGTACAGTCAAGTATAGAGATTCGTATTTCAGTCGCACCACCCGAATGTGGAATGCTTTACCTGGCTCTGTATTTCCCCTTCCCCTTAACTCATGCAATACGCAGTCTTCTTCGATGGAAATATGACTTGAAAGCTTTATTTTAGCACCATATGAATTAAGAGAGAGACCAATTGTAAAATACTGAAAAATATTTGGTAATACCTTAAAAGAAACGGACCTAGGATTGACCCTTGAGGTACACCAAACAAAACTATCATAACCGAAGAGACATTGGGGCCCGTGCAGGTCTTGTGATATCTTCCTTCAAAGAAGATTTCGCCAGCTTTCTACGCATAGCTCACAAGGTTTTTTTTTATTGATATTTAACTATTAAAAAATAAGTATTGATTTAACCCCTTTCAAAGAAACTAAACCATTGAAAAAACAGGTTTTCCTTACGATGCTAGTCGGATGTTCTTATAGCAACTGAGAAGGTAGTTTTACTGTGCATCGAAAAATTTTAAACTAACGAATGGGCATGGTTCAAAAAAAGGTTTTAATAGAAAATACAGCTACACATACCAAGAAGATAGATAGTAATGAGACAATCGATTCCACCTTCCAAAGAGGTCGACGTTTTTTTTCATTTTTCTCAACTTTGGGACTTACTAGAGGAATCAGGATTTACTATTATTTTACCATGAAAAGGACAATGCACACAAATCCGTCCTCAATGACTAAGAAGACAAAGTCACAGCATGTTTCTCCTCAACCAGGATAAAAACAAAAGTTAATGTTTGATCCTATAGTTAACCTTATCTTTGAAATCCCCCTTTTGCAGCATCTAGGCCATCCTTAAGAGATCATCAAAATATGGTTGTTGTCGTATACTCGCTTCAAAGTTGTGAACCGAATGCAGTCTTTCTGTGTCTAATTGGCATTTAAAAGTCAACAGCGCAGGGATAAACTCCTTAAAAAAAGGTTACAGTTAACAATATTTGAAGAAAACAAAAAAAAAAAGAGCAAAAGAAGAAAATTCTACATAAAGATGATAATCTACGTCCAAGCGCTAATTTAATTACAACGTCTGCACACAAAAGACAACAATTCACCCCACTAAGCCCAAAATTGTATAGAAACAATTTCATTTGATCAAAAAAAAAAAGAGAAAGAAAAATTGGTTGAGAGACCCTTTCTTTATTTACACTGCCCTTTACATCGGCATAAGAATTTATGCCATGAATAACAAAAACGACACAAAAAGCAAAAGCAAACATTTTAAGTGCGAAAAAAAGCTGAGAACAATCACGCAATTCGTTATCCTTATCGCTAACAAAATAAAACACAGTCGATAATAGCTGGACGCCCGCACCAATGCCAAAACCCGCCCGTACGGTGTTTAATTTTTCTCAAGGAAAAATGGCCACATCTTAACCGCACACACGTACAAGAAATTAAACCTAAAAACAAGATTCACCTTGTTCAGCAATATTCTTATCCTGTTTTCATTGAATCGACGAAAATTAAGCGAATGGCAGGGAATGGGTGAATGAAGTGTGTCTTGCAACCCATATTTGTGCGCCAAGAGATCCTGATAAGCTGATAAGGTGCGACGAGAAGAAGGATGTAGCAAAAAATTCATGGGTGTGTGTGTGTGTGTGTATAGGGTGTCTCTCATCAAAGGGATGAAAATAATAATAAAAATAAAGATAATGGCAGGACGATACACAAAAGCTTTCCTTTTTCTCGTCCTTGCCTTGCCACCTCAAGGCAGCTAAGCAAACTTTCATACACAATAAGTGTATAGGAAAAGGAGACCAAGAAGGCACTTTACACACAAAGCCAGTGCACTGGGTAGGTAATACATTTTTCTAAGTAAGACGGGTTGGAGGTTATTGCCTCGAATGGGTGACCTCAACACGAGAGTAAGAAGCAACCAGAGTGTGAAGAAATGCCTTAGTGGGGAGGAAACTTGCAAGGGGGGAGTCGTTACTTCCTTTTTATATCATGCTTGAGGGATTCATACATCACTGAAGGATATAGAACGCAGCATGACTGTTGATTTTCTTTTTGGGGTTTCTTTTTCCACCCCTCTGGGTTCGATGGTAAAAAATGTGAATATGAATTGAAAATATTTCGTGGTCGAAAAAAAGGTGTGAGTGAACTGTGTAGGGAAAACACCCAAAACGTTCTTTGCTTTCAAAGAATGCCAAAGTAAATGAATGGAGCTCTTCAATTTAATAAGAGCGTAAAAAAAGCTGTAGAGTTCAATAAAAGTACAGATTTTATTTTTACAATGACAGCCACTGGAAAAGCTATTTAACCAAGAAAATTAATTGACACTTAAGCAGCTGTAATTCTACAAATCTATGTCTTGCGAAATCACCGTCAAAAGAAACCATACGCAACAATTTTACAATTAATCACAAAGAAAGAAATCGAGCTCGTTTTCATATCCTATCGGATCACTATCAGATCATTTGATTCCATCAGGTTACTGGATGTAAACATTCGATTTTGTTGGATCATTCAAGACATTCGGATCATTCGATCGTATCAGATCATTCAAACCTTATTCGACCCTATCGGATCATTCGATTCTATCGGGCCATTCGATTCCAACGGATCATTCGATTCTATCAGATCATTCGATTCCATCAGATCATTCGATTCCATTGGATCATTTGATTTCATCGGATCATTCGATTCCATCGGATCATTCGATTCCATCGGATCATTCGATTCCATCGGATCATTCGATTCCATCGGATCATTCGATTCCATCGGATCATTCGATTCCATCGGATCATTCGATTCCATCGGATCATTCGATTCCATCGGATCATTCGATTCCATCGGATCATTCGATTCCATCGGATCATTCGATTCTATCGGGTCATTCGACTCCATAGTATCATTCGATCCTATCGGATCATTGGATCCCTTCGAATCATTGGATCCTATTGCATTATTGGATTCTATCGGATAATTGGGTCTTATCGTATCCTTGGATCCTGTCGAGACATTGGATCCTATCCTGTCGGACAATTCGATCCTATCGCATCATTGGATCCTTAGATCCTATCGGACAAAGGTTTAAACTCTCCAATTCCGTTTCACAGCGTCTGTTAAGACATTGACCTGAGTTCATTTTAAACGACGAAGAGAAGGGTTGACGAACGATTACCTTCTCACATTAAAACAATGGCACTGAGTGAAGCAATTTGTGTTTGTTTAAATATCGCACAACCATATACGTACTTTAGATCTGGTTCCCACTTTTCTCTAAACAATAGACTTTAAGTATCTTCCTACCAACCCAACCACGTGTCTAATTGCCCTAATTTGCTGTACAGACTGAACACGGCTAGCAACTTCCTAAACATAAAATTGCATCATAGATAACTTCAATTTGCTAAACGCAACGCAATAATTTAACTTCCCTTACCACAACGGGACGAAAAATAATAGAAAACCACTTAAACAAGGCTCCTTAATTAGTTGCGATGTTTGTTCCATTTTTCTTTTCATTTCCGCTCGACCTTAATGTAAAGCGCTTTCATAGTTTATAGACAAATTGTCCTCCTATCCAGGATGATGATGCTGTTTTAACAATGAGCTGCTGCCGCTACTCAAGCCACATCACTAAAATGTTAACGGTACACAGTATGCATACTCTTACTACACACACATATACACACAAAACAAAAAGAGTAAAGTAAAGTATAAAAACCGAATAAAAACTAAGAGAATAAAGTAAATTAATTCAACAGTGAAAACCCTTCCTTAACTACTCTCATTTGCATTCATTTCCATCCTTTTTCATGTTGCAGGTTTTAAAAAAAAAAATTTTTTTTTATATTTTGTTTGGCTTACAACGCCACAAGGAAATAAACTCAACTTTTAACAGAAGCCCAGAGATAGTTCTATGGACCCATCAACAGAGATGAATTTTTTTTTTTGATTTTTATTTTTCTCCCAACTAACCTGAGAAGGGCGGGCTGCTTCAAGGAGAGACAAAAAAAAAAGGACAAGGAGGATTTTTTTCTTCTGCAAACAACATCGATTCAAATGTCTGGCCCCTCAAACGGCCTCTTCTCTATTCATAATAAACACAACAGGAATATCCTATATTCCTTTGCAGGGTACACATTTCAAAAGGAATTTGTATACAGACAACTAGGATTTTTTTCGTCCTCTGAAAAGGGACGACAAGATGCTTGAAAGGAAGGTGAATAGTAAAAAAAAAAAAAAACTAAAGCTTACCACCATCAAAACCGGTTATTGAATTTGTCTGAAGTGAAAAATAGTGTAAAAGCCAAAGGGAAAAAAGGATGTTTTTTATTATCTCTTGCCACGGTGCTCTGAAAATACTTTTTCAACTTCCCAAAAAAAAGAGATAATTTTTCAAGCTTACTCCGATGAGCAGAGGTAGAAATAAGTTATGCCCATGAGTTGGCAGAAAAAAAAAATTAATAAAAGAGAAAAGCAAGGTTGACAATGTAACTATGACTCCTTGATCCAATATTAAATGACAAAAAAAAGGACGAAGGAGAAAAATCGAAACGAAAGGAGACAGCGGTGGATTTTTAATAGCTTACAGACGATGACAATCCCAGCCCCCACCTGGGGAATGAGAGCTGTTTGTGTTCGCCTTGCCACACGCATTATTATAAAAAAAAACACACAAAGCAGTTCTTTGAAGGATTGCAAAGAGAAAAAAACTATAAATCCGAGGCAAAAATGCAAAGAAGCAAAGGATAGCAAAAGGAAAAATGATGCATGTTTTACGAGCTCAACAAGCACCTTTGAGCCACTAATAAAAACCGCTTCCTTTTTAATATTAAAAAAAAAATGTAAATGCATACCTACTTAATGAATGGATTTGGTGCATACACAAGGAATTAATGAAACGCACGAGCAAAATCCACAGAATACGGTTACAAAGTGAATTTCACTGATCTGACGTTCCGTTTGAGACAGTCTGGTCTACTGTAATTAATGAGGTCGGAAAAGGATGAACCTCAAACAAACTGCTGTGTTTTTGTACTTCGAAAAATGTGTCAATCTTTAAATAATTGGCCTTACAGCCGAAAAGGCGTAACGGATAGCAGTTTGAAGCATGTGTAGCTTTTGGTGGAAGGACTGAAATGAAAAAACTAGCAGTATTATTCACTTACAACCAAAGTGACCTAATACTCTTAAATCAAGAAATTAATAGGGTAGCACAACAAAGTTCGGTGAGCCTCGAGCCTAGAGCATTTCAAAGGCATACAATTTTATTTATTTATTTATTTATTTATTTATTGAAATAATTTACAAATAAATTTACAAATTGTTTTGATAAGGCATCAGGGCAATAAAAGCCATAAGCGATGCCGTCTTTTAAGATAACATTAAAATCAAATGGTGCAGTGCATTAAGGCCCGTGTCAATAAGGGGTCTATGAAATAACTCCCACGAAATAAGTCCCACTTTTAAAAACGAAATAAGTCCCACCAAAAATTGCTTAAAAAAATGAAATAACTCCCACGAAATAATTCCCACTTTTGAAAACGAAATAAGTCCCACCAAAATGAAATGATTTAAAAATTTACTTGAAATGAAATAACTCCCACTCAAAATGAAATAACTCCCCCTTGAATAATATATTTCTTAAATGAATTAAGTCCCACTTTCATAAACGAAATAAGTCCCACTTTTTCATTGTTTAATGCGATTTCAAATAAGAAGTATTTGGCTCTTCGAAAAAAACACACGTCGAATAATATGAATAATCAAGAGGAATAATAAAGAAAAATCGTATACAAGCAAGAAGAGCCATGAGAGATAAGGACAAACAATTATGGTTGTCCCTTTTACGAAATATTGGACATTTCGTAAAAGGGACAACCATAACTTTTTGCATAAGAAAAAATATAAATTTAGGGGTATGAAATAACTCCCACTTTACAAAACGAATTTATTCCCACTCAAAACGAAATAAGTCCCACTTAAAATAAAAACGCGTAACGAAATAAGTCCCACCAATTGACGAAATAAGTCCCACTTTTAAAAACGAAATAACTCCCACTTTCAAAATAGCAATTTTTGGTGGGACTTATTTCGTTTTTAAAAGTGGGACTTATTTCGTGGGAGTTATTTCATAGACCCGTCAATAAGACCCGCGGGCCTTAATTCCTCTTTGTTTTGGAAATAAAGCCCACGGGGGTTATTTCCATGATGAAATGGCAGTAAGAGCCGCGGGCCTTAGTTCCTTTTTCTTCGAACTCTAATATCATTTCGTATTGGAAAAAAGTCACACCGTTTGCACTTTAATTTATTTTCAATGTGAATAAACTGGCACAGGGACGCAACTCGACTGACATAAGTTCAAGTTTTGATTGTGGATTATGAAATACCAAAGAGGAACACACGTCCATAAGAAATATCTATGGAACTATACATCATATAGTATATGTCAAGTGCGGTCAGTTCGCGCGAATTTCTAAAGTTCAACCACAAGCCCGTATTACCCGGACGCAAATTTTGTTCGCTTCGCTTTTTGCTCACGGATAACATAATGAAGCTAAAAGCGAACCGAAAAAAATTTTCTCAAGGGAGTATGGATGTTAGGTGTAAAAATAAAAATTCGCGCGAATTTTTATTTTTACCATTGAGGATGGTGGATAATTCTTTTGCTATTTGTAAGTTTCCAAGTGTCGGGTCAATTTTGCGTTTTCCAACTCTTATTCGGAGTATTCTAATACATTCTCTCCTTGTCAGCTGTTTGTTATATGGAATACGAACGTAACAAGGATTGTGAGTGCGAAGGAATGTATCACAATTAATCCAGTCGTTTTCAAGTTCCTTTTTCATCTTCTGTAAACAAATCTGTCGAGTTAGTTGGTGGAAGTTTGGCCATTCGATGATAAGTGGATAGTTAGAGGCATCTTTAGCTGCAGCATCTGCATTTTCATTGCCTGGGATTCCAGTATGTCCCGGTATCCAAGCCAATGTGACGTTTCCTGTTAATGAGCATCTAAGTTGTTCCAGTGTGCGACATCGGTTTGTTTCATTTATTAATCCTTTAAGGATACCCAGATTGTCTGTCATAATTAAACTTCGCCCAAAGAAAGATTTTGCAATATTTATAGCTTTACTAATTGCTGTTACTTCTGCAATGTAACTTCCTGCCTCACTTGGAAGCAGTCCTTGCCACGCTATGGAAGATGGTGAATCTTGCTCCCATTTTACCACTGCATAAGACGAGTTGTCATCCTTATATGATCCGTCTGTGTAAAAAATATGATCTGGGTTGACAGTTTCGATCATCTCTTGATGCAGCTGTTGAAACACTTTGTTGGTTGTGTTCTTCTTTTGAAATTGGGCCAGGTTCAGATTTATATTTAGCAAACTTCTTTTCCAGGGAGGTGTATTATCTGTTGTTGGGGCATCGGACAAGAAATTCGGTGGAATATTTACCAATTCAAATATTTTCTCCAGTGCAGATGTAGAGTTTTTCCGTTTGCTCCTATGGGACCTAATTATATCGTTGGCAATACTGTTGAGAGGATGCTTTGGATCTGCAAGAGCTTTACTGGCTAAATTGATAGCTCTTCTTTTGCCAAGGTTTTGAAAGGATTGATACCCCGTTTCCAGTCTGAGAGCTTCAATTCTAGTTGATCTTAATGCTCCTGAAGCCGTACGATAGCAATTATTGATTGCAGTGTCGATATCTTTGCAGTTTTTAATTGTTGTGAACATGTAGGTAGTAAGCCCGTGTTGTAAAGTACCTTCAACGAGTGTTTTTGCTATTTTCAAGGCTGTTTCCATGTTATTTTTTCCGCAAACCAACTTATTCTTCTCGCGATAATTTTCTCAAAAATTTTGGAGAGAATGGGAAGCATACAATTGTATGCCTATTCCGAAAGACTAAGTTGTCGTGGCAGTGTAATTACCCCGGTAAAAACAATTTATGTTTCTGGGGTTCGAAGGTCGAATTTTCAAGTAACAGACGGAGATACACACGCCACTGCAGTGATAGGGAGGATACTTAATTTTTCTGTTTTAAATAAACGAAAACTTTCCCAGCCCCATTTCATTTTCAACTCATCACTTTTCAATTCATAAAGCAGTTTTTGTTGCGTCCGTCTGTTTTCCTAAGCATACTCCATACTCCGAAACCAACTGCAAGAGCCTGAGCTTTAGAAAAACACACATTTAATTGAATCCTAAGAGAAAGAATCCCTAGGTATCCGAAGGTAAGCACAATGAGAAGAGTTTGGTGGTTCTTAGTTTGAAACACAACTTAAAGGTTGATAAACTATGATCCTCTATACTGTTTTCCCGAAGCGGTTCTAATTAAAACTTAAAAATATGTTTTTACTTACTTTGGATGATAGTTGTACACTGAATTACCCATCAGCGCATGCCAATGTCGGGGTCCTTTAAACCAAGCTGGGAAATCACATCTTTCCGCTGGTGGAGGTTTTCTTAATGACATAATTCTTGACCCAACCTAGAATAAAGAGAGAGAAAAATGAAAATCACAAAATTGATTTCACACATGAAAGCATATGAAAGGCATAAACAAAATAGCTCCAGAATTTGGTTGAATTCCAGAACCAAAATAACAAACATATGCAAATGTATAAGCCCCTATGATGGACAAAAAAAGCAAAAAAACAGGAAGGACGGAAGAGAAGGATTCCTTACTTCGACTAGAAGATATATTCTTTCCGTTAGCATAAATGGCCAGGCTTTCGCCTATACCCTTTGAACCTTTTTCATCTATTTAAAGCACGCTGCCACTTTGCAAAGTATGTGTTGCACACATACACACACACACACACTCATCCGAAAATTCTTTGTATAAAAGCATGGAGAAGAAAAATGACTTCACTCACAAAGTGACAACGCAGAAACCGTAAAAGGATTTACTATAAGAAAATTCCAGACCAACGTCACGAATGAACGAAAGGACCATTTTGCTATTTTCTCATACACTACATCAGCAACAATGGTTTTCAGTCAAAAAGCGTTTTTCCAACGCTCTTTTCTATCTGTATCTCGTGACGGGCGAAATAAAAGGACTTTGATCTCAATTGTTACAGAAAGGACGGACCACCTATCAAATGCCATTGTAAAGGGAGCGAAAAACTTACATCACTTTAGAAAATAACTTTAAACTTGAAAAAAAAAAAAAACCAATTTTGAAAATATGCCATGAGTAGCAAATCTCAAAGGATAGTTTCACGTTTAACAACTTTGCATACTACACAAAAAAGTGTCCTTTTTCGATAGTCTTTAGTCAAAAAGCTAGTTCTAATTAAAAAAAAAAAAATAAACTTCCTTCTTCCGAGTCTTCGTAGACCTTATACGATGAGAGAGAAGGCATTATTATTGCAGGAATTATGTCCTTTGACGCAATGTAAATGTTTACCTGTTTTTTATTGAGCCCATATTCAACCCAGGTCTTGGTCTCGGTCTCTTCTGTTTTCACTAATTAGCGAACAGGATAATTTCTTTCATTTTCTTCTTCTTGTTTTCACAAGGTCTTTTTAACTCCCGGTGTTTTAAAAGGATGACGACGATGAAGAGAAAAACTTTTTATGCTATTTTTTCTTCTTCTTTTGTGTGCATTTACTCATTTAGTGTTTTATATGCGCTTTTTAATACCAGCACGATTTATACGAACAGTGCACGGCAATTGAAAGAAAATTAATTTTATATGAGTGCAGGAGTGGAGTAAGTAGATTGGCAAAATGGCAAAGGAAAAGACGAGTAAATAAAAAAGACTTTATGTACCTATGCTATGTAAAAACATAAGAAAAGATGTAGTATAAAGATTTCAGACGATCAAAAGGAAGTTAACTGTCTTAAATTAGCAATCGGGGATAAATGGCTGAAAGGCAATGTCTATACAAAGAATACATTGTTTTAAAGGGAAAAAACCTAGAGAGAGAGTGAGCGAAGGACCAAGCGTGTGTTCTTTGTTATAGTTTCAGGAAAAATAACTGCAGTTGGCACAAGCAAGTGAAGGTTGAATCAAAGGAAATTTGTTCTTTGCTTTGAGGTCGGTCGGTTGATGCAAAGTGGAATTTTTGAAACGCACTTCAATTAATTTAAGTGGATTGCAAGGCCAAAAGGATGTTTTTAAGATCTAGTTGAATTTCGGAAGACTCCAAGGGAAAATAGCTTTGCGAAGGAAAGAAACAAACGAGCGTGGGTTGAATGGAGTGTTTAGGAAAAACTTGGGGTTTTCAGTTCGATGCAGTCGGCAAAAGACGGGAATAATTAGAGCGAATTTTATACAAAGCTTTGGCTTGCGGCAGCAAATAAGAGTAAGGATTGATGATGACGATTTAAGTGAGCAGGGAAGGAATTAAGTTAAATAGAGAGAAACCATAAAACAGCAAGGAAATAGCAGGTACAGCTCAGAGAAGACGACCAAGAGGAGAGTGAATATATAAGAAGAGACAAACTAATCATGCGAATAAATTCACTTGCCTTTTCAAATCATTCCAATAAAACCAAGCGAAACGCAGTCTTACGCAAAAAAAGGCCGCTGTGAAGGACATAGGATGTAAGGAACACTAACGAGTGTACTTACAGCTTCTTGTCTGAATTGA